>JAMPIV010022324.1:0-163909 GCA_024509875.1 Oreohelix idahoensis | reverse complement strand
ATCTTGGACTGATGTGTGATGCTCTCCAAGAATTGTCAGAGCTCAGTGTCAGATTACAAGCACGTGATAGTACACTCTACACAGCTCATAATATTATATCAAGGCAGATTCGGGTGTTTGTCAGTGTCGAACTACAAGCACGTGATATTACACTCTACACAGCGCATAATATAATATCAAGGCAGATTCGGGTGTTTGTCAGTGTCGAACTACAAGCACATGATATTACACTCTACACAGCTCATAATATAATATCAAGGCACATTCGGGTGTTTGAAGACAGAAAATTTAACAGTGGACCTTATTATCGTGAAGCTCTACGAGCAGCAGAAAATTTGAACTTTCAAGGAGTCACTCTAGAGAAGAGGGTAACAAATCGACCAACTAAGTCACGCTAGAGAAGACGGTAACAAATCAACCAACCAATGTAAATCACTCTCTTGATCCTAAAATGTTTTACGATGAAACGACGAATCGAAAATCGTCTGCTATCTGAAAAAGACACACAAATGCCACAATAGACAAAAGTGCTGTATCCAGAATGTTGGCCAGACAATGTCGACAGGAATGTCACTTTTGGTGAGATTGAAGTGAAGAGTTTGTGTAAAAGGCTCAGGATTCCAGAAAGACATGTTCTAAGAGGTTATCGTGAATTCCTGACAGAGAAGAAAATGTCAGCTGGACTATTGCCACTAATATACACTATCAATTCTATCCTCATTTCTACCTGTGAATGTGAACGTGGCTTCTCCCAAATGAACCTAGTTTTCACACCAACAAGAGCTTCTCTACACCTGAAGACTGATAGAGTACCGGCAAACTTTATTTTAGAAAAAAAGCACTATATATATATATATATATATATATATATATATATATATATATATATATATATATATATATATATATATATATATATACAGTAGAACTCCATTTATCCGAACCCCAATTATCCGAACATCCAATTATCCGAACACTTTTTCCAGAAAAAAAAAAATCAGATGCCACAGTCACGTTAGACTAAAATTCTGAATCTTTTGATGCGGCAAACTTCAAATGTGTGCGAACAATTTGTAGAGAATGGGATGGCTAATGGTCGGTCGCTTACGTCAGGGAGTCAGTTAGATCATAAAGTCAGTTAATATCTGGTTTAAAAATACAGTGTACGTGTGCGTTCTAGGTAGAACACTGGCTAAACAGACAGTTCAACTTAAAATAATTGTGTCTGCTACTACAGCAGAATAATTTTGGCGTACAAGTATTTCTCTGTGCGATATGGCATCTTCCAGTAGGCCTAAAGCATATAAAAGGAACCGCAATGTTTTGTCAATTGAAACGAAAACAGAATTTATCAAGAGACTAGGACAAGGTGAAACTGTGTCTTCACTTGCGAGGATTTTCAATGTTGGGAAAGCTACCGTCTCTGACATTAAAAGTAACAAGGATAAAATTATGAGTTTTGCATCGAAATTTGATAGTGAAAATGGGTCGAAGAAACGTAAAACCATGAGAAATGCGAAAGATGTGAAATTGGAAGAGGCTTTGTATATATGGTTGTGCAAAGAAGAAGCAAAGGGGAACCTATCTCTGGTTCTCTGTTGTGTGAAAAGGCACTTCAGTTCAACAATCAACTTGACGGTCCTCCTGACTTTAAGGCTAGCCAGGAATGGTTAAGAAACTTTAAATCTCGTCATGGCATACGAGAATTGGAGATTCAAGGGGAATCTTTATCTAGCGATGCAACTGCCGCTAAAAATTTTATAGAAACATTCTTGGCTTTTTTGGAAGAAGAAGGTTATTCACTCGAGGATGTGTATAATGCCGATGAGACTGGCTTATACTGGAAATCATTGCCTCAAAAATCACTTGCATCTCAGCGCGAAGCAGCTGCCCCTGGGTTTAAAAAGTGCAAAGAGAGAGTAACAATTTTGGTAGCCGCGAATGCCAGTGGAAGTCATCGTTTACCGGTGCTAATGATCGGCAAAGCCAAAAAACCACGTTGTTTAAAGAATGTGACATGTCTCCCATTGTGTTACAAAGCACAGAAGAGTGCTTGGATGAATAGTGAAATATTTCTTGATTGGTATACAAATCAGTTCATCCCAAATGTGAAGAGGTTGGGAGAACAAGAAAAGAAAACTGGAAAAGTAATTCTTCTACTGGACAATGCACCATCTCATCCAGAGACGGATACATTGAATGCAGTTGATGCAAATTTTAAAGTAATTTTTCTGCCTCCCAATGTAACAGCACTGATTCAACCAATGGATCAGGGTGTTATAGCAAAGCTTAAAAAGATGTACAAGAAGGAAGTCCTGCGTCGTTTATTGTTGGCTGAAGATGAAGAAAGTGTGGTGGCGTTTTCCAAAAAGCTTAATCTCAAAGACTGCTGCTATATGTTAGCTGATGCTTGGACCACCCTGTCACAAGATAATCTCAACAAGGCTTGGAGTAGATTGCTTGGGAAAAAAGGAGGAAATGAAACTACTGCAGTGGACACAAATGATGATTGTATAAATGAAGTTGTGGAACTGTTTCAAGCAATGCCCGGATTTTCGGACTGTGACAAAGATGATGCACACATGTGGCTAGAAGATGATAATGATTCTGGTTTTCAGTTTTTGAATGACGAAGAAATTTTGTCTTTTGTGCAAGAAGAAAACCAAATACATGTAGTGACCGATGATGAAGACACCTCAGAAGTACATGATGTACTTGTAGATTATGAAGAAAAACCAAAACGTCGACCAAGTCCTGAAGAGGCCTTTATAGCACTAGAAACTGCGATGGCTTGGTACGAGCAAGAAGATGACAGCTGTCCTACACAGCTTCTGCTGTTGAAGAGAATTCGGGACTTAGCAGCCAAAAGGAGACTATCCAGTTTGGTGCAAAAGAGGATTCCTCATTATTTTAAATAGTGGGCTACATCTGTGCAAGTACATATATACGTAAGTTGCGCCTGGTTTTGAATCGTTTGTAATGTTATTTTGAAAACATTTCTCTTTCTTAACAAAAATAATTAATACAAGAAGTACATGCACTGCAGTGTAATAAAAGATTTTGGTGATACAGTGATCTAATACAGTGTGGGTATTATTATTACAGTATAAGTAAATATGTTTTATAGTGTATTTTCCTTGTGATGGTTAATTATTTTTAGAAATATGTGTACATGTACTCGATACATTATGTAATCCAATTATCCGAACATTTGATTATCCGAACGATGCTCGGTCCCATGGGGTTCGGATAAATGGAGTTCTACTGTATATATATATATATATATATATATATATATATATATATATATATATATATATATATATATATATATATATATATATATATATATATATATATATATATATATATATATATATATATATATATATATATATATTTGTACTGAGTCAGCTTGAAATGGCAGGTACATTGAGAGTATGTGAACATGTGGGTCCATGAGTTATTGGGTTCATGTAAACTACATTTTATGTTCTCAAACTTTATTTTCTCTTAACTAGGTGGAACTATGAGCTGTACGAGGTGAACGCAGGCTTCATACCAAGTATAAATGGGATAGGTAACTAATTGAAAGAATCTCTCTGTTGTTTCTTTTTCTTCTTTTCTCTTCATATCTTCCTTTTAATCATCTCACTTCTCAATTGTTCCAATATCCTGATCTTTCTAGGGCAGTTGTTTTGATTAATAGCCGTATATGGAATAATACGGCAGTAGTTTAATAGACAATACGACAGTAGTTTAAGTAGTAATACTACAATAGTTTAAGTGGCAAGATGGCAATAGTTTAATTGGTAATATGACTAGTTTAAGTGGTTATACGACAGCAATTTAAGTGGCAATATGGCATTAGTTTAAGAATTACAACGACTGTAGTTTAAGTGGTAATACGACAGTAACTTAAGTGGCAATACGAGAAGTAGGTTAAGAATTACAACGACTGTAGTTTTAGTGACAACATGACAGTAGTTTGAGAGGTAGTACGACAGTGGGTTACCAACGTGGAACTGATGATAAGAACCAGACAAGTAAAAGTGGAACAAGAGATGAGAAGAAGACAATGGCGATGGATAGGACACACACTGAGGAAACCTGTTGATAGTATTACAAGTCTGTCCTTGTAATGGAACCCCCAAGGCAGGAGAGGCAGAGGTAGACCAAGAAGCACATGGAGAAAAGAGCTGGAAACAGGTGAAAATGATGAGGAGAACGTGGAAAGAACTTGAGATGATGGCACGTGACAGGAAGACTTGGCATGTGTTTGTTGAAGGCCTATGCTACTTTGGGAGTGGAGGGTTATGATGATGATATGAGAGGTAGTACGACAGTGAGTGTGAGAGGTAGTA
Organism: Oreohelix idahoensis; assembly: GCA_024509875.1. Lineage (NCBI taxonomy): Eukaryota > Metazoa > Mollusca > Gastropoda > Stylommatophora > Oreohelicidae > Oreohelix > Oreohelix idahoensis. The sequence goes on along the minus strand of JAMPIV010022324.1, from coordinate 159,545 downwards.
CGAAAGCGGGTGTGAGAGGTAGTAAAACAGTGAGTGTGAGAGGTAGTACGACAGTGAGTATGAGAGGTAGTATGACATTGGGTGTGAGAGGTAGTACAACAGTGGGTGTGAGAGGTAGTACGACAGTGGGTGTGAGAGGTAGTACGACAGTGGGTGTGAGAGGTAGTACGACAGTGAGTGTGAGAGGTAGTACGACAGTGGGTGTGAGAGGTAGTAGAACAGTGAGTGTGAGAGGTAGTATGACAGTGAGTGTGAGAGGTAGTATGACAGTGAGTGTGAGAGGTAGTATGACAGTGGGTGTGAGAGGTAGTATGACAGTGGGTGTGAGAGGTAGTACGACAGTGGGTGTGAGAGGTAGTACGACAGTGGGTGTGAGAGGTAGTACGACAGTGAGTGTGAGAGGTAGTACGACAGTGGGTGTGAGAGGTAGTACGACAGTGGGTGTGAGAGGTAGTACGACAGTGAGTGTGAGAGGTAGTACAACAGTGGGTGTGAGAGGTAGTAGAACAGTGAGTGTGAGAGGTAGTAGGACAGTGGGTGTGAGAGGTAGTAGAACAGTGAGTGTGAGAGGTAGTACGACAGTGGGTGTGAGAGGTAGTACGACAGTGGGTGTGAGAGGTAAAACGACAGTGAGTGTGAGAGGTAGTATGACAGTGGGTGTGAGAGGTAGTACGACAGTGGGTGTGAGAGGTAGTACGACAGTGGGTGTGAGAGGTAGTACGACAGTGGGTGTGAGAGGTAGTACGACAGTGGGTGTGAGAGGTAGTACGACAGTGGGTGTGAGAGGTAGTATGACAGTGGGTGTGAGAGGTAGTACGACAGTGAGTGTGAGAGGTAGTACGACAGTGGGTGTGAGAGGTAGTATGACAGTGGGTGTGAGAGGTAGTACGACAGTGAGTGTGAGGTAGAAAGACAGTGGGTGTGAGAAGTAGAACAACAGTGGGTGTGAGAGGTAGTACGACAGTGGGTGTGAGAGGTAGTAGGACAGTGGGTGTGAGAGGTAGTACGAATGTGGGTGTGAGAGGTAGTACGACAGTGAGTGTGAGAGGTAGTACAACAGTGAGTGTGAGAGGTAGTAGGACAGTGAGTGTGAGAGGTAGTACGATAGTGGGTGTGGGAGGTAGTACGGCAGTGGGTGTGAGAGGTAGTAGGACAATGGGTGTGAGAGGTAGTATGACAGTGGGTGTGAGAGGTAGTACAACAATGGGTGTGAGAGGTAATACGTCAGTGGGTCTGAGAGGTAGTAGGACAGTGGGTGTGAGAGGTAGTACGACAGTGGGTGTGAGAGGTAGAGTGAGAGTGAGAGGTAGTATGATAGTGGGTGTGAGAGGTAGTACTACAGTGGGTGTGAGAGATAGTACGTCAGTGGGTGTACGAGGTAGTAGGACCATGGGTGGGAGAGGTAGTACAACAGTGAGTGTGAGAGGTAGTACGACAGTGAGTGTGAGAGGTAGTACGACAGTGGGTGTGAGAGATAGTACGACAGCGGATGTGAGAGGTAGTATGACAGCGGGTGTGAGAGGTAATATGACAGTGGGTGTGAGAGATAGTACGACAGTGGGTGTGAGAGGTAGTATGACAGCGGATGTGAGAGGTAGTATGACAGTTGGTGTGAGAGGTAGTACGACAGTGGGTGTGAGAGGTAGTACGGCAGTTGGTGTGAGAGGTAGTACAACAGTGCGTGTGAGAGGAGTACGACAGTGGGTGTGAGAGGTATTACGACAGTGGGTGTGAGAGGTAGTACGACAGTGGGTGTAGGAGGTAGTACAACAGTGGGTGTGAGAGGTAGTATGACAGTGGGTGTGAGAGGTAGTAGACAGTGGGTGTGAGAGGTAGTACGACAGTGGGTTAAGGAGAAATACGACGATGGTTTAAAAAGAAAGTATTTTATACGACAAATATTTTTGTCATTGGAAGTAAGTACAAGAGTTATTCAGCGTTATATAGAACCAGTCCTATCATATGGAAGCTAGTTGTGGACAATCACTTAACAAGCCAAATAGCTCTGACGGCACAGAGACGTAACTTGACAGAAGAATGCTCAGAATAAAATGAATAATTTAAAATAAGAATGATGATGTTGTAAAAGAAGATTGTAGGCACAAGAAGCGTATTACTGACATTAGACAGAAACAATCAATATTACTGACATTAGACAGAAACAATCAATATTACTGACATTAGACAGAAACAATCAATATTACTGACATTAGACAGAAACAATCAATATTACTGACATTAGACAGAAACAATCAATATTACTGACATTAGACAGAAACAATCAATATTACTGACATTAGACAGAAACAATCAATATTACTGACATTAGACAGAAACAATCAATATTACTGACATTAGACAGAAACAATCAATATTACTGACATTAGACAGAAACAATCAATATTACTGACATTAGACAGAAACAATCAATATTACTGACATTAGACAGAAACAATCAATATTACTGACATTAGACAGAAGCAATCAATATTACTTACATTAGACGGAAACAATCAATATTACTTACATTAGACAGAAACAATCAATATTACTTACATTAGACAGAAACAATCAATATTACTGACATTAGACAGAAACAATCAATATTACTGACATTAGACAGAAACAATCAATATTACTGACATTAGACAGAAACAATCAATATTACTGACAAAGAAAATGGGAATATTTTGTGACAACAGAAAAGAATAGAAGGAAAAAAGAGATATAGAGAAGATACAGGACAATTTACCATCATGACATGGACAGAAGACAACAGTATAAATGATAAACGTCACGGTGCAGACATGGACAGAAGACAACAGTATAAATGATAAACGTCACTGTGCAGACATGGACAGAAGACAACAGTATAAATGATAAACGTCACGGTGCAGACATGGACAAAAGACAACAGTATAAATGATAAACGTTACTGTGCAGACATGTGATCGCCTATACTCCGGCATAGCACTTGTAGAAGAAGAACCTTGAACTTGAAGTGTCTCCTTTAAATGCTGTCTTTCTTGATTCAATTGTTCATACTCATGCATCATAATTTTTGTGTACGTGGGTTTTGTGAGGCCTTTCTGTGTAGTTAATTCATGTTTCTCGTTGTTGTGTGTTTGTACTTTAATTTTAAATGACATGAACAAAGTGTGTGACCTTGTGTTGTTGCTGATAAGGGGAGAGTGGCTGTGAGGAGACAAACAAAGAACATAACAGATGTCCCTTCAGACAAATCATTAAAGGTAAATAATAAGAGCCTGTGCATGGGACTGGCGCGCTCTCTTCCAAACCTCTACACCTCACAGTAGAAGGGGAACAACTAAGTCAGTCAGTAAGCATGTGACTGGCGTTCATGTCAAACAAGTTGTTACAGAAATGAATGTCGCAAGAGTTCATAAATATTTTTTGGTTGGGTTGCCTGCAAGAGTTTATAAATACTTTTTGGTTGGGTTTCCTGCAAGAGTTTATAAATACTTTTTGGTTGGGTTTCCTGCAAGAGTTTATAAATGCTTTTTGGGCGGGTTTCCTGCAAGTGTTTATAAATACTTTTTGGTTGGGTTTCCTGCAAGAGTTTATAAATACTTTTTGGTCGGGTTTCCTGCAAGAGTTTATAAATACTTTTTGGTCGGGTTTCCTGCAAGAGTTTATAAATGCTTTTTGGGCGGGTTTCCTGCAAGTGTTTATAAATACTTTTTGGTTGGGTTTCCTGCAAGAGTTTATAAATACTTTTTGGTCGGGTTTCCTGCAAGAGTTTATAAATACTTTTTGGTCGGGTTTCCTGCAAGAGTTTATAAATACTTTTTGGTTGGGTTTCCTGCAAGAGTTTATAAATACTTTTTGGTTGGGTTTCCTGCAAGAGTTTATAAATGCTTTTTGGTTGGGTTTCCTGCAAGAGTTTATAAATACTTTTTGGTCGGGTTTCCTGCAAGAGTTTATAAATACTTTTTGGTTGGGTTTCCTGCAAGAGTTTATAAATACTTTTTGGTCGGGTTTCCTGCAAGAGTTTATAAATACTTTTTGGTTGGGTTTCCTGCAAGAGTTTATAAATACTTTTTGGTCGGGTTTCCTGCAAGAGTTTATAAATGCTTTTTGGTTGGGTTTCCTGCAAGAGTTTATAAATACTATTTGGTTGGGTTTCCTGCAAGAGTTTATAAATACTTTTTGGTTGGGTTTCCTGCAAGAGTTTATAAATACTTTTTGGTCGGGTTTCCTGCAAGAGTTTATAAATACTTTTTGGTTGGGTTTCCTGCAAGAGTTTATAAATACTTTTTGGTTGGGTTTCCTGCAAGAGTTTATAAATACTTTTTGGTCGGGTTTCCTGCAAGAGTTTATAAATACTTTTTGGTTGGGTTTCCTGCAAGAGTTTATAAATACTTTTTGGTTGGGTTTCCTGCAAGAGTTTATAAATACTTTTTGGTTGGGTTTCCTGCAAGAGTTTATAAATACTTTTTGGTCGGGTTTCCTGCAAGAGTTTATAAATACTTTTTGGTTGGGTTTCCTGCAAGAGTTTATAAATACTTTTTGGTCGGGTTTCCTGCAAGAGTTTATAAATACTTTTTGGTTGGGTTTCCTGCAAGAGTTTATAAATACTATTTGGTTGGGTTTCCTGCAAGAGTTTATAAATACTTTTTTGGTCGGGTTTCCTGCAAGAGTTTATAAATACTTTTTGGTTGGGTTTCCTGCAAGAGTTTATAAATACTTTTTGGTTGGGTTTCCTGCAAGAGTTTATAAATACTTTTTTGGTTGGGTTTCCTGCAAGAGTTCATAAATACTTTTTGGTTGGGTTTCCTGCAAGAGTTTATAAATACTTATAAATACTTTTTGGTTGGGTTTCCTGCAAGAGTTTATAAATACTTTTTGGTTGGGTTTCCTGCAAGAGTTTATAAATACTTTTTGGTTGGGTTTCCTGCAAGAGTTTATAAATACTTTTTGGTTGGGTTTCCTGCAAGAGTTTATAAATACTTTTTGGTTTTGTTTCCTGCAAGAGTTTATAAATACTATTTGGTTGGGTTTCCTGCAAGAGTTTATAAATACTTTTTGGTTGGGTTTCCTGCAAGAGTTTATAAATACTTTTTGGTTGGGTTTCCTGCAAGAGTTTATAAATACTTTTTGGTTGGGTTTCCTGCAAGAGTTTATAAATACTATTTGGTTGGGTTTCCTGCAAGAGTTTATAAATACTTTTTGGTTTTGTTTCCTGCAAGAGTTTAATAATACCTTTTTGGTTGGGTTTCCTGCAAGAGTTTATAAATACTTTTTGGTTGGGTTTCCTGCAAGAGTTTATAAATACTTTTTGGTTGGGTTTCCTGCAAGAGTTTATAAATACTTTTTGGTTGGGTTTCCTGCAAGAGTTTATAAATACTATTTGGTTGGGTTTCCTGCAAGAGTTTATAAATACTTTTTGGTTGGGTTTCCTGCAAGAGTTCATAAATACTTTTTGGTTGGGTTTCCTGCAAGAGTTTATAAATACTTTTTGGTCGGGTTTCCTGCAAGAGTTTATAAATGGTTGGGTTTCCTGCAAGAGTTTGATAAATACTTTTTGGTTGGGTTTCCTGCAAGAGTTTATAAATGACTTTTTGGTTTCCTGGGTTTCCGACAAGAGTTTATAAACACTTTTTGGTTGGGTTTCCTGCAAGATTTAAAATGTCACTGTGCAGAGAGTTTATAAATAACAGTTTGGTTGGGTTTCCTGTGCAAGAGTTTATACAGTAAACTTTTTGGTTGGGTTTCCTGCAAGAGTTTATAAATACTTTTTGGTTGGGTTTCCTGCAGAGTTTATAAATACTTTTTGGTTGGGTTTCCTGCAAAGAGTTTATAAATACTTTTTGGTCACTGGGTTTATACATGGACAGCAAGAGTTTATAAAACAGGGTTTCCTAAATTTATAAATACTTTTTGGTTGGGTTTCCTGCAAGAGTTTATAAATACTTTTTGGTTAAACGTTCCTGCAAGAGTTTATAAATACTTTTTTGGTTACTGGTTTCCTGCAAGAGTTTTATATACTTTTTGGTTGGGTTTCCTACTTTTTGAAGAACCTTGGGTTGGTGTTCCTTTAAGAGTTTGTACTTTTTGGTTCAATTCCTGCAAGAGTTCATGCATCATACTTTTTGTGTTTCCTGCAAGAGTTTTGTAAATACTTTTTGTGTAGTTTCCTGCAAGAGTTTCTATAAATACTTTTTGGTTGGGTTTTGCAAGAGTTTATAAATACTTTTTGGTGGGTTTCATGCAAGAGTTTGTAAATACTTTTTGTTGGGTTCCTGCAAGAGTTTATAAATACTTTTTGGTTGGGTTTCCTGCAAGAGTTTATAAATACTTTTTGGTTGGGTTTCCCTTCAAGAGTTTATAAATACATTTTGGTTGGGTTTAAGCAAGAGTTCATAAATACTTTTTGGTTGGGTTTCCTGCAAGAGTTCATAAATACTTTTTGGTTGGGTTTCCTGCAAGAGTTTATAAATACTTTTTGGTTGGGTTTCCTGCAAGAGTTTTTAAATACTGTTTGGTCGGGTTTCCTGCAAGAGTTTATAAATACTTTTTTGGTTGGGTTTCCTGCAAGAGTTTATAAATACTTTTTGGTTGGGTTTCCTGCAAGAGTTTATAAATACTTTTTGGTCGGGTTTCCTGCAAGAGTTTATAAATACTTTTTGGTTGGGTTTCCTGCAAGAGTTTATAAATACTTTTTGGTCGGGTTTCCTGCAAGAGTTTATAAATACTTTTTGGTTGGGTTTCCTGCAAGAGTTTATAAATACTTTTTGGTTGGGTTTCCTGCAAGAGTTTATAAATACTTTTTGGTTGGGTTTCCTGCAAGAGTTTATAAATACTTTTTTGGTTGGGTTTCCTGCAAGAGTTTATAAATACTTTTTGGTTGGGTTTCCTGCAAGAGTTTATAAATACTTTTTGGTTGGGTTTCCTGCAAGAGTTTATAAATACTTTTTGGTTGGGTTTCCTGCAAGAGTTTATAAAATACTTTTTGGTTGGGTTTCCTGCAAGAGTTTATAAATACTTTTTGGTTGGGTTTCCTGCAAGAGTTTATAAATACTTTTTGGTTGGGTTTCCTGCAAGAGTTTATAAATACTTTTTGGTTGGGTTTCCTGCAAGAGTTTATAAATACTTTTTGGTTGGGTTTCCTGCAAGAGTTTATAAATACTTTTTGGTTGGGTTTCCTGCAAGAGTTTATAAATACTTTTTGGTTGGGTTTCCTGCAAGAGTTTATAAATACTTTTTGGTTGGGTTTCCTGCAAGAGTTTATAAATACTTTTTGGTTGGGTTTCCTGCAAGAGTTTATAAATACTTTTTGGTTGGGTTTCCTGCAAGAGTTTATAAATACTTTTTGGTTGGGTTTCCTGCAAGAGTTTATAAATACTTTTTGGTTGGGTTTCCTGCAAGAGTTTATAAATACTTTTTGGTTGGGTTTCCTGCAAGAGTTTATAAATACTTTTTGGTTGGGTTCCTGCAAGAGTTTATATAAATACTTTTTGGTTGGGTTTCCTGCAAGAGTTTATAAATACTTTTTGGTTGGGTTTCCTGCAAGAGTTTATAAATACTTTTTGGTTGGGTTTCCTGCAAGAGTTTATAAATACTTTTTGGTTGGGTTTCCTGCAAGAGTTTATAAATACTTTTTGGTTGGGTTTCCTGCAAGAGTTTATAAATACTTTTTGGTTGGGTTTCCTGCAAGAGTTTATAAATACTTTTTGGTTGGGTTTCCTGCAAGAGTTTATAAATACTTTTTGGTCGGGTTTCCTGCAAGAGTTTATAAATACTTTTTGGTCGGGTTTCCTGCAAGAGTTTATAAATACTTTTTGGTCGGGTTTCCTGCAAGAGTTTATAAATACTTTTTGGTTGGGTTTCCTGCAAGAGTTTATAAATACTTTTTGGTTGGGTTTCCTGCAAGAGTTTATAAATACTTTTTGGTTGGGTTTCCTGCAAGAGTTTATAAATACTTTTTGGTTGGGTTTCCTGCAAGAGTTTATAAATACTTTTTGGTCGGGTTTCCTGCAAGAGTTTATAAATACTTTTTGGTTGGGTTTCCTGCAAGAGTTTATAAATACTTTTTGGTTGGTTTTCCTGCAAGAGTTTATAAATACTTTTTGGTTGGGTTTCCTGCAAGAGTTTATAAATACTTTTTGGTTGGGTTTCCTGCAAGAGTTTATAAATACTTTTTGGTTGGGTTTCCTGCAAGAGTTTATAAATACTTTATAAATACTTTTTGGTTGGGTTTCCTGCAAGAGTTTATAAATACTTTTTGGTTGGGTTTCCTGCAAGAGTTTATAAATACTTTTTGGTTGGGTTTCCTGCAAGAGTTTATAAATACTTTTTGGTCGGGTTTCCTGCAAGAGTTTATAAATACTTTTTGGTTGGGTTTCCTGCAAGAGTTTATAAATACTTTTTGGTTGGGTTTCCTGCAAGAGTTTATAAATACTTTTTGGTTGGGTTTCCTGCAAGAGTTTATAAATACTTTTTGGTTGGGTTTCCTGCAAGAGTTTATAAATACTTTTTGGTCGGGTTTCCTGCAAGAGTTTATAAATACTTTTTGGTTGGGTTTCCTGCAAGAGTTTATAAATACTTTTTGGTCGGGTTTCCTGCAAGAGTTTATAAATACTATTTGGTTGGGTTTCCTGCAAGAGTTTATAAATACTTTTTGGTCGGGTTTCCTGCAAGAGTTTATAAATACTTTTTGGTTGGGTTTCCTGCAAGAGTTTATAAATACTTTTTGGTTGGGTTTCCTGCAAGAGTTTATAAATACTTTTTGGTTGGGTTTCCTGCAAGAGTTCATAAATACTTTTTGGTTGGGTTTCCTGCAAGAGTTCATAAATACTTTTTGGTTGGGTTTCCTGCAAGAGTTTATAAATACTTTTTGGTTGGGTTTCCTGCAAGAGTTTATAAATACTTTTTGGTTGGGTTTCCTGCAAGAGTTCATAAATACTTTTTAGTCGTGTTTCCTGCAAGAGTTTATAAATACTTTTTGGTTGGGTTTCCTGCAAGAGTTTATAAATACTTTTTGGTTGGGTTTCCTGCAAGAGTTTATAAATACTTTTTGGTCGGGTTTCCTGCAAGAGTTCATAAATACTTGTTGGTCGGGTTTCCTGCAAGAGTTCATAAATATTTTTTGGTCGGGTTTCCTGCAAGAGTTTATAAATACTTTTTTGGTTGGGTTTCCTGCAAGAGTTCATAAATACTTTTTGGTTGGGTTTCCTGCAAGAGTTTATAAATACTTTTTGGTTGGGTTTCCTGCAAGAGAAGCAGGTGTAGTGATGGTCCCATGATCGATACATAGCAATAATTAAATGATGACCAGGACACAGCGCCTCTTCGTTATCTTCTAATTATTTAACAGTTTAGATAACAGCGATTTTCCTTTGATGTTGACTTTGTTTCCGAGACAGGTTTTCAGCTACATTCTGCCACACCTTTGTGTATGACAGCTACATTCTGCCACACCTTTGTGTATGACAGCTACATTCTGCCACACCTTTGTGTATGACAGCTACATTCTGCCACACCTTTGTGTATGACAGCTACATTCTGCCACACCTTTGTGTATGACTTGTCCATATTTTCCTTGATGCGTTTGTTGTTAACTCTGCTGTTAGCAGGGTGGGCTTGCCAGCATCATGCCCAGTATTACCCTCCTCCCCAGTCAGTAGTGTAACTACATTGTAAAGGACCCCTTCAAAAATTTAGTGAAGCCCACGTTATGTAATAAGCTTAAAAACTATAATCGATGGACGGCAAATTTGAAGAAGGTTAACACGTGTAACTATTTACTACGTCATCATTACCAATCAGCTGACTTAAGAGCATAACATTAAACAAATTATCCTGGATTGGCAAGGATTTAAATGATTCTCACATCTGGTTTTAAGCTCGAAGGGGATTGGAAAAAAGGGTAGGGGGTGTGGTTTACATAATGTGCATTCTTGACCTACCAAGAGGATTCTCCAAATATGCAGGGTTAAAATACTGGTTCTGGGCTGACCCAAGTAATCTCCTGCACAGAACCACTTCACAGCTTCCCTCGCCTGGCATCTATCCATTGTGAGGTCTTCTAGCACGCAGCCACCTAGGCAAAAGCCGGATAATAATGCCTGGCCGCCTAAGTATGGTTATCTCATCCGTGAGCGTTGTCCGCACAACTTGAAGGTTGTCTGTTTCCAGGATGCAGTACATAAAAGTGCTTGAGGATCTTTGTTAGTGATTTAACCGTGACATTCACGTACCACCACTATTAATTCCTTCACATTCCATGTTTACTTGTGCGTCCGGCTAAATGGATGTTGACATTACATTAAAATATTAATTTTTGTTTCTTACAGAATTCCCAGCTGGTATTCTTCAGCCACCAGCTTTCTCACAGACATTCCAAGAGTAAGTTGACAATCTACGATACAGAAACTTTTATTTATCCTAACAACATTCCAAGAGTAAGTTGACAATCTACGATACAGAAACTTTTATTTATCCTAACAACATTCCAAGAGTAAGTTGACAATCTACGATACAGAAACTTTTATTTATCCTAACCCATTTCCTACTGTATTTGCAGTTGTAGTCCAAGGATGAAACACAGAAATGAAGATAACTATAGCAAAATATATTTCCTATATTGAATTAATAATTCATCAGTGGTTCGGAGTGGCTAAGAGCTACGGTGTCCACTTTGAATTCTAGAGAGACTGGTTTCGATTCCCAGTTGGGGGAATATAATTTATAGACATTTTTTTTTCAGAACCAGTAGTCCTAATGACGTCACACTCCCCCTGGTCTCCTGGCCAGTGAGATCGGATGTCTAGCCTTCTCGGATACGGGTGAAAATATAGGAGGTCCCGTGTGCAAGTTGCGGACGTTAAAAATCCCATGGCAGTTAGAAATCATAAAGAGTAGGCCATGAGGCCGCTGCCCTGGCAAAATTAAAAGATTGAAACCTACCCACCACAAAAATATTTATGGAATGTGTGATTCATATATACACACATTGGGATTCTCGCCGGTGCTACGGAACTCGTGCACTGTGCTGAGATCCTCCGTGTGAGATGTAAGGGAGGAGATCGGAGCACTAATGAAGTTACAAGTGTGCAATGAAGATAGTCCTTTAAAAATTATAGATAATAATAATTCATCATCATCATCACCATTGTCACAACACGGGCAAGACACTCTGGAATTGCCACGTTGTAACCGTCTGTTTTGTAACGGCCACTGTAAATGTACTGTTTATGAGTGCTGTGAAAGCTGGCAGAGTGAACGTGCCATTTATCACCTGGGCTGTGTACTGTTGCGGTGTCGATGTAGGTCACCAGAAACGTAACGGCCAGGAAGGTAACGGCCACCAGAGTGAGGCACTGCCAGGGGTACTATGGTCATTCACAGTAAACAGCGTACATGTTGTAGATCTGTGATATTGGTATATGATGTGCTGAGTGTGGGTGTAGACGAAAACACGAATGCTTGAGGCTCTTAGTAAAGTCAATAATGCACCCATACACTCACATGCAGTAGTCAATGATGAATTGAAGACTGCTGGCACGTTTCAAACATTTATTTACGGAACTGACAGTAGCATCAACAGGACAGTCAAATCGACGAGATCAAGGACTTCACATACATAATAAATGACTGTTAAATGTCTGGTAATCAAAGGCTTGCATCATACATCAACTAGGACATACCCAAACATCATCTGTCCAAATGTTACAATATGTAATGTAGCTTCCGTACCATTGACTCAGCGCGTCAGGTACTTAATTAGCTTTGTTGTCCAACAAACGAGCTCCTAAATTGCGTAGCAATCATACATAAGGCTGTGATCCAACTGGCATAGCCCGCCAGATATATTTCCTCTTGCTGAAAATATTGGCCGTAATACAGGGCCTCAATATTTAGACAGCTGTGTATCCTTTTTTAGCAGGCACAATCAAATCACGCTAAACATATATATATATATATATATATATATATATATATATATATATATATATATATATATATATATATATATATATATATATATATATATATATATATATATATATATATATACTGCCAACCTGCGGCGTCCACCATAATTTATCATCATCATTATTAGGCTTCTGTTCATTTGAAAACATATAGTCGCATTTGGCTAGATCTAGAAGCAAAGAAGAAATTCTGTCTCTCAAGATCTGTGAGCTTCACTCACCGATGGGTAACTTCAAATGTTCTGCAGCCAAAGGGCATAGTAATAAGAATGTCATTTACCTTCATACAGAATCTTCCGGATACACCCTTAACAAACAATCACTGGGGAAAACATTGACATTTCAGTCATATCGAAACTTCCCAATCCCCATGATGATATAGAGAAAAATCACAAACGGACATCATCGTCCGACAGCCCAGATCACAATCAAGATGACGGAAGTCACCGTTCGCGCCCAGAACTATGCGCATGCCTAGACAGCATAAAAATGAGCATCGTTCAGACAGATCAACGACAACGATTGAAAGAAAGAGAAGATAACCCTTTAAACAACCTGTCATAGAAGCTAATACCCAATTATCCCACTTTGACCAACCAAGTTTTACAACAAAAGTATTAAATAGATTTACCTATATGACTCCGTCAAAACGACAAAAGTATAAAATAGATTTACCCATTATGACTCCGTCAAAAACGACAGCAACACACGTAAACCAGTTTCTTTGTGATAAATTCTGAATTGCACAACAGACATTCTGCTTTAACTTTATTGTTAATGCCCCGAACGAAAAACAAAATTATTTTTGGGATTTGAACATCAGCTTCAAATACATAAAATTATGATAGTGGAATATCATTATCTTTTGGTAATTGGCGAGGAAATTATGATTTTGTTGGAAAAATTGCACACAGCACAGAAATCCCACGAAAGTTTAAAGAAGGAAAAGAAAACGCCGACGCGGACCTCTGAGAAAACAAGGGTTAGACCTGAGACTAGGTATATAAGCCCGCTCAGATTATGTTCTGAAAAGACGTCCAGCGGAATGACACAGGCTTGTCGAAGCCGAATAGCCACTGCCCATAGCTGAGAAAAGCAAAGTTAACGTGCTTGTGAGCAGACTTGCAGAAGTGATAAGCTCAATTCCATAATATTGTGCCTGAAGAGTTCTTATCTGAGAGAAGCATAACAGATGATAATGTGTGATTCAAGGGCCACCTTAGCATTCATCAGATATTTGCATTGTGGCTACCTGTCTAGCTGAATTACGTATTTTGGACATCACTACCTGGTGTATGACGAGAAGTGTCTGCAATGAAAGGACCTGATGTAGTAGTGCTAATTACGAGGGGCTTTCAGAAAGTAATGCACCCCAGCGTTTTTCTCAGGAGCTGTTTATTAAAAAAGCATGAAATTTATATACAATATACATGGATATGTCATGTAAACATCGGTATTATTCAACATAATCCCCATCAACTTGTACGGCTTTATACCAGCGCGAAACAAGTGCATGTATTCCTAGCCCGTACCAGATTTTGTCTTGATCATGTAGCCATTTCTTCGCTGCATGAATCACTCCTTCATCATCTTCAAACCTTGTCCCACGGAGTGCATCTTTAAGTGGACCAAATAGATGAAAATCAGAGGGTGCCAAATCGGGTCTATAGGGTGGATGGGGTAGTACAGTCCAACCCACTTTGGTGATTGCTTCCCGTGTTGCCAGACTTGTGTGAGGGCGCGCATTGTCGTGAAGGAGAAGCAGGTCTGCTGGATTGTTGTGCGGCCGAACTCTAGGATAATGTTGATTGAGTTTTTTCAATGTCTTAATGTAAGTTTGCGAATTGATTGTCTCTCCTCTTGGCATAACGCCCACAAGAATCACACCTTCAATGTCCCAAAAGACAGTGATCATGACCTTTCCAGCTGAAGGAATTGTCTTGAATTTCTTTCTTCGTGGTGATTGCGGATGATGCCACTCCATTGACTGTCTTTTTGTCTTAGGTTCAAAATGATGTGCGCAGGTTTCGTCACCTGTAACGATCTTAGTCAAAAATTTCTCGCCATCAGCAGTGAAACGCTCCAACAATTCAGAAGAAATCGCTTTCCTTTGCAATCGGTGGTCATTTGTGAGACTTCGAGGAACCCATCTTGCACAAACCTTAGAAAATCCGAGAGTTTTTATAACTGCATTTGCACTACCAATGCTGACTGAAAGCTGTAAGGCCAATTGTTGAGTAGTGATTCGCCTATCAGTAAGAATAATGCCCTCAGCGCATTTCAACATTTCTGCGTTGGTGGCTGTGGCAGGACGTCCACGGCGCGGCCGATCAAGCAGCTCCGTATCTCCACTTCCTGATTCTTTGATTCTCTGAACCTAGCAACTGACTGTACTCCTGTCGACTAAAAAACTTCCGTACACATCACATAGACGCTTGTGAATGTTCACAACAGTTTCCTTCTCTGCAACGAGAAATTCTATCACAATTCGCTGCTTATAACGCAATTTGCTAACATGCTCCATTTCAACGGTTTAGGGCAGCCGTACTATTTGGCTGGTTGCTGTGCAATTTGGTGCACACAATTGACACATGCCATATTTGAAGTGTGCAAAATTTCACGCTTCTTTCTTCATTATTAGTTGAGAAAAACGATGTTGTGCATTACTTTCTGAACGCCTCTCGTACTTTGAAGAAACAAGATCCAGATGTCACCAGTTGCTCGAAATGATGAAACAGACATTTGACACTTTATAATTGTCCAACTTGTGATTTGTGTAAATACATATCTGCAATCTTTATCAAACTTCTATTTTAAGTAATAAACGTTCAGATAGATTTTATAAATCGCAGTTGATTTATTTTATTGAAATTCCAGTTCTGTTCGAAATTTTATAATTTCTTGGAAATTTAGAGAATTATTAAATATTTTAAATTGGAAGGGATAATTAACAAGCTGCATTTTCACACCAAATATTAATAGCAACTCCCTTGAAACATGGGATAGGTCTAGCCAGAGGGTGACTTACTACCCAGCTCTCTTCTACAGCTACCATCTTAAAGTTGGATATTATCTACCTGACACTTGGCTTGTGCCATTCCTACATTAGCTCACCATTTCATTTCTCTATTTATGCATGGCTGTATTTTTTTCTATTTAACTTCCATCTCGCCACAGTTGTCAATCCTTTTAGCGTGTGATTGTCTGATACAAAGTTTTGCATTGATTGTATGTGTTTGTGAAGTTTGGGTATGGTATTTTTAGTCAGAAGCTATGATTGTCAACCAAAAAGGGAAGAGATAAATCAGAAGGATCAAGGAAGTGAAAGAACGAGAAAAATATGAGTTAAGGGGGAAAGAAGCAGGAAAATAACATTTAGACTAGGAGTGTCTGATCCACTTCCCTCGAAGTTATCTGTATTAGTAATTGCAAATAATATCAATATGGCGAGTTGTGATTAATAGACGGAAACCACACTACCTTATATGGAAAGTTCACTTTTTAAAATTCGCAACCTGTAGGTCAAGCAATAAAATTCCACGAGGAAAGTTGTCGAATACCATACTACAACAAACACTTTTGAATGCTATTTGCTGGGAAATTTAGAAGTAAAATTACAACACTCCTGACTGGAGCCTTGGTAAATAGTAACAACAGTGTGCGAGGGCTGAAAGTTGCAATATAACCTGACACTTTCGCCAGTCTAGGGCACTGGGAAATTTAACTCATTAAGAAGACAGCCAGACAAGCCACAGTAATGAATAGGATCAGGATTTTACATTAAAAGACTGGACAACGTGTTTGAGAATCTTGTGGACTTGTATCCCACTAAAACTCTAATTTCATTAATACTGAAAGTCTGGAACCTTAGAAACCTGAACACTAAGTCATAGTGGGATTATATCTGTAAAGTAATTCCCAAGACTACGTGTAAGAGGCATCTTAAACAAGTTGCCTTAATTAACTATTTCTCTGAGCCATAAGTCAGTATATTCCCAAATAGATTTTGGGGTAAGTTGCATACTTTATAATTCCGTATTCTGCATTTATCGACATGTGAAAGTTGTTTATGAATGCCAAAGTCGTAAGAGGCTGGCAACCTCAACATATAGAATGATGATTTCACAAACCACCATTGCAAGAGTTGGTGACTGCTTTATGCGGGTTTCTCATAGAGAATGGAAAGCAGATGTAGGCCCAAGTTCCATTTGTGCAGCGAGTGGATGATGACATAAATGATGTACATACTTATTATAATAATCTTTTCAACCAGTGCAAATATAAATGTAAAGATGTTTAATAGAAATGCAATGGATGTTTTCCGCTTCCTGGGAATAATATTAATGCTGAGAGAGAGTAACGTTCTGAGGCAGATGGGGTGGTGGAATTTTTAAAAAGGGGGGTGGGGGGGGGCATGATTTCGTGTCAGGAAACCCAATACTCAGGAGGGTATTTGTTCTCCCGTATTTCATGATACTAGTCGGTGGTTCAATGGAGAGTGCTATCTGTGGAACAAGTGTGTGGTATAAGTAGCCTACAGTCAACGCTTGACACCATCATCAGACGGGTCTTGAAGACGCTGGACCAGCTTCGTGATTACTCCTTGATAATACTTGGAACGTGTCGCAACCAGTAGACGACCAAATGACAAAAGTGAACCAGTCCATAACCTGCAATGAACCAAACATTGGCTGGAGCAGAACAAACCGACCTCTTACTAGCAGCTAAGTACACACTTAAAAGCTGCCAAGCGAACTTTCCCAAGACCCTTAATAACCATAACATGACCTGTGATGATTTGTTATGGAACTATTCTTTTTTTTCACTGTTAAATATAATTGATTATTACATTTGTTATATATATATATATATATATATATATATATATATATATATATATATATATATATATATATATATATATATATATACAGTACTTTGCAAAAAAAATGGCAGTCATATTTTCGCAACGCAGCACACTCGTAGAAGCAAATAATAATAAAAACTGTATGTCCAGAGGAAGATTGGTATCTCCTCTATCTATTAACAGTGGTTTCAGTACAATATAGTGTTGCCTTCTCCAGCAAGGCAAGCCTGGATGCGGCGAGGCATACTTCCCACAAATGTTTGTAGGTAATTGAGAGTCAGACTGTCCCAGTATTTTTCAGCTACCTTCTTCAATTGTTCAACGTCTCTGAGTCCACTCTTTTTTAAATGATACTTGAGTAGTGCCCAAACGTTTTCAATTGGGTTTTGATCGAGACTGTTGCTGGGCCACTTCAGCACTATCACATTCTTCTCTTGCAGCCATGCTTTGGGGGTATGAGCTGTATGATTTGGGTCATTGTCATGTTGAAATGTGCACCCATCGGGGTACATGATCTGCATAAATGGCAGAAGGTGTCCCTCTAGTATGTCGATGTACCTTTCTTTCGTGAGAATTCCTGTGAAAACACACAGTGGGGTGGCACCTCTTGCTGACACCCCTCCCCAAAGATGGAATTTCTAGGTATGTTTCGGTCGCTGGTACACAGGCGTTACAGAGCCTTTCGTCCAAATATTTATTTGAGCAGGATAAGACCATTGAGAACATTCATCTGAAAAAATCACATTGTCCCATGACAAATTTTGGTGTTCGTGGCACCAGTTCAAGCGCATCTGTTTGTGAGTCTCTGTGAGCAATGGTGACGAAATTACCCGCTTTTTTGTGTAATTCATCCTGTGTAGCTCCCGGTTGACAATAGCATTAGATACCTCTGGGCTTCCCAAGTCGATCATGCCCTGCCGTATGTTTTCTACACTCTTCATTGGCCCAGCCCGAACGATTTGGGCGAGACACCGATGGTCCTTTGTGACCAAAATTCTTGGCCTCCCACTACCTTCTTTTCGCTCGATTCCATTACCTGCTTTTAATTTACTCACAACTCTGTAGACAGTCCGCTCAGGAATGTTCAAGGTTTTAGAAATGTTGGAACATGTTTGATTTCCTTCATTCCAAAGCTGTGAAATTAACATACACTTTGACTTTGTATCCATTTTCTGCCACTAGCATTAGAAATTGTCGTCTGCTCTTATATCAAGGGACGTTACTCTACGCTAATTTTTTTTTACTTTTGGTAGTGTTTGCTCACTTAAGTGGAGTGCAAATTTGGGGCAGAACATGCATATTTAATTAGATTTCAGCTTATTTAGCTGAGCAATATGACTGCCATTTTTTTTGCAAAGTACTGTATATATATATATATATATATATATATATATATATATATATATATATATATATATATATATATATATATATATATATATATATATATATATATATATATATATATATATGTATATGTATATATATATATATATTTATATTATATATATATATATATATATATATATATATATATATATATATATATATATATATATATATATATATATATATATATATATATATATATATATATATATATATATATATATATATATATATATATATATATATATATATATATATATATATATATATATATATATATATATATATATATATATATATATATATATATATATACGAATTTATAGTTGATATAATCATTTTGTGTAGTGGACCCGTATGTCTCAGTCATTTCAAATAATACTTAGACAGAGCTGTTAAATTAATATTTCATTTGAATTTAATCAGTTGAGGACTTGAACGAGCTAAAATACATAATAATTCTTCATAAAAGGTGTCGGGCAGATACAAAATTAACAACTGCTCAATACAATTCAGCCTTGTTCTTGATTTCTGAATTATCTCGTGAATACTCCCTCGAGATAGAATCATCATCATCCTTCTATCTACAACCCTGTCAGGAGTAATCTTGAACGAAGGTAGATACCTTTAAAGACCCTCATTAGATACTCTAGGACTTGGCCATTGTTGGACCATCTCTGCAGAGCAACGGGAGTAAATCACGTGACAATAACAATTAGGGAAGTAAAACAATAATAGACAGATAATAATTAGGGAACACCTATACAAGATGTAGAATCGTACACATATCTTGGCAGTAACATAGACAAAGTTGGAGGGACAGACAGCGATATCAAAATAAGAATACAAAAGGCAAGAAGAGCTTTCATTGCATTGGGAAATATATGGAGATCAAGAGAAATAGGATCCAACATGAAAATAAGAATCTTCAACTCAAATGTGAAGTCAGTCCTATTGTATGGCACGGAGACATGGAGAACAACAAAGACAACAACCAAAAAGCTACAGACTTTCATAAATGGGTGCTTGCGTAGAATAGAGGGATTAAAATGGTATGACAAAGTTACCAACGTGAAACTGATGACAAGAACTAGACAAGTGCCAGTGGAACAAGAGATGAGAAGAAGACGATGGCGATGGATAGGACACACACTTAGGAAACCTGTTGATAGCATTACAAGACAGTCCTTGTTCTGGAACACCCAGGGCAAGAGAGGCAGAGGTAGACCAAGAAGCACATGGAGAAGAGAGCTGGAAACAGAGGTGAAAATGATGAGGAGAACGTGGAAAGAACTTGAGATGATGGCACGTGACAGGAGGACTTGGCATGTGTTTGTTGAAAGCCTATGCTCCTTTGGGAGTGGAGGGTTATGAATGATGAATGAATAATTAGGGAAGTAAAAGATAACAGAAATAACAATTGGGAAAGTAAAAGATAAAAGAAATAACGATTAGGAAAGGAAAAGATAATTGGGAAATAATAATTAAGGAAATAAACAATACAAGGAAAATAACAATTAGGGAAGTAAACAATAATAGGAAAATAACAATTAGAGAAGTAAACAATAATAGGAAAATAACAGTTATGGAAGTAAAAGATACGAGGATACGAACTAGTAGGCCAGGAAAGAAGGAAAATAAAAATTAGGGGTTGAATGACTAGAAAAAAAAACATTCAGAATTGAACAAAATTCAGAAAATAGCAATTAGTAATGTGAAATAAATAAGAAAATAACAATTCGTTTTAAATAAAAAGAAACAAACCTTAAGAATTCAAATAAATCCAAAAAATAACAATTAGGGTTTGAATAAAATACGAAAATTACCCTTTACAGTTGAAAGAAATCGGAAAATAAGTAATTAATAATGTGAAAGATATATATTTAACTAACAGTCAGGAATTATTTTCAAATAGACAAATAACAATAAGAGAAGTGAAAGAAAAAAGCAAATAACTATTATTAAGTGAAAGAAATAGTAAATATACAAGTAGGCATTGATAAAATATTGTGTTAACTGTAATAACTTGTGTTGTATGATGGGAAGTTTGTTAAATCAAATGAATAGTCCCTAACTCAATTTAGCAAGGTCTACTTTCTATTGACAGGGGCCGTCTGCAGTAGGGATAAAATAATGTATTTGTAAACAGTTCACGATAAACCCTAAATAGGCTCTATTTTCTTTGTCTGGTTAAGGAGTTAGCTCACAGTTGTATTTATCATGTTGTTTCATTGTTACCAGGACATTGTTGGTTTGCTTTTCCATGTGGTGTTTACATGTTTATGACAACAGGACACTCTATACAGAGCGATACAACCGGAGGCAATCTGATTATCAGAAGTATTCCCCGTCCACCAAGTGTTTCGGCACCTTACTCTCCTTTACACTCTAAGGGAGGGGGGGGGGGGGGGCCCAACTGGGTCATGACTCCCATGTGTCAGCCTCCTGTTGTCTTGATTAAAAAATTGAACCCACTCCACCTTGGTTGCAGCTTTAAAATCACAATTTTCCGCAACCACTGTGTTGAAAACTAAATTACTGTCCCGAGTTCCATAGCCCACAGCACACCACGACCAGGGACTAATATTGACACACCTGCACGGAGCCGACGAGGCGTGAAGCCACTGTGAGCTGGCAAAGGAAATCTACATGCACCAGACACGCATCCCATATAACACACCGCGGGTTACTTGTAAGGTACCGTTCTTTCATTAACGTACCGATAAACTCAATGTAATGCAAACTTAAAAATAATTGCAATTTGCTGAATGTTTTCTGAACCAAGTGACTTCTTTTAAATTTAATGACGAAAAATATTTCTTTCAACCTCTGATAGGTTATAGTAAGGATAAATATTGTTTTCATCTCCAAATAAGATGAATAACTGCCGAGATATTAATGTCCAACTGACATTAATGTAATGTTAAAATCCTGCCGTTCAAATCCCAAAATCCTGGCATATGCCTATGTCGTGAAGACATGCCAGATGGAACTACAAAAGCCTAACTGTATGAAGACACGTTTTTACCAGTTAGACAGTTCATATTTTTTTATATCATGTGATATATAGAGCGGGAATTATAAGATAACAAACTGTCAATGGATACAACAGAAATTGCATGTTAGGAAACACTCAACGGATTCAACATAGATTTATGATAAGAAACAGTCAGTGTGTACTACTTAGATTTATGATAAGAAATAGTCAGTGTGTACAACTGAGATTGTATGATAAGAAATAGTCAGTGGAAACAAAAGAAATTATGAATTTCTGCAGAAATTTCATGTTATGAAGCATTCGATAAATAATGTAAAGAGATCGCAGAAAGAATGTGTATATATACTACTCGTCAAAAGTCAAGGGCCACTTAGAAAAACCTTGGTTGAAACCATAAAACAAATCTGATATAAACGTAATTGGTATCAGTCAAAACGGCATTTATTGAATACCAAATTGACATGTCACGTAAAGAAATGGAAACACACATTCAAACGCAATGAAGCTGTGAAGTGTGTCACCAACCTTTTCAAAAGTCACACAATAGATATTGGACAATTAGACATTTCAAAATCGGGTATGACCACCGTTTGCAGCAAGGCATTCAAGACAGCTTAGGCGCATCGAGTCCACAAGGGTCCGAAGAGTATCCTGAGGAACAACTTGCCATTCCTGAAGCAGAAATGCAGTCAGCTGTGCAACATCCATTGGCAGGGGGTGATTTGTTGAATATCTTCGACCAAGGACATCCCAGAGGTGCTCAATCGGAGAAAGGTCAGGTGAATGAGCTGGCCACGCCATCCTGATGATCCCATGTTGCTGAATAAACTCATTCACCACACGAGCTCTATGGGGTCGAGCGTTATCATCTTGGAGGATGGCATTACTACCTATGGCCTCCAGAGCAGGCTGAACAATTGGTCTCAAGTTTTCGTTCTGGTATCTTGGGCCGGACAAGTTGCCTTGGATGATGTAGAGTGGGGTCCTGCCGTGTCTGTAGAAGCCTCCCCAGTCCATGACAGAACCCCTACCATAACGATCCACCTCTTGAATTGTGTCATCAGTAAATCGCTCTCCTGGTCGTCTCCAAACTCGAATCATGCCATCATTGAATGACACAGTGAAGCGAGATTCATCAGTGAAGAGAACTGGACTCCATTGTTGCCTTGTCCATCGGATGTGCTCGCGACACCAGCAACACGGGCTCTGCGATGAGCTGGAGTAAGAGGGATTCTGACTGCAGGACGTTGAGCAGCCAGTCCAAATTCATGTAAACGTCTGCGAATGGTGCTTTGACTGACATTAATGTTTACAGTTTGTCTCAGCTGACATCTTAGAGTGGAACAAGTCACTGTTCGATGGCGCAGGGCTGACAACAAGAGGTACCGGTCATTATGTCTATTGGTGCATCTAGGGCGACCTGGCCAGTGGCGATCCTCCCCACTTCCTGTGGCCTGAAATCTCTCAAATTCTTTGGATAGTAGAGTGTGACACTGCAAGCCGTCTAGCAGCCTCACGGACAGATAAACCACTTTCAACCCACGCTATAGCCCTCATTCTTTGTAAGGTGTCAAGACTTCTTCTCGGTGGCATGGTTTTTGCAAGTGATGAAACTACCCTAAGTCTGCTGATTGTAAAACAAATTAAGAGTGAACTCTGTTCATGAAAAGTCGCCATTGCACGTGGAATGTCAATCAGCACGATTACTTCACCTGTTTGGTTCTACGGAAGTTTGAAAAAACAGATTTAAAATGTTAGTTTATGGTCAGCAAACCAAATTGCACGTGATCACCATGGTTGTCGGTGAGTTGTTTTTATGCTTAACGTGCACAGAGGACTGTCAGAGGAAGATATTGCACCCATTTTTACTAAAAACTTCCTTCATTTAATCATTCTATGCGCTTATATAAAAGTGTATTGAAAATAATAGGGTGGCTCTTGACTTTTGACGAGTAGTATATTTACGCAGTTTCTCTTGACATAATAATAAACAATATCAGAATATTGACGATACGTCAAGGCCTAAAATGCCACCCCCTACAGACCCAAGTAGAACAGTCCCAACTAAGATGGTTTGGCCATGTCTGCAGAATGGGAGAAGATCGGCTACCACGACAAACATGGGAAACAAAGAGCCAAGGATCCAGACCCCGAGGACGACCCAGAGTCCGCTGGGAGGACAACATTAGACAATCTTTGAAGGACCGAGGACTAGAATGGAACCAGGCCAGGAGGAAGACAGCCGATAGAATAGTCTGGCGCTCTCTCTTCCAAACCTCTACACCTCACGGTAGAAGGGGAACGACTAAGTAAGTAAGTAAGTAAGAATATGTCATGTCCAGCCAGGAAGGACGTAGGAGGGGGCCAACATACATTTTTTTGTTTGTTTGTTTCTCGTCCAGTGAGATTTGACAAGATAACATTAGATAAACAAGAAACATGTTCTCGCTATCAGGTCATTTCCTCATCATAACTAAACGTAACGTTAAAGGATGACAAGATTTTACATGATCATTTTATTTTTTTTTTTATGTGTTAAAGTTGATGAAATTTAACACTGTGCCCACATTAAGCACACACACAAAATTGACTTTATTTATAGTTCCAGGAACTATGGAGGTATTGGTATGGTCATAGGTCACGAGATTACACATGCATTTGACAATAAAGGTAAGACATAATCTCTCTGTCACAATCTTTTATATGTATGATTCCGTTTTCTTGTTCTGTTCATGGCTTTCTCTGTCCTCATCATTATTAATATAGTTCTCAGATGAAGTGGAAAGATAAGATCAAGAGATTGACAGGACAGTCTCTGAGAGTATACCACCAAAGCTGGATACAGAGGGGGTTGGAAATGTTTATTGCAAGTGACCTTTGATGTCAGGATGGCAGCAGGTCTCACCTGATGTTCATTGTAGACTAAACATTGTACTCAAATGCAACTGCCGCTAATTATGTGACCTTTCAGTAGATGTCTATTAAACAAGCAACTGACACAATGGAGAAATAGAATGTCTTTTATTTGACCAAACTGTCGTGTCCTCTACTTTTGACTCGTAAACACCAGGCACCAGAGCAACTCTGGGAAGGTTAAGGCGGCCGGCGTTATGCTGACCACATTACCTCTAGTGTGCCGATGGTCAAGAAAATATGGGCCTAACACCATATTCCCAATATGCCTCAATGGGCGTGTAACGGGATCCTAACAGAGGAGAATGTATCTTTTATTCCCTAACCAAAACCCTAACAGAGGAGACTGTATATTGTGTCTTTTATTCCAGGTAGTATGTGTAAGTATCTTTATTTCCAGATGCTAATTTCCATGCCTATACCTGATCATAATATCATAGCACTTTTTATAATTGTTGATTGTGAATTTAATTACACGTCAAATTAATTGTTAAATTGTGTGGATATGCATATGTGTGCTCCTTTGTCTTAAAATGGAAACAACAAAAACACATCCACACAATTAATATATTTATGAAAAGGCTGTCCCATACCATGTACTGCCGTAGTGGAGGGAAATGTTAGAGACTTCACTATAATAGGTACAACTTTGAGAGGTGGGGTGACTTGTTCCATTCATCGCTGCTTTTGCCTTACCTAACTTACAAGCAGAGTCTCGTACCCATCTACAGCTGGGTAGACTGGAGCGTGATGTCACTATGTTTCAAACCCGGTAGCTTTGCCGTGAAAGACCAACGCTCTCACTACTATGCCAATTGGACGATCTTAGGATATGTAGTGTCTCTGATTCCAGATGATATTTTCATGTGCAGCAGGTTGATGAGCTTTGAAGTAGAGTAAGCCAGTGAGATATTTCATAACTTCTGAGAGATCAGCTGGTACATACAGCAAGGATTATAACTTAATAAGGCGATAAGTTGTCAGAGGATACAACAGAGATTGTATGTCACAAAACTATTAGCGGACATATCGAAAATTGTAATAACCAGTTGTTGGATACAACAGAGATTGTAAGATAAGAATCATTTGAAGGAGGCATCAATAATTATTAGAACTATCATTGTATATAACAGAGATTGTGTTGCAAGAACCAGTAATTAGAGCTAACAAAGATTGTAATAGCCAATCACTAGATAAATAGAGATTGTATGATGAGATTCAGTCAGTGGATGAACCAAAGATTGTAAAATAATGATAAATACACAACCGGCAAAACGCTCAAGCGGATTTTAAAAAACTAATTTAATAACTGTTGCATCCACGGAGCGTTTTAGGTCTGTTAAATCATGAACCACATAGGCTTAATGAAACTTCTTAACAATGTCAAATTTCCATATTATGTCATCACAAATGTAGTTGCAACTGAATATTCTATAAAAATAACATAAATATGTTACCTTCATACTCTTCGGCTCTTTTAGTTACATTGTGTGTTTTAATTGGAATCTTGGTTTTCTCCATATGCAAACACTTCCCGTCCTCAACATTAGGAAGCGAGTTTGACGCAGATGGTAACCTGAAAAACTGGTGGTTTGAAGATGACAGCAGTAACTTCCAGGAGAGAACCCAGTGTATTCTAGACCAGTACTCAAACTTTCAAGTAGCAGAGATTAATACAAATGTAAATAGTTTAGCAATATGATGGTTTTGTTTATTTGTTTTGTGGGGAAAGTGTGTTCTTGTTATTGAACTAAGACTGCTGAGGTTATTGCTCTCTCATAGTCTATGCCAAGTTAAAGAATGTGCTTGTACTCTGTAGCTCTTGGGTGGTGCTGCTAAGAATGGTTGTGATAGTTGGGGAGCCCGGTAATAGCTTTGTATTTTCTGTGGAGAGTCCTGTGTAAGTTACAGCAGCACAAATTGAACTGGCTTGCATGGTTCAGTACAGTTGTACTGGCTTGCATGGTTCAGCACAGTTGTACTGGCTTGCATGGTTAAGTACAGTTGCAGAAATTAGGCTCATGTGAGGTGTTTAATTTAGGGTTCCCATTCGTCCCGTTTTTCCCGGGACAGTCCCGTTTTTTGATAAAATGCCCCGGTGTCCCGAATTTATTCCAAATGTCCCGCTTTTTAAGGGTCCTTCCTAAAAAAAAAATCTTTGGGTAACGGATTTTATTCCGTGTTTTAGTAGTGTTACTTTATCAATTTCCGGTTACAGTGGACCCTCGGTTTGAATCTCGAACAAAAATTCGAAAGTCAACCAAAACAGTGTTCAGTGAGCATCTACCAAATGATTTAATGCGTATTAGCATTATTATACAGTATTGTTGTCGTTTTTCAAAGTGTCAGTGAAAAATGGTGTGAGATGTTCGCTCATTTTACAAAGCAGGATATAAATGCTGAGAACCTGAAATGCCTAGTTAGTTTTTGTTTGGCACTGCCAGGATCCAATGCAGCTGTTGAACGTTATACCAGTATCTTATTTTAAGTGCAACATATAATATATAATAGATTTATTTGTTTTTTACCTTAATTTTTAACATGTCCCTTTTTTTTTACAAAATGTCCCGGGTTTTTTAGGTAAAAATATGGAAATGTCCCGGTTTTTAAACAAAACATTATGGGAACCCTAGTTTAATTTGTTTATGTGCTTCTTGAGTCTGGTGTGGTTTACCTGCATTATAGATCTAGGTTTTTTTCTTTGACTTTTCTAGAATTTCACATGATGATCTGGTATTTAATCTTGTCTTGGCGTGCATTTAAAGGATCCTCACATCTGGTTTTAAGCTAGCACTGGGAAAAGGGCGAGGGTGGCATATTGTGCATCCTCCACAATTCGGGGTGGAGCTCTCCAGAAATGCAGAACTAAAATACTGTGCTCTAGTTCAGGACTCTCCCAAAGTACCGTCACATTTTGCACAGACACCTCCCAGTTTTCCTCACCTATTATCCATCCTTTGGATGCAACCAACCGTTTCAAAGCCAGAGTAAAGCCTAGGGTTCCAAGCTTAGTGTGCCGTGCTAGGTTTTCAACACAAGGGAAATTGTGAAGTTGGGCTGGTCTGGTGTGACTATTTGATCATTTGGTGTTGGCCAGACAACTTGAGGATTTGACGGTTGCCTGTTTCCAGGATGCATCACGAGGAGATGCTTTAGTGGCTTGGTTATTGTGGAAGATTTTGTATGTGTGTGTGGGGGGTCTCTTGTGGGGGGGGGGGGGGAGACGGGATGGGGATATGCACACAAGAGATGATATTGAAGTGTAGACATTATTAGTGATTGTTTAATTAGATTGTTAGATGAATGGGTAAATAATAATCTGAATGAGTGGATAGTTAGATGGATAACTAGATGAATTAACTTGGATGTATGTCAGTGGAAAATGATTTTCAGCAATAAACAAATGGAATAAATGATAAGATGACACTTGGATGAGGTTAAACGAGTTGAATGTCAGAAGTCTGAACACATTTAAAAGCAGCATATTTTGGTGTGTCTTCACAGCTGAGCGGAACCTTAACACTGGGAGAGAATATAGCAGATAATGGTGCCATCAAAGAGACCTTCAGGTATAAAATCATTATTGTTTGTCTGTTTCAAATTTAGCCAGCCACTTAAAACTTACGTACTTACTTAGTCGTTCTTCTACCCTGGGATGTAGAGGTATGTCAGAGAGAGCGCCAAACTATCATTTTGCCTGTCTTCCTCCTTCCTGGTTCCAATCTACTTGAAACTTCCGCTAACGATTAATTGTTGAAGTCGTACCTAGATGTAAGGTTTGTTCATTTAGAAACTGTTTTAACAATGTTATAATTTAAGCTGACATCACCTACATTTCTCCGTTTTGTATATTTTTTTTAAAATTCCTTATTCCAAATTTACTCTTTGTGTTGTTTTTGTAATATTCATTTACATAAGTTTTTAATTACTTCACATATTTTTTTCTCCGTTATTCTGATACATTCTCAAGTATTACTATGTTAGTACCTTCGCAATAGAAACTTGCAAAAAGACCTAATAATTTCAGTCTGTCTGGGCCCAAAAAATAACCTCAAGAACTATTGCTTTATACAGAAATAAGCATCTACTGGACCCATTGTGATAAATGTTCATGTTTATGGCTATGAAAAAAATGTGTTATCAATTTAATCTTAATCATATAAGATTTAAGAGCACTATGCTTTAACAGTACGACTTCAGTGTCAAGGCTGTATCAAGTTCAAGCAGTATTTTTGCACATCTCTTTTTGTTTTGGTTTTAAATGCTGGTTTATGACAGCTACTTAAAGAATTAACATGATTTCATGCAACATGGAGACTTTATTGTCTGTAGATTATTTATTCTGAATTTGCTTCTATAATTAACTGACAAGTTGTACTTTACCATAAAGGTTGAACTTGGAGTGTTAGGATCAGGAGTGTGTTAAACATTGCTACGGCTTGAATGTAACTTTACGAGCATATATTGTCTTAACTACTAACAACCAGCAAAGCAAATTCCCCTGTTTTATGTTACAAAAAGTGCAAGGGCCAGCAGCTATATCGTGTGAAACAGATTGTCACAGAAACTGCTGCTGTACAAGCATGTGGCTGAATGATGTATGCTTCTTGCAAGGGGAACAACTGTGGTGATGGCCCCATGCACCGTAATGACCACAAAGAAAAACAATGATAACATAACAAAAGAGTTCATATTTGTTCTTGTTAAAGTATAATTTACTGATAACATGGTGTGGTTCACAGGTCTTGTGTTCTTGTTAAAGTATAATTTACTGATAACATGGTGTGGTTCACAGGTCTTGTGTTCTTGTTAAAGTATAATTTACTGATAACATGGTGTGGTTCACATGGGTCTTATGTTCTTGTTAAAGTATAATTTACTGATAACATGGTGTGGTTCACATGGGTCTTATGTTCTTGTTAAAGTATAATTTACTGATAACATGGTGTGGTTCACAGGTCTTGTGTTCTTGTTAAAGTATAATTTACTGATAACATGGTGTGGTTCACAGGTCTTGTGTTCTTGTTAAAGTATAATTTACTGATAACATGGTGTGGTTCACAGGTCTTGTGTTCTTGTTAAAGTATAATTTACTGATAACATGGTGTGGTTCACAGGTCTTGTGTTCTTGTTAAAGTATAATTTACTGATAACATGGTGTGGTTCACAGGTCTTGTGTTCTTGTTAAAGTATAATTTACTGATAACATGGTGTGGTTCACAGGTCTTGTGTTCTTGTTAAAGTATAATTTACTGATAACATGGTGTGGTTCACAGGTCTTGTGTTCTTGTTAAAGTATAATTTACTGATAACATGGTGTGGTTCACAGGTCTTGTGTTCTTGTTAAAGTATAATTTACTGATAACATGGTGTGGTTCACAGGTCTTGTGTTCTTGTTAAAGTATAATTTACTGATAAGGACGTGTGGTTCACATGGGTCTTGTGGTCTTGTTAAAGTATAATTTACTGATAACATGGTGTGGTTCACATGGGTCTCGTGGTCTTGTTAAAGTATAATTTACTGATAACATGGTGTGGTTCCCAGGTCTCTTGAGAAGACTTAAACAATAGGACCGCAACTCCCTCCAGACTTGTAGAAAAAATAAAAAAAGGTCAGGTTGTGCCTGGAGCTCGCAACTTCATGAAGACAAACTGCGACAGAAAATACCACAGCACAAGTGCTTGAAATGCTCAGGAGTAAACTCCCTGTAAGGGGTGAGCCTACTACTAAGGAGGCTCTATGCCCCATAAGAAAAGCATAAAGGTCATTAATTCACTCAGAACATCTACAGCTCATGACAATGGTTTGTACATCTACAGTTCATGACATTGGTTTGTACATCTACAGTTCATGACATTGGTTTGTACATCTACAGTTCATGACATTGGTTTGTACATCTACAGTTCATGACATTGGTTTGTACATCTACAGTTCATGACATTGGTTTGTACATCTACAGTTCATGACATTGGTTTGCACATCTACAGTTTATGACATTGGTTTGCACATCTACAGTTTATGACAATGGATTGTACATCTACAGTTCATGACAATGGTTTGTACATCTTCAGTTCATGACAATGGTTTGTACATCTACAGTTCATGACATTGGTTTGTACATCTACAGTTCATGACATTGGTTTGTACATCTACAGTTTATGACAATTGTTTGTACATCTACAGTTCATGACATTGGTTTGTACATCTACAGTTTATGACAATGGTTTGTACATCTACAGTTCATGACATTGGTTTGTACATCTACAGTTTATGACAATGGTTTGTACATCTACAGTTCATGACATTGGTTTGTACATCTACAATTTATGACAATGGTTTGTACATCTACAGCTTATGACAATGGTTTGCACATCTACAGTTCATGACACTGGTTTGTATATCTACAGTTCACGACATTGGTTTTTACATCTACGGTTCATGACATTGGTTTGTACATCTACAGTTCATGACATTGGTTTGCACATCTACAGTTTATGACAATGGTTTGCACATCTACAGTTCATGACAATGGTTTGCACATCTACAGTTCATGACATTGGTTTGCACATCTACAGTTCATGACAATGGTTTGCACATCTACAGTTCATGACAATGGTTTGCACATCTACAGTTCATGACAATGGTTTGCACATCTACAGTTCATGACAATGGTTTGCACATCTACAGTTCATGACAATGGTTTGCACATCTACAGTTCATGACAATGGTTTGTACATCTACAGTTCCTGACAATGGTTTGCACATCTACAGTTCATGACATTGGTTTGCACATCTACAGTTCATGACAATGGTTTGCACATCTACAGTTCATGACAATGGTTTGCACATCTACAGTTCATGACAATGGTTTGCACATCTACAGTTCATGACAATGGTTTGCACATCTACAGTTCATGACAATGGTTTGCACATCTACAGTTCATGACAATGGTTTGCACATCTACAGTTCATGACAATGGTTTGCACATCTACAGTTCATGACAATGGTTTGCACATCTACAGTTAATGACAATGGTTTGCACATCTACAGTTCATGACAATGGTTTGCACATCTACAGTTCATGACAGTGGTTTGCACATCTACAGTTCATGACACTGGTTTGCACATCTACAGTTCATGACAATGGTTTGCACATCTACAGTTCATGACAATGGTTTGCACATCTACAGTTCGTGACAATGGTTTGTACATCTACAGTTCATGACAATGGTTTGTACATCTACAGTTCATGACAATGGTTTGCAGATGTATCCACTTTCAAACAAGTCAAGCCTGTCAATCACTGTGTAGTTCAATGCAACAAACCAATGGAAATTAGATTTGGGTATAACCAATCGGCTTTAGATTTTGGTATGATTTCGGTATAACCAATGAGCATTAGATTTTGTATAACTGTCATGAGTAAAATAAGATTATCTGTCACTTTCTAGCTGTTAGTAACACCGTTCTATCGCCAGTGACATTATCTCCTCCCATTTTCTTCATTTTAAACACCTACGAGCGTAATTCTGAATGTAACGATGTCATTTCTTAATCGAACCAAAGACGCAGCATGAGTGAATGCTGTCAGCGACTCGTAGCTTGACTGCTTGCGTCAGGGTCAGCGAACCGAATCTGACCAAGACCCTACTCCACCTCTAAGTGGTGACCCTGGAAACAGGCTGCATCACTGTAGTCTGGCCGAGAGAGTAGGGATCGAAGAGGGAAGGCAAACCCGGTCCCAAAAAATGCAGTGCTGAAGTCGGATGTGTCGGCCGAAAGGCGCAAATATCGCAGCTGCGCTGTGAACGAACACAACGAAACCAACGTCCTTTTTATGATTAACGAGGAAGAAGTTCCTGTAGACCCTTTAAGTTCGGCGACAATGGAAGAGTCTTCGTTTCTAATACGTAATCGCTTTGATTCCGAATCGTAGGGGAACAAATTCCAATTTCCCTCAAGCCTTTGTCACATGAGGAATGTTGCCGACCTCGGTGCAGGTGTTGGCCATCAGTTACGCCAGGTTGTAAAAGATTCTGGCTATATATAATAGAACTCCCAATCTCTCAGTGCTCATTGTACCACAGAAGAATTATTAGCCTGCATAGTGGAATAAGTGCTGTAACCTATTCCAGATGCATGGTTATAAGGATTTTCTTAAACTTATTAGTAAGCACTCTTAGTTAGCTAAGAGCTGCACAGAGTTTTTTTTTTTCTTCTAAACTTATATAAATATGTGAGCCTAGTGAATCTTCTTAAAGATTAATTGATTTTCTTAAAGTGTATTTTGTGCTGGGCAATTTAACATTATTGCCATCAATCCAAATCACTATGGTGTTAGTCTAATTGTGTTTCTCCTGGGTGTGTGTGTGAGTGTAGTTATATTAATTTTAGTGACTGTCATTTTGTTCATTACTAGTACCTTTGTTAAACCAGGTGTGTGTATATATATATATATATATATATATATATATATATATATATATATATATATATATATATATATATATATATATATATATATATATATATATATATATATATATATAATAATAATAATAATTTCTTTAAGCGCCAAACACGGCGCATAAGGCAGAAACCAGTGATCTCCAGGTTGTTCGTTGTGACGCTACTCCTCTTAACTCTTGCACATTATTTAGGCCCAACGTTCTTCCTTCTCTTATTATTGTTCCTTTAAGTGTTTCTTTTGGTCTTCCTTTTTCCCTCTTACCCTCAGGAACCCAAGTGAGCGCCTGTAGTGGTATTCTGTTGTTTTGCATTCGTAGGACATGACCGATATATGACCATCGTCTTTTCCTTATATAGTCGTAGACATATTTCTGCTTAGAGTCTTCTCTTATTTGTCGATTAGTCATGAATTCTTTCCAACTGATGTTCATGATTTTTCTAAGACATTTGTTCTCGAATGTATTCAGCTTGTTCTCCAATGATTTTGTTATTTTCCAACTTTCACAGCCGTATGTTAACACTGAGATAACATTCGAATTAAACAGACGAAGCTTGGTATGTGTTACGTGCAGTCTTTGATATCTTACAATATTATACATAGGTAATTTTTTAGTGCTTAAGGGAAAGTCATTATTGAGTTACTTCCCTTGAAAGTTGTGCCATCTCTTCGATCAAACTCCGCGGATGAATCCATTTTACTGCGATTTATTCGTTGTTTGGGTAATAATAGATTGTTCTTGCTTCAGAATATCTATGGCCTGAATTTATGTGTATTGTTTGTCTGAGTAGGACGAGTCTGTCTTATATCTGTATATCTTTACATATCTAAGTCGAACTATATGTTCTGTTGTCTCTAGAGAGGTCAAAGGCTATTCGGCGGAAGTGTCGCTAGAGGGTGGTGTGATTTGGCTTCGTCCTGATAGGGACTGTGTTTCCTATGTCGGCCTGTCGCCGGGGAAAAGTGATCTCAGTATTTGTGGGGAAAGTGATAGTCGTCTAGACCTATCGTGTATGCTTTACCCCAGTGTTTATGCGTATTGCCAAGGAATGGCAGTTTCATATTTCTTATACCAAGGTAATCCAAGATACTTTTATGAACTCTCGTACGAAGCCACCATTTTCGATAAGAGAATATATTTGACTCGATGAAAACGACTTCGATTCCTAGCAGCACTATATTCTGTAGAATGCAGTCAATTGTTCATGATCAAATCTACAGAGCAATGCAATGTTTTATGAATGACTAACTTTAGGACAGATTCATTATCTGTATCCAAACGTGAGTGACAGCTCACGAGTGAAGCCATCTTGGATCCAAACATGTAGTGACTTTCAAGAAGAGAAAAGGGGATGCCCGTATTATCGCTTGTTTAGTCCAGAGATCACTGCTACACATGAGAACCCTTTATCAGCGGTTCAATATTATTATATGAAAAAATATGTGCTGAACATTATGTGGGAGAATCGTCGCTAAACGAGATTAGGTTTAGAAGCCATCTGAAATATTGTTTATAAGCTGACGTGCTCAGTCAGTGAAGTCAGATGATTTATATGTATGGGCGATGCTGAGGGCTTGGCTACTGACAGTCCATTATAATATTAATCTACATGAGTGCCCATGTAACATAACATTGCAAGACCAGTTATCCACTGTACTATGATGTATTATGCCAACCTGTGATTTGTCACTATCTGTGCTGTCGAGTGTGTACGTCCAATTAAACTTTAGAAAAGGTACACAGTCGTTGGTGTCGATGACTTCCAGTCATACATGAGTGTGAGAAAAGAACATTTGTCAACAACACGAACCCTTATCATCATTCGCACATTGTACACTCAATCCATGTCTACACACCACTGCGTAGGTCAAGTTGACATTCCATACACTACAGTGGAGCAAACAACACCATAGAGATCTTATCAACTGATGATGATGATGATGTCTGCTTCCATCCACTTATATCTATCTTTTGGTGGATATCATTAACGGGAATAAAAATCCAACATTATCAACCTTATCAACTGGTGGACCAGCTTTCTGGGTTTGACCTCGCAGAAGTTCAGAAGTCAACAGATTACCGATACCAGACCGTTTCCTGTGGCTGATACGACACACTTGCAGTATTGGTTTGCTCTTTGTCAACACTTCGTCACGTGACCTGTCAGGTGAATGCAGTATGTAGGTCAGCGTTGTTGACATTTTTTACATTAGACATTACAGAGTTTCACAGAACAGTTGGATCAATTCTTGTCAATGTTAACAGGAAGACAGTATTTGTGAACTAAGAAGTCCTATTTTCATCGATGGATCTTCTTGTTTTCCATATATGAACTTTAATATTTAAGGCCAGAATGTTTAATTGAATAAAGTGGCAGTTTGTTTATTTTCATAAAAATAACTTTGCCATTACTGTAAAACTGAGCCTATTTTGCAACACATACTATCATACACATAATTTATATATATTTATGTTTACATGTTATTTGTTTGTATAGTATGTTAGTTTCTATGTCAGCGGGTTGTGTTTAAGGTTGGGCGGCGTCCTCACAACAGAATATCCCACGTCATAGAGGGTCCGTTGTGGGCGTTTTCTATAGGTGCAATTTTCTTGATTGAAAATTTGCTGCGACAACTGTTGCTTTTGTGTTAGCTGTGAAGACTGTAATTATTGTTATTTTTGTAATATTTCTTTGTTCTTTAGTTTTGTTTTGATTTGTTTGTAATTTGTTGGTCTAACCTTTTCTATCTTTCAGTTCTATTCACAATTTATATTCATATATTGTGACGTCATTTGTGTTGTTATTCTTTGCAGATTCAGTGATTATTTTCATTGATTTCCCTATTTGATTTATTTTGATTTCTGCAAACGTTCTTGTATTGTCAGTCCTATTTGTACTTTATGTATTCTGTTGGTTGACATATGTTTTATATAGGTATATTTCATAAGACACAATTGCCTGTGCACTGCACTTGGATTATGGTATAAACCAGTACCTGATTATTATTACTATTATACAAGACCTTATTAAAGGCTTGTGACCCACAGATATTGGGATAGTATACTGATTAATCAAGTCATTGAGAACTTGTGGTATTATTATTGGTTCAGGTGATTAGTATTATTGTTAGACATCATGTCTACTTTAGAATACTTCATTACACAAGGGAAAGCCCTTGATAAGACTGGTCAACAATTAGAACAATGGGCAGTTGCTCAATATGACAAAGCATTAGCTGCAGAAGAGAGAAGAGCTATGGCAGAAGAGAAAAGATTAGCTGCAGAAGAAAGAAAAGCTATGGCGAAAGAGAAAAGATTAGAAAGAGAAGCTGAGGCTGCTGCTGAACAAAAGAAATTGCAGATGCAGGTGGAGGAAAGGAGATTTGAAGCTGAACAAAAAAAATTAGAAAGAGAAGCTGCGGCTGAACAAAAAAGATTAGACAGTGAAGCTGAACAAAAAAGATTAGACAGGGAAGCTGAACAAAAAAGATTAGACAGGGAGGCTGAACAAAAAAGATTAGATGCTGAAGAGAAAAAAGCAATAAGAGAACATGAATTTGAGTTGGAGAAATTGAGATTGACAAGTATGAGTAATGTTAATCAGGCATCTAGTGGTAATGGTAAACCTTCTACTTACAAGGTTAAGGTTCCACCGTTCAATCAGTCCAGTGACGATATTACATTCTGGCTGGATAGATTTGAACGTTCTTGTCGTACACATAATGTGGATAAATCACAATACGCTAATCAATTATCAGAAAACTTGAAAGGTGAATCTTTGACTAGATTATGCCTTGTAGGAGAAGCAGATAAGGATAATTATGATGTCATTAGGGCGGCTTTGATAAAAAAATATCAGCTAAGTGAGGAAGGCTATCGCCTTTTATTTAAGACGATGGTACCTGAGACGGGTGTAGAATTCTCAGAATTCACTGCAAAGGCACGTCTCACAGTTGATCGTTGGATTGAGCTTTCCAAAACAGAAAAAACGTATGAAGGACTTATGGATTTGTTGCTCAGAGATAAGATTATGTCATGTGTGAACAAACCTTTCCTTGAATTTATACATGAGCGTAAACCCAAATCTCTAAAAGAAATGGAAGAATATTGTTCCCAATATGTCACTGCACACCCCCGACGTGACTTTTGGCAACACTAAGATTAAGGAGAGTATGCCAGTTGCTTCAGCAACACCATACAATCCCAATTATTCACACAGATTTCAGGGACCTCAAAACAGATTTGATAAAAAAGGTAACCATAATAGTTATCAAAACCAAGGTAACCAATCATTTCAGGGTTCTTCTTCAAAGAACTGGAGACGACCTGATAGCTCTCGACACAGGGGTGGTCATAATTATAGGAATTTCCGTAGAGGAAGTAATTATAGAAACTATCAGGGTTATCCGTCTTGGAGTCAACAAGATCATAATTACAGAGATACTCATTATAATGAATATGATAATGGTAACCAAGGGAACTATGACTCAAACCCAAATAGGGGTTACAATAGAGGTAACAATAACTACAGAGGTGATAATAACCGAGGTAGATCTCAAAACAAAAGACATAAACCACATTTTCAGGCAAACTCTGTACAACAAGAGTCCAATGAAGCCTATAAACAGAGTAAAGATAATAATGATGCTAGTAATATGGCATGTGCCGCTTTTGATTTTGGGAGAGCATCTCAGTGCCCCCAATGCAAAACGTTATTTGAGCCAACCACAGTGTCTACTTTAAGCTGTGGCCATCCTCTTCCTGCTCTTCCGGCATCAGTCGCGCATGATGGAAGAGGTTCTCTTGTCTTACATAAGGGTTTAGTGAATAACAATCCAGTCTCTGTGCTATTTGATTCTGGATGCACCACAATTGGTGTTAGGCAGTCACTCGTAGATCCTTCCCGTGCCACTGGACAAGTAGTCAAATGTGTAACATTTGGCGGCACATTAGAGAAATACTCTACTGCTATCATTAGGATTGCTACTCCTTTCTTTACAGGAGATGTACACGCATGTCTTCTTCCGAATCCGATCGCTGACCTCATCATCGGTCGCATTCATGGAGTCAAGGAATGCACTCCGCAACAAATTTCCACGTGGGAAAGGCAAAACATGCAGATTGCTAACGCTGTAGTCACTAGAGCTCAGGCTCTTAATGTGCCTCAAACTTCATCTATTGAAGATAATGAAGTGCATAACCAAGATAATCCCTTGGTAATTTCTCGTGACTCGTTTATAAAACAGCAAGAAGATGATCCCACTCTGAAGAAATTCTTCATTCTTGCAACTAAAGGTGATCCGAATAAGGACACAAGTCGTAAATCGTGGATTACAAAGAAGAATGGCGTACTTGTACGTATGGTTCAAGACTCCATTACGTCAAGTCATTCTCAAATCCTGGTTCCCAAGAATTTGAGAGTTAAAATTTTGCAGCACGCTCACGACTCTCAGTGTGCTGGACACATGGGTTTTTCCCGTACTAAGTCAAGAGTCCTTGCGGCTTTCTTTTGGCCATTGGTAAACAAGGACATACGTATTTATTGTCGATCTTGTAAAGTATGTCAGGAAGTTAAATCCAAAGGTCCACGGCATGCTGCACCCATTCAGGCGGCGGACATTCCTATTCGGCCGTTTCAAAAAATGGCCATAGACATTATTGGTCCATTTAAGATCAAGTCTGCCAGAGGACATCAGTTTATCTTGACGTGTGTTGATATGTGCACACGTTGGCCAGAGGCTATTCCTCTGAAGAGCATTACTACTGCTGATATTGCAGATGCTCTTTGGCTTATATTTTCTCGTCTGGGGTTCCCCGGGATTTATTGTCAGACCATGGCACCCAACTAATATCAGATACCATGTCTCAAGTAATGTCTACTCTGCAGATAGATAGATCTTTAAGTAGTATCTACCATCCAATGTCTAATGGTATGGTCGAACGCCTTAATAGAACACTTAAAAACTTACTGGGGAAGATAACTGAGGATCATCCTCAAGACTGGGACAGAGTTTTACCTGCGGCCCTCTTCGCTTACAGAGAGGTACCCAATGAACATACGGGATTTTCTCCCTTTGAACTCGTCTTTGGCGCGCGTCCGCGTGGCCCTATGTCGTTGCTTCACGATCTCATAACATCTGACAATATTGACGATGACACAAAGTCATCCTACGAATATGTCATCGCGTTGAGACAAAAAATTATCGAAGCATGCAAATTAGCAACTTCTTCTTCTGAATTTGCGAAACAGAAGGCAAGGCAATTTGCCAATAAGAAGAGATGCTTACGACAACTTTGTCCTGGTGACAAAGCATTTGTATTACTACCTTGTAGGGAAAACAGATTACTTATTTCTTGGAAAGGTCCGTACGATATAATATCGAAAATTTCCGATGTCGACTATATTGTCGATATTGATGGGAAGCATAAAACCTTCCACATCAATATGCTTACTGAATTCCATGAACGTCCGGATTATTTGCAACCCATTTTCCAAGCAACGGACAATTCTCCAGTACAACATGGTCATTACTCATCACTGTCCGTGATACAGGATGAGGAAACAAGTTTTTCAGATGTAAATCTTCCTCTTCCAATGATCCCACTTCATTCCAGTGAATCATGGAAGAACGTTACTGTCTCTCCTGATTTGTCTCTAGGAGAACAGCGACAAGTTTCAACTATGTTGCAAACATTTCAGGATGTACTCACTGACATCCCTGGACAAACGAATGTCATTCAACATGACATTGTTCTAACTGACCATACTCCTATTAGGGTTAGACCTTATCCTATACCTATACATTTTCAAGCACAGGTCGAGAAAGAGTTGGATGAGATGATAGATTTGAAAATAATCGAACCATCCACCTCTGCATATTCTTCCCCGATGGTTATTGTGCGTAAAAAAGACAATAACATACGTCTTTGCGTTGACTATCGAAAATTGAATCAAGTAACGAAGTTCGATGCCGAACCTATGCCTTTACTGGAAGAGCTACTTACTCGACTCTCCAAATCTCATTTTTTCACTAAACTTGATTTGTCTAAAGGATATTGGCAAGTTCCTTTATCTGAACGTGCCAAACCTCTCACGGCTTTTTCAACACCTAGAGGTTTGTTCCAATGGAATTTTATGCCTTTCGGTCTTATGAACGCACCAGCTACGTTCGTACGCATGATGCGCCGAATCCTATCTTATCGGTCAGATGTCATTGCATATCTAGACGACATCTGTCTTTTCAGCGATACTTGGGAAGATCACTATTCAGGGTTAGATGAATTGCTGTCTACTTTGCGTGAGCACAACCTGACAGCGAAACCCTCTAAAGCCTATATTGGTTTTAGCGAAATTTCTTTCCTAGGCCACCGAGTTGGTCATGGTTTCCTAAAGACAGAGGACCATAATACTAGTAAGATACTTAACATCTCAATCCCTAAGACTAAAAAACAGGTGAGAAGTCTGTTAGGTCTTATTCAATTTTATGGCAGATTCATTCAGAATCTATCCTCTATCATGGCACCTCTCTCAACACTTCTAAAGAAAGGTTCGCCTAATGTGGTCCACTGGTCTCAAGAATGCCAATGCTCTCTGGATAAGATTAAAACACTGTTTTCAACACCACCTATTTTAGTGCTACCCACTAAAGATAAGACATTCGTTCTTCGTAGTGACGCTTCATCCACTGGGATTGGAGCGGCACTAATGCAAGAGTACTCTGGAACTCTGCATCCTGTAATGTATATTTCCAGAAAACTTAATGCGGCAGAAAGGAATTATTCGGTTTTAGACCGTGAGCTATTAGCTATGGTTTGGTCGATCCTCAAACTACAGAGATTCCTTCTAGGCGCACATTTCATAGTAGAAACCGACCAAAAAGCTCTTACTGCTATACAGAGTAAGAATTTGAAGAGCTCGAGGTCTACTCGATATGCAATTGCTCTTCAACCTTTTCATTTCTCTGTGCGAGCTATTCGTGGATCAGATAATGTGATGGCAGACATTCTGTCAAGATGCCCACATGATTCCACATAACTATTAGGGCTTAGACTTCTTGATATGTCTAGTTCTATAGTAGTTCCTTTTCTATATCATGATAGATACACATTTGTAATTTAATAATATAATGATTGTATCACTACATAGCGGTTCATGGATGTTTATTCACCGCTGTGCTTTGATGATTTTTTTCTTCATAAATCATAAATTTAAGATATCTAATACGAAATGATGATATGAATTTTTTAGGCATTGTGTAATTGCCAGAATTGTATTATACTTTGATGACACCTTCCTGGAAAAATATACTTGTAGAGAAATAATTTCTCTCAGTTTATGAGACACATTCTCACCAGTCGCTCCATAAGTCGACTTAGCCTCATATTAGGCGTTATAGGTATTCCCGATATTTTCATCTGCGCATTATTCATGCGTTGTGAGCCTATTGTACGTTGCTCCTAGATGTATTTCAAAAAAAAAAAAATGTTCCATTTTTTTTTTTTCCCGGGAGGTGTGGTAAGACTGTTACGTGCAGTCTTTGATATCTTACAATATTATACATAGGTAATTTTTTAGTGCTTAAGGGAAAGTCATTATTGAGTTACTTCCCTTGAAAGTTGTGCCATCTCTTCGATCAAACTCCGTGGATGAATCCATTTTACTGCGATTTATTCGTTGTTTGGGTAATAATAGATTGTTCTTGCTTCAGAATATCTATGGCCTGAATTTATGTGTATTGTTTGTCTGAGTAGGACGAGTCTGTCTTATATCTGTATATCTTTACATATCTAAGTCGAACTATATGTTCTGTTGTCTCTAGAGAGGTCAAAGGCTATTCGGCGGAAGTGTCGCTAGAGGGTGGTGTGATTTGGCTTCGTCCTGATAGGGACTGTGTTTCCTATGTCGGCCTGTCGCCGGGGAAAAAGTGATCTCAGTATTTGTGGGGAAAGTGATAGTCGTCTAGACCTATCGTGTATGCTTTACCCCAGTGTTTATGCGTATTGCCAAGGAATGGCAGTTTCATATTTCTTATACCAAGGTAATCCAAGATACTTTTATGAACTCTCGTACGAAGCCACCATTTTCGATAAGAGAATATATTTGACTCGATGAAAACGACTTCGATTCCTAGCAGCACTATATTCTGTAGAATGCAGTCAATTGTTCATGATCAAATCTACAGAGCAATGCAATGTTTTATGAATGACTAACTTTAGGACAGATTCATTATCTGTATCCAAACGTGAGTGACAGCTCACGAGTGAAGCCATCTTGGATCCAAACATGTAGTGACTTTCAAGAAGAGAAAAGGGGATGCCCGTATTATCGCTTGTTTAGTCCAGAGATCACTGCTACACATGAGAACCCTTTATCAGCGGTTCAATATTATTATATGAAAAAATATGTGCTGAACATTATGTGGGAGAATCGTCGCTAAACGAGATTAGGTTTAGAAGCCATCTGAAATATTGTTTATAAGCTGACGTGCTCAGTCAGTGAAGTCAGATGATTTATATGTATGGGCGATGCTGAGGGCTTGGCTACTGACAGTCCATTATAATATTAATCTACATGAGTGCCCATGTAACATAACATTGCAAGACCAGTTATCCACTGTACTATGATGTATTATGCCAACCTGTGATTTGTCACTATCTGTGCTGTCGAGTGTGTACGTCCAATTAAACTTTAGAAAAGGTACACAGTCGTTGGTGTCGATGACTTCCAGTCATACATGAGTGTGAGAAAAGAACATTTGTCAACAACACGAACCCTTATCATCATTCGCACATTGTACACTCAATCCATGTCTACACACCACTGCGTAGGTCAAGTTGACATTCCATACACTACAGTGGAGCAAACAACACCATAGAGATCTTATCAACTGATGATGATGATGATGTCTGCTTCCATCCACTTATATCTATCTTTTGGTGGATATCATTAACGGGAATAAAAATCCAACATTATCAACCTTATCAGTATGTATATTCAGTGATCGTAATTTCCAAATGTTAGATAATCTATTGAAGGCGCTAGCTGCCAAAGCAATTCTAGTATGAATTTATCTTGTTGTGTCACCATCCTGAGTCATTTTACTGCCTAAATAATTGAAACTTTCAACTTTCTGTAGTTTTTCTCCGTTCAGGATGATATCGAAGGTCTCGTTAGAAAAGTTCATAACTTTAGTTTTAGAGGCATTTATTTGGAGACCTATTTTAACCGAGAGATGACACAGATTATTTACTGCTTCTTGGGCCTGTCTGGGTGTTGGACTTAAGAATGCTAAATCATCTGCAAAACCAAAGTCTTCCAGGAACTTTCCATCTGTCCATTTTATACCTAATTGTTCGTTGTGGGTATAGTTTTTCATAACCCAATCAATAGCTATTCCAAAAAGTAGTGGTGACATAATACAGCCTTGTTTCACCCCTGTATCTACTGTAAACCATTCTGTATTCCCTTTATTTGTTCTAACACAACATCTTGCATTGTCATATAGCGCTTTGATTATATTCAAATATTTTGTTGGAAAACCATAGATTGTAAGTAACTTCCACAATGATGGGCGGTGTAGACTATCAAAGGCTTTTTGAAAATGGACGAAGGTGATAATAAGTGGCGATTGCATTTCCACTGATTCTTCTATAATTGTTCTTAGTGTGAATATTTGATCAATACATGATCGTTTCGGCCTGAAACCCGCTTGTTCTTCTCTTATCTTTTCGTCTACATGCAATTTCAGTCTTTCTAACATCATGCAACATAATAATTTTCCAGGTACTGATAATAGAGATATACCACGCCAGTTATTACAGTCTGATAGATCACCTTTCTTCGGCAACTTTACAATAATACTGTATTTCCATTGTTGTGATGGTTGTTCTTCTCTCCATACTTCACTTCACTTAGTCGTTCCCCTTCTACCGTGAGGTGTAGAGGTTTGGAAGAGAGAGCGCCAGACCATTCTATCAGCTGTCTTCTTCCTGGCCTGGTTCCATTCTAGTCCTCGGTCCTTCAAAGATTGTCTAATGTTGTCCTCCCAGCAGACTCTGGGTCGTCCTGGAGGTCTGGATCCCTGGCTCTTTGCTTCCCATGCTTGTCGTGGTAGCCGATCTTCTCCCATTCTGCAGACATGGCCAAACCATCTTAGTTGGGACTGTTCTATTTGGGTCTGCAGCGGGTGGGATTTTAGGCCTTGACGGATCGTCTGGTTGCGGACCATGTCTCTTCTTGTTAC
This sequence comes from Oreohelix idahoensis, assembly GCA_024509875.1. Lineage (NCBI taxonomy): Eukaryota > Metazoa > Mollusca > Gastropoda > Stylommatophora > Oreohelicidae > Oreohelix > Oreohelix idahoensis. The sequence continues at coordinate 115,708 of JAMPIV010022324.1, read as the reverse complement.
TTCAACCACTTTCCTCAGATACCTCATTTCTGAGATTTGGATCTGGCTTTTGTGGGTTGTAGTCATTGCCCACGACTTGCATCCATATATCAAGACTGGGACATAGGTGGAGCGGTATACAGCCATCTTCGTTTTCTTACCAACCTCTTTCTTGCTGAGGAATCCTCGATTTATGGCCTGAAAAAGTCTCCCAGCCGCTGCTTTTTGAGTGGCCAACTCTTCTTTGATGCCTCCCTTTCGGTCTATAATAACTCCGAGATATTTAAAGTGGTCGACCTGCTCCAGGACCTGTTCTCCCAACTTAATCTGATGTTTTCTTTCTTCTCGTGATATCACCATGGATTTTGTTTTAGAGCTGCTTATGACCATCCCTCTCTTCTCCAGCTCTTCCTTCCAGACTTGCAGGTTGGATTGGAGATGTGCCTCTGATTTAGCACTCAGGGCAACATCATCAGCAAATGCCAGCTCCGAAATATAGACCTGTCTTATCTTCCAGTACCCCACTGAATACTTTCTTGTTCTCTCCTTACATGCCTTGGTGACATCATCCATAAGGAGTATGAAGAGGTAAGGTGATAGGATATCACCCTGTCTTACACCAGCGGTGGTCCTGAACTCTTCTGACTTACGGTTTGCTGTCCTCACATAATTTCTGCAAGACTTGTAGAAGCTCTGTATAGCATGAATCAGAGGTGCTGGAATATTCTTCCTTGCCAAACAGTCCCAAAGTTTGCTCCAGGGGACCCTGTCAAACGCCTTTTCCAGATCTATGAAACAAAGATGGATCTCACTCTTATACTCAAGGGCCTTTTCACTCAGCTGTCTGAGTGTGAAGATTAGGTCTTGAGTACTTCGGTTTGCTCGGAATCCGCACTGGACCTCATCCAATTGTGGCTCAGCTAGGCGTCGGAGTCTCTGCTCTAGGATTCTAGAGTAGATTTTACCAGGGACACTGAGAAGGGATATGCCTCTATGGTTTCCACACTGTCGATTGTCACCCTTTTTGAAAATTGGTGTTATGATGGCAATCTCCCAATCCTTTGGTATGGTCTTGTTGCACCATGCTGCCTATCTCCATACTTCATTTATAATATCTAAAATTCTCCAGAGGTTGTTGTCATTACCTGCTTTAATCATTTCGCCTGCAATTTCGTCAACTCCAGCAGCTTTAAAATTTTTTAATCTTTTAACGGCTTGTTTAATCTCGTCTTGCGTTGCAACAACAATAATGTTGCGTTTCTTATTTTGAACAGTATACGAGTATATATATATATACTCGTATACTGTTCAAAATAAGAAACGCAACATTATTGCATTTTTAATGGACACCAGATTTCAAACTTGTACCAAAATTTTATTTTACGGAATTAATGTTTCAATCTTGGCATGAAGAAACTGTCAGACTTTAACAATGAAATGATGTTTATTAAATTTGGTTTGGACTTTTATTCTTTGTGACTAAGGCCTCGGTTTCTGGCCTCTATCAGAGAACAGCATCTCCTTGACATGGATCCGATTAGCCGTTAGATCTGTTGTTGTGGGATGGCTGCCCACTCTTCCCGCAGTGCAAGAGACAACTGTCAGAGATTGGCTGGAGCCACATCTCGCTGACGGAGTCGTCTGTCGAGTTCATCCCATAAGTGTTTTATGGGGTTCATGTCTGATGACATGGCTGACCACGGAATGGTCTGGACGTTGTTGTCAGCGAGGAACTGGGTGGTGAGTTGTGCCACATGAGGTCGAGCGTTATCCTGCTGAAAAATCGACCCTCGTGTGGCCAGAAGTGGAAGGACGTGAGGACGAAGAATTTCAGCGACGTATCGTTGGGCATTCAAGCGTCCTTCAGTTTGCACCAGGTCACTTCTTCCCATGAAGTTGATCGCCCCCCACATTAGTACACCTCCGCCACCATGTGGAGAAGCCTCATCAACGCTGTTCTGAGAGTAGCGCTCATGGACTCTGCGGTAAACTCTTCTCCGTCTATCGTGTCGCTGGAGCACAAAAAATTATTCATCACTAAACCAAACCCGTCTCCAGTCATTCCCAACGGTCCATTGACGATGCTGGTTTGCCCACTGCAGTCGGTTCTGGCGATCCCGGTCCGTAAGAACAGGACCTCTGTAGGGTCTTCTAGCCCAAAGACCAGAGTCGTGCAGCCGGTTCCTGACCGTTTGATCTGAAATTTGACGAGCTGCTGACATTGACTGGACTGTGGAGGACGCAGATGCAAGTCGATTCCTGAGGTGACGCAGCCGTATGAAGTAGAGATGGCTACTGTGTGTGTGTGTCGAAACAATGCTTCGAAACAGCGCCGAGTCTGACTATTTCGACACATCGCCTGCTTCGTGTATCGAGTCATCGACACAGTTTCAGTTCCGCTGTTTTGCAAAGAGGCACACTTTCTGACTGTCTCACCTTCCGTGTAGAGATGGCTACTGTGTGTATGTGTCGAAACAATGCTTCGAAACAGCGAGCGATTAGATACTGCCGGTTTGTTTGTTTCGACACAACTGCAGTTCCGTCTGCCTCGCTGTTTTGCAGAGATACACTGTCTGAGCCTTTGTAAAATGAGAATCAACGGTTCGGAACATTAGTATGGAATATCAAACATGTCATATTTTTCAGAGATGTGTTATGATGACTTGATTTTACAAGTGATATTATTTTTGCTGAGAAGTTATAGACACTGGAAATTGTGTCAGTGCTGCAGTTGTCAATGTTTTAGGCACTATGTTAAAGTTGAAAGTGTCCATGTGTTCGTATAAATGTAATGGACACTTTATTAGCTCTGCTGATATCTATGTACTCGGTGTGGATTTGAATCATTATCTACCAAAACTAGCTTACTATAGTTTGATATCATGTGTTAGTAATACTGTTATTATTATTGTTGTTTTTTTTATTATTTTCACATATACTTCAGCTATCATCATATCTCCATTTTATTTCATCATAATGAAGACTTGTATAAAAATATTGAATTGTGGGCACACGAAACACCATAGATTTTCACACACGCCAGTAGCGCTCAAGAAAAAAGAGAGATTGTCTCACACAGTTCATTGTATACTGTCTATAAGAGACTTCTTTTTCCCCGATACGGGCAAAAGAGCCGCTGTGCCGTTGTGTCGAAACAGTGCATCGACACAGTTTAAACCACTGTTTCGAATGTCTCGAAACAACTGAGTGTGTCTATTTGCCCACTTCTAGTATGAAGCGGTCTTCGGCAGGAGTTGTGACTCTGGGTCTTCCACTGCGCGGCCGGTCTGCCACAGAGCCAGTTTCTTGAAATCGCCTCCAAAGGCAACTAATGGTGCCTCTAACCACATTAAATTGTCTGGCCACTACACTTTGTGACTGTCCAGTCTGTAAACGTCCAATGATGATGAATCGTTGTTCTGTAGTGAGATTAGCCATACTTGCGCATTGAATTTTCAACTGAATTTATTCGAGGAGCGTCAATCTTTTATAAGCATTCAATAATATGGTGAAAGAGGTTTGTGTTCAGTAAGTTTCACGGGATTCTCATGAACCTGTCACGAGTTATTGTCAAAAATATTGTTTTGATTTGGACCTCTTTCATGACCTCACGAATCATGAGGTGAGTACGATTCAGGTAACCACGAGAAAATAATGACCAGGTGGACACAGTCGATAGGTTTACTGATGTCCAATCAGCGAATATCTTTTACCAAAGTAACACCAAAAAAGTTGCGTTTCTTTTTTTGAACAGTATATATATATATATCTTCAGAACCCACTTTAACCGGGTGGGAAATGTGCTAGCTTGCTACCCCCACTCGTAAGGGCTTTACCACTGTCGTGTTGGATTCACTATACGAAACACTGGCTCGTGTATACTAGAGGACGATCACACGCACAATGGCTGACACAAGGAAATAACACTGCTAAACAGATATAATATCTTTATTAATCCACAACACCATTTGGTCACATGGCTAATGCATACTAGAAATCTAGGCGAAACACAGCCTATCTGTTACAGTGTGAATTCCGCTCACATGAGGCGGCAAAATATGACTATGTCACAATGACGACTAGCAGATACAAATCGATCGTACTTACAAAAGACCTCCGGTCACAAAATACCCAACCAAGAGACTAACTACCTCTCAGACATATTGGCACCAGGGCAAGGCACTAACGTCAGATGCTGTCTCCTGAAAAACTCCATACAGAGCTGACAGCACACACCTGGCTGGGAGAGACCGTCCACGCAGGACGGCAGTCGCACGATGAATCATCTCGGCGAGTGACTTCGCTCCCAAATTTTCGCTGGCCACATGACCTAGTCATTCAGCTACCTTCGTCAGCCTTTCTGGCTTCCGAATGGCTTGATCGATTGACGAACAAGCGGTTTCTCGTACAACGAAGTAGCGCCGTGACAAATATATATAATTTTTGGGTAACCCTAGATTGTGGAAAGCACTGCATTCTTTCAAATGTTTACTACTAACTACTAAAGAGCTCCCCTACGCAGGGCTAACCTTGCTGTGTGTATACCATACATTCTTAAATTTGCCTGGGCATGAAATGTCTGAGCACACGGGTAGTGAAAACTTCAGCAAGCTATGCATATTTATACATGTGTATTTTTTTTGGCTTGTTGAAAACTGCGAAATCGGAATTCCCTAAGGTTAGCCTAGTTTATAAGCTCTAGTCGAGGTGCAAACTATTTCAATCAATAAAGGCCGGAGCCAATCTCTAGGGCGAGCTGAATTAAGGACAAACATTTTGAGAGGACGGGAAGAAAAATAAAGTTGGTGTTGATGACGTTATTTGTGTGGTAAATAATAAATACAACCATACCTGTTGCTAATAGGGTAATACTAATTGTCTTTTTTCGCAGAGACATATAATATCCAAAAGGTTGGATACATTACCACTAGTTTTGTTTTCATCTGACTCCTTTACACTTTCTTGACCTTATTCTTACAGGGCTTATAAGGAACTTGTGCGCAGAAAGGGGGAACAGCCTGCTCTTCCAGGACTTGAACTTACACAAGATCAAGTTTTCTTCCTTAGCTTTGCTCAGGTAAACCTGCATTTTAGTTAATTATTTACTTAAGATGTAGAGATTAGCCAGAGAGAGCATCATACTGCCCTTTCAGACGTCTTCCTCCTGGCCTGGTTCCAATATTGTCGTCGGTCCTTCATAGATTGTTTAATGTTGTCCTCCCAGTGGACTCTAGGTCGTCCTGGAGGAGTGGATTCCTGGCTCTTAGTTTACCTGACTTGTCGAGGTAGCCGATCTTCTCTCAACCTGAATATTGACCTATATAATTATAGAAGGTCTCTGGGGACATCAAGACAAAAAAGGATTACTGCCCCTTAGGCAGGATGTAAATGGTGATCAATATTAGGTTTTAGGAGTGGAGGGTTATGATGACGATGATGATGATGATTGCTGCTGATGATGATGAGAAGCAGGAGGAGGAAGATGATGATGATGATGAATGTGAGGTTTTACACAAGGGTGACAATTTTCTCGAGGTTTTAAATAAGGGTGACAACCTTATCGAGGTTTTACATAAGGGTGACAACCTTATCGAGGTTTTAAATAAGGGTGACAACCATATCAAGGTTTTACATAAGGGTGACAACCTTATTGAGGTTTTACATAAGGGTGACAACCTTATCGAGGTTTTACATAAGGGTGACAACCTTATCAAGGTTTTAAATAATGGTGTCAACCATATTGAGGTTTTACATAAGGGTGACAACCTTATCAAGGTTTTATATAAGGGTGACAACTTTATCGAGGTTTTAAGTAAGGTTGACAACCTCATCATGTCAAACACAGTACTACAGAAACCACTATTGAAGGTTTAAGGTTTAAGTACCATTGGTTGTTTAAGTAGCTTTCAAAATATATTTTAGAAAGATTTTCTGAAATCAACAAGGCTGTGGAAACGGAAAGAAAACATGCCAATTTATAGCAGATGAGACATTATTTGCAGAACTGAAAACATGTAAAATAAATGAGCACTTCTGTTTGCCAGGTAAGACAAGATTTGTGAGCTTCATTATTTTCTCCATGTACAGATGTGGTGTGAGAAAATGACAAAAGAAAGGTGGATTATTAATATGGCTACAAACCCCCATTCTCCAGGAAAATACAGGTAAATATCTCTTAACAAACAAACACCTACTTGCTTCCCCCTCCCTCACCTCTCCCCAATTTTCTGTTAGTTCTTCCATGTGAACGTTTTGTTAAATTATTTGTCTGACAGTTTCTGCCAGGTTTTTACTTTGCATAGAGTTCCCAGGTTTTTACTTTGCGTAGAGTTCCCAGACTTTTACTTTGCGTAGAGTTCCCAGGTTTTTACTTTGCATAGAGTTCCCAGGTTTTTACTTTGCTTAGAGTTCCCAGGTTTTTACTTTGCGTAGAGTTCTCAGGTTTTTACTTTGCGTAGAGTTCCCAGGTTTTTACTTTGCATAGAGTTCCCAGGTTTTTACTTTGCATAGAGTTCCCAGGTTTTTACTTTGCAAAGAGTTCACATGATTTTACTTTGCAAAGAGTTCCCATGTTTTTACTTTGCAAAGAGTTCTCATGTTTTTACTTTGCAAAGAGTTCCCATGTTTTTACTTTGCATACAGTCCCTGGGGGGGTCACCGAGGGGACAAACAAAGATTTGATCAACAGCTTCCTCAGACATGTCCCCAGGGGCAACTAATCCATTCAACATAGGGCTCGTAATCTCATTAAGTAAAACTAATAGCAACAGCAATAGATACAATAAAACATGAAAGTCATGAGATGTGACGTATGTGATGACAGAAATAGATATAATAGACTATGAAAGTCATAAGATGAGAGACATTTGAGATGACAGAAATAGGTACAATATAATATGAAAGTCATGAGGTGAGTGACATATGAGATGACATAAATAGGTACAATATAATACGAAAGTCATGAGGTGAGTGACATATGAGATGACAGAAATAGCTACAATAGAATATGAAAGTCATGAGATGAGCGACATATGAGATAACAGATTAATATCATATGAGATGAATACCATATTAGATATATAACATATTAGATAACATATGACATATTAGATAAATGGCATATTTTGAGACAAAATAGACACAATCATATTCTCTCAAATGAAACTGAAATCTGTTTATTTTTCTATCTTAAATTATCTGTTAACATTAGATAAACACTTCCAATGATGTGCAGCTGTTGTGCGTGCTGACGGAAACACACTGCTCATAACATAAACTGTGTTATATTTATGTCCGTGTGAAACTGTCCTTTATTTCTGTATGAATCACCGCTGATGTATCCTCTCAGCCTCTTTCATCTTCTCGTTCTTTGTCCTTCTTTTGTTTTAGTCCATCTGTCAACCTCAACTCCTTGTGGACACACATAAGGTGACATAATCAACACAAATTGAGGAGATTCTTCTTCTTCTTTGATCCTTAGCCGCCTACCGTCAAAACAGTCAGTGGCCATCACGCCTAGTGGCGTCTTGTAGGGCAACAACAAATTGATTCCACTTTGCTCGGTCGGCGACCATCCTTCGTACAGTGCCCCAACTCTGGTTCATTCTTTGCATCTCAGCCTCCACAGTCCTCCGCCAAGTTGTTTTTTGGTCGGCCTCTCTTTCGTTTTCCTTCAGGGGTCCATAGCATAGCTGTTTTTGTGATGGCATCGGGATCTCTTCTGAGGACATGGCCAACCCAACTCCAGCGTCTGCCAGCTATTATGGTGTGCATGTCCTCTTGCTTGCTCCGATTAAGCAGATCTTGGTTGGTGATGGTATTCGGCCAAAAGATTCTGATAATTTTTTTTAGGCATGTTGTGTGAAAAGAGGACAATTTCGACATTTACTTCTCTGTAACTCTCCAGCATTCCGAACCATAGAGAAGCACAGAAAGTACACAGCTCTAATATAATCTTAATTTTGTGCTTGTGCTGTACTGAGAGGACTTCCAGATGTTGTTTAGATGAAAAAAGGCTGTTCTTGCTTTGTTCATTCTGTTGTTGATGTCTTTGATTGCTAAACCATCTGGTGTTACTATGCATCCTAGGTATGTGAAGGTGTCTGTCTGTTTCAGTTGCTGATTCCTTACTGATATGGGCTCAGGGTTGCTCACATTGAGCGTCATGACCTCTGTCTTCTTTAGATTGATGTTCATAGAACATCAATCTACCTGCTGGCTATACTTATTAAGTCTATCCGTTTTTTTTTTCTTGATGTGTTGATGTGAATGTGTTAGTAAAGCAATGTCATCTGCATATTCCAGATCTTTCAATGTAGAAAATGTAGTCCATTTTATTCCTGTTGGACTGCCCTCTGTTGCCTGGCGCATCACCCAGTCTATGACTAGAGTGGTTGATAAGGGTCATCCCTGTCGTACTCCTGTCTTCACCTAAAAAGTTAGGTTGCTCTGCCCAACACTACACGTAAAGTTGGCATAGAGGCTTTCTATGATTGACACTATGCAGCTTGGAATTCCATAAGCCCTCAGTATTTTCCATAAACTGTCCCTATGTATGCTGTCAAAAGCCTTTTCAAAATCAACGAAATTAATGTACAGCTTTCTTTGCCATTCTGAGCACTGCTGAGGGTAAAAAAATGATCTACACATCTTCTGTTTTTTCTAAATCCTGCTTGTTCTTTCCTCAGTTTGTGGTCTACTGCTTTTGAAATTCTCTGTATAGTTATCCTGCCTAGTATTTTGCTGGGAACTGAGAGAAGAGTGATTCCTCTCCAATTATTGCAGTCTGCAAGATCTCCCTTCTCGAGCAATTTGACAATTATTCCGTTGTTCCACTCCGTTGCTGTTGCCCCTGTTTTCCAGACTTGTGCAAATAGTGGTTCTAATAGTTCTGCTGCTAGCTCAGGGTCTGTCTTAAAGAGCTCTGCATTTAAGTTATCATGGCCTGGAGCTTTTCCGTTCTTTAACCCTTTGATTGCTGTGATGATTTCTTCTTTTCGTGGAATGTCTGTATTTACATCTAGATCATTTTCAGCCTCAGGTACTTTCAATTGGGTCTCTGGTGGTTCCTTGTTCAGAGTTTCTCTGAAATGCTCTGCCCATCTTGTTTCCTGTCCCTCTGCTGTCGTGATGAGATTTCCTTGCTTATCTTTTACTAATGTAATATTGTTTGCACCTCGTTTTCCGCTGACGATTTTAGTTATTTTGTATAATTGTGCTTTGTTCATTTCTCAGTGCTGCCTCTTCTGCCTGTCTTGCAAGATCGTCTATGAAATTACTTTTGTTGGCTCGGGTTTGGCGTTTAACTTCCTTGTCCAGCTGACTGTACTGTTTGCTATATAGTTGCTTTAACCTGGGGGATTCCGCTTTAGTTTTCTTTCTTTTCATTTCCTTTCTCGTCGTTATGATGTTTAATGTTTCTGGTGTTATCTAGTCTTGCTTCTTCCTTTCCTGGAATCCCAGGCATGATTTGCTGCTTTCCTTATTTATTGTTGAAATGGTGTTGAATTTCTGGTCTATATCATCAGTCGATGACTTTTCCTGACTTTTGGCAAATTGATACCGCTTCTTTATGTCAGTCACAAAAGCTTTTCTGGTAAGGGGGTCCTTCAATTTGCTGATGTCAAACCTTTTCTGTGTAGTTGCAGTTGGTCCAGCCGTTCTTATTTTCACTTTCAGTTTTGATACTACTAAATGGTGATCACTTCCCGCATCCGCACCTCTTCTTACCTTCACATCTTGTAATGCATGTCTCCATCTACCGTTAATCATGATGTGGTCTATCTGGTTTCTGTCCCGACCATTTGGTGATTCCCATGTTAATTTGTGAATTTCCTTGTGTGGGAAAAGTGTTCCTCCAAAAACAAGGTTGTTAATGCTACATAAACTTATTAATTTATCCCCATTTTCGTTTGCTGTTCCGCTGACTCATTTCCCCATTACTCTTTCATTATATGTATTGTGTGTTCCAACTTTCGCATTGAGGTCTCCCATTACCACGATAAAATCATATCTAGGTGTGTCTTCCATTTCTTTCTGCAGTTGTTGATAGAATTCATCCTTGACCTCATCATCGCTGTCATTCATTGGTGCGTCACATTGCATTATTGTAGATTGTATTATAATTGAGGATATTGTTCAACTATAAAGACATGCAAACAAATTGTGTCCCTTGTGTTTTCTTCAACAGAATTATTGGAAGTTTACAAAATTCAGAAGACTTTGCCAAAGCCTACAACTGCCCACTTGGTTCTTACATGAATCCTGTGAAGAAATGCTCTGTGTGGTAGATTTAGCATCGTACAGGAACATACACAAAGATATTGGAAGGGAGATTATTTATATAAAATATTTACAGTTACACGTATCAACAATGTTTATAAAATATGCAGTCTTATTATGGGGAATAACTCCTGAAAACACAATACATTAAACTGTACATCAAACTACCAGTTTTTGTAGTTCCACTGTGTGGCTGCACTAGAGGAAATAATTAAACTATTCTTCAAACATACTTTTTTCTTGTTATTAATTCATTGTGTTACTGCACTAGAGGTAATAATTAAACTATACATCAAATAACACTTTATCCTTGTTTACTGGAGGGGATAACTAAACTATCATTCAAATAACACTTTTTTTCTTATTTTCCTATGGGAATAATTAAACTATACTTAAAAAAGCACTATTTTATTGTTTCCCTGTATGACTTCACTGAAGGGAATAATTAAACTATTCATCAAATAACACTTTTTCCTTGTTTCACTGTGTGACAGCACTGGAGGTAATAAATAAAATATTCCTCATACAAAGTTTTCTTGTTTCACTGTGTCACTTCACTGGAGGGAATAATTAAACTACCGTTCAGATAACTTTTTTCTTGTTTCACTGTGTGACTTCACTAGAGGGAATAATTAAATTACCGTTCAGATAACTTTTTTTCTTGTTTCACTGTGTCACTTCACTGGAGGGAATAATTAAATTACCGTTCAGATAACTTTTTTCTTGTTTCACTGTGTCACTTCACTGGAGGGAATAATTAAACTACCGTTCAGATAACTTTTTTCTTGTTTCACTGTGTCACTTCACTGGAGGGAATAATTAAACTACCGTTCAGATAACTTTTTTCTTGTTTCACTGTGTGACTTCACTAGAGGGAATAATTAAACTTCACTTTTTTCTTGTTTCACTGTGTCACTTCACTAGAGGGAATAATTAAACTACCGTTTTTTTTTCTTGTTTCACTGTGTCACTTCACTGGAGGGAATAATTAAACTACCGTTCAGATAACTTTTTTCTTGTTTCACTGTGTGACTTCACTAGAGGGAATAATTAAATTACCGTTCAGATAACTTTTTTCTTGTTTCACTGTGTGACTTCACTAGAGGGAATAATTAAATTACCGTTCAGATAACTTTTTTCTTGTTTCACTGTGTGACTTCACTAGAGGGAATAATTAAACTACCGTTCAGATAACTTTTTTCTTGTTTCACTGTGTGACTTCACTAGAGGGAATAATTAAATTACTGTTCAGATAACTTTTTTCTTGTTTCACTGTGTGACTTCACTAGAGGGAATAATTAAACTACCATTCAGATAACTTTTTTCTTGTTTCACTGTGTCACTTCACTGGAGGGAATAATTAAATTACCGTTCAGATAACTTTTTTCTTGTTTCACTGTGTGACTTCACTGGAGGGAATAATTAAACTACCGTTCAGATAACTTTTTTCTTGTTTCACTGTGTGACTTCACTGGGGGGAATAATTAAATTACTGTTCAGAAAACTTGTTCCTTGTTTCACTGTGAGACTTCACTGTGTGACTTCACTGTGGGACTTCACTGGAGGGAATAATACAAATTTACTTAAAATACACTACTTATTGTTTTGATTTATTGTGTGGCTACACTCGAGGGAAGAATGTGAAAGGAAGAATGTGAAGGGAAGAATGTGAAAGGAAGAATGTGAAAGGAAGAATGTGACAGGAAGAATGTGAAAGGAAGAATGTGACAGGAAGAATGTGAAAGGAAGAATGGTGACAGGAAGAATGTGAAAGGAAGAATGTGACAGGAAGAATGTGACAGGAAGAATGTGACAGGAAGAATGTGAAAGGAAGAATGGTGACAGGAAGAATGGTGACAGGAAGAATGGTGACAGGAAGAATGTGACAGGAAGAATGGGAAAGGAAGAATGGGAAAGGAAGAATGTGAAAGGAAAAATGTGAAAGGAAGAATGTGAAAGGAAAAATGTGAAAGGAAAAATGTGAAAGGAAGAATGCGAAGGGAAGAATGCGAAGGGAAGAATGCGAAGGGAAGAATGCGAAAGGAAGAATGCAAAAGGAAGAATGCGAAAGGAAGAATGCGACAGGAAGAATGCGACAGGAAGAATGCGAAAGGAAGAATGCGAAAGGAAGAATGCGACAGGAAGAATGCGACAGGAAGAATGCAACAGGAAGAATGCGACAGGAAGAATGCGACAGGAAGAATGCGACAGGAAGAATGCGACAGGAAGAATGCGACAGGAAGAATGCGAAAGGAAGAATGTGACGGGAAGAATGTGACGGGAAGAATGCGACGGGAAGAATGCGACGGGAAGAATGCGAAAGGAAGAATGCGAAAGGAAGAATGCGAAAGGAAGAATGCGACGGGAAGAATGCGACGGGAAGAATGCGACGGGAAGAATGCGACGGGAAGAATGCGACGGGAAGAATGCGAAGGGAAGAATGCGAAGGGAAGAATGCGAAGGGAAGAATGCGAAGGGAAGAATGCGAAGGGAAGAATGCGAAGGGAAGAATGTGAATAGAAGAATGTGAAAGGAAGAATGTGAAAGGAAGAATGTGAAAGGAAGAATGTGAAAGGAAGAATTGTAAACACCTTGTTCTACGTGTAATTCCCCTCAGAATATCATATGAAATTTTAGTCAGAACAGTAAAATTAAGTTTAAGATAAAAATTAAGAAAATTATTACTACTATGTCTAGCAAAGGAAACACGGCGTGAAAGATGAAGCAGTAAGAAAGTTCAGGAAAACAGTTTTTAAAAAATATATCCTGACTCATCATAGGAAATATATTCTTGTTTGAACACACCTACAAGACATGTTTTGAACATCCTGCAGTAATGTGTCATAATAATATAAAAAAATTAACTCTAGAAGCAAGTTTAAAGTATATTTTGCTTCAAGAAATTTGGAAGTTGTGACAACTCATAAGGTTGACAAATAGCTGAGTAAAACTCACTTCAAAATAGCATGCTACTAGCTTCGAATCATGGAACAATCTATCATTTCCTATTTTATATGCCAGAAATGTGTGTTATAAAATTACATTAAAATAAAGTAAAATGATGTTAAATTCTAACTCTTAGCGTTTAAATCAGTAGTGATTTACTTCTGAACAAAAATTGTTTATTATTTCAAAAATGTTTCTACTTTTGCCACGATTATTGCGAAACCCCTGATAATACCCTGTGGAACCCTGGTTGGTAAATACTGGAGCAGACCAGAGATCTGTTTCTCATTTTTCAAGTGTCATGCCAACTTAAATATCACTCTAATCTGAACATGAAATTGAGAAAACACCTCAGTGCTGTTTGTTAGTTTTGCTGTTTAATTTTTTTTGTCTCTTGTCTTCTTCTTCTTTGATCCTTAGCCGCCGACCGACAAAGCAGTCAGTGGCCATTACACCTGTTGCCGTCTTGTAGGGCAACAACAAATTGATTTCACTTTGCTCGGTCGGTGGCCATGCTTCGTACAGTGCCCCAACTCTGGTTCATTCTTTGCAACTCAACCTCCACAGTCCTCCGCCAGGTTGTTTTTGGTCGGCCTCTCTTTCATTTTCCTTCAGGGGTCCATAGCATAGCTGTTCTTGTGATGGCATCGGGGTCTCTTTGAGGACATGGCCAACCCAGCCCCAGCGTCTGCCAGCTATGATGGTGTGCATGTCCTCTTGCTTGCTCCGAGTAAGCAGATCTTGGTTGGTGATGATATTCGGCCAAAAGATTCGGTGAATTTTTCTTAGGCATGTTCTGTGAAAAGAGGACAATTTCGACATTTCCTTCTCTGTAACTCTCCAGCATTCCGCACCATAGAATAGCACAGGAAGCACACAGCTCTGATATAATCTTAATTTTGTGCTTGTGCTGTATTGAGAGGACTTCCAGATGTTGTTTAGGCTAAAAAAGGCTGTTCTTGTTTTGTTCATTCTGTTGTTGATGTCTTTGCCTGCCCCGCCGTCTGGTGTTACTATGCATCCGAGGTATGTGAAGGTGTCTGTCTGTTCCAGTTGCTGATTCCTTACTGATATGGGCTCAGGGTTGTTCACATTGAGCGTCATGACCTCTGACGTCTTTAGATTGATGTTCAAGCCCACCTGCTGGCTATACTTATTAAGTCTATCTGTTTTTTTTTTCCTGGATGTGTTGATGTGAATGTGCTAGTAGTGCAATGTTATCTGCATATTCCAGATCTTCCAATGTAGAAAATATAGTCTATTTTATTCCTTTTGGACTGCCCTCTGTTGTCTGGCGCATCACCCAGTCTATGACTGCTAAAAATAGAGTGGTTGATAAGGGGCATCCCTGTCGTATTCCTGTCTTCTCCTCAAGGTTAGGTTGCTCTGCCCAACGATACACGTAAAGTTGGCATAGAGGCTTTTTATGATTGACACTATGCAGCTTGGAATTCCATAAACCCTCAGTATTTTCCATAAACTGTCCCTATGTATACTTTTAAAAGCCTTTTTCAAAATCAACGAAATTAATGTACAGCTGTCTTTGCCATTCTGAGCACTGCTCTATAATGTTCCTGAGGGTAAATATATGATCTACACATCTTCTGTTCTTTCTAAATCCTGCTTGTTTTTTCCTCAGTTTGTGGTCTACTGCTTTTGAAATTCTCTGTATAATTATAATGCCTAGTATTTTGCTGGGAACTGAGAGAAGTTTCTCTCTTGTGCCATATGTTAAATCAGGGGTCGGCAAACTTTTAATAGTGTCGTGCCGAAGTAATGTTGCAAAGTCACTCAGCGTGCCAACCTAAGTCCACCATATTTTTATATACAACAATTATTGAAACAATTTAAAAATGATCTTGTATTAACATGTTTCCGATACATTAAATAACTATTCTATTCTTTGTAGATTATTCAATATTTTAATATAAATAGGAACAAATATCAATACAAATATTATGTATTGCAAAATTTAAGTTCTGAACACAATAGTTTGAAATTTTATAATAAAATTACCATATGTATATTTTGTTAAGACAGAAAGTCCAATAGTTTGAAGAACAAAACAATTAAATAAACCAAACATAAAACACGTTTTTAAAATTTTAATATGTGTAACCATTGATTATTATTGATCTGAGACATTAATCAATTAATGGGACCCGTGTCCTTGCTTCTCCTTGGTTAATTGTTCAATATCAGGTGTGTATTTTGTCAATGTCAGCTTCACACAGGCTTCTGAATGCACAGGTGTTAGGTGACTTCTCTGTGGACGTAAAACAGCTTTCATGTGTGAGAAAATTTGTTCACATGTATAAGTTGACCCAAAAGCTGAAAGTAGAGCAAATGCAACTTTCTTCAAACAGGTGAACGCTTCAGGCAGGGATGTCCAGCAGTTGAGGATGGCAGCTGACTTTTCCAAGCAGCTTCCTTCAAGAGTTTTTCGCAATTCTACAAATTTTATCGTCCATAACTCTGATGCCTTGAATTCGATGTGTTGCATTTAAAAATTGTCAACATCCATCCACTCGAAAAGAGATATTTCAAATGGGATGTTAGTATGATCAATTAAGTCGGGCTTGATGAGGTAAAAAAACATGGGCCCGTGAATTTTGAAGTCTTGACCTCGTTTAGCAAACTCTCCTTTGAGCGCTTCAACGTACTTCTGAAGCTCATCTTTGTTGACAGTAAATCGATTTGAATGAGCCTTTACGTTTGGAAAGTACTTGTATGTGTTAGTGGTAATATCTCTGCAAAATATGTCTAATTTTGACGCAAATCCTTTCCAGTGCTCAAAAATATCAAGTACTGTTTGACCCAGCCCTTGTAAACGCAAGTTTAATTCATTCAGATTTGTAGTTATGTCAGCCAGAAACATCAGCTTGCACCGCAGGCCTCGTCATTTAATTCCGGGAAATGTTGTTCTTTTTCATCAAGAAACACCTTGATTGCTTCTAGATATGATACAAATCTGTTCAAAACATTACCTCAACTAAGCCAACGAACATTGCTGTACAGCGGGAGGTCCGCATATGCGCTCTCCATTTCTTGTAGAAGAGACTTGAATTGCCTGTGGGTCAACGAAGAGCGAGAAACTATGAAGTTAACTATCTTGACAACAGTTTCCATTACAGAGTTCAAGGATAGTGACGAAATCTTCGCACACACACTCTCCTGGTGTATAATGGAGGAAGTGGAGGGGAACTGCGGTAAGACGTGGAATACAATGGATGGGTTTGAAAAAAATCGAAAAAAGGTGATTCGTCTTACAAGGACTATTTTCTTTGTCTTTTGTCCTTGTAAGACGAATCACCTTTTTTCGATTTTTTTTCAAACCCATCCATTGTATTCCACGTCTTACCGCAGTTCCCTTCCACTTCCTCGCTTATATATATATTTTTTTTGACTGCACCGTGTCTCTGTTATCTCGTATCTCTATCTACCTATCCTGCTTATCTCCCTGATCCTATCCTATCGCCTTTTCTCAGTATTTTATATCATATTCACCTATTTATTTTCGTATTTCCCTATTCTTCCTTCATACCTTATATTACCGCAATCTACCCTATTTATTTATTGTTTCAGCGTTTTATATTTTATTTATTTCATATTTTACGTTTTTTATTTTCTGGACGTTTTACTTTTCCCCACTATGCCCTCTCTGAAATATTTTATCAACTCTCTCCGTGTGTCGGTTACCACCAGCTTTAGCTCCCTACCTCCTGATATATCCCGTGTCGCTATTGACTTTGCGTTCGTTACTTTCAAGAAAACTAGATTCACCTCTCATCTCCACTTTATTCACACCTGCCTCCACCACAAAATTCTTCTTAATGGATTTTCTTCCAATTTTCATCCATCTGCTGGTACACTCAATCCTAGGGAACAACGTCTCCTACAACGAATTGAGACCAGATGTGGCTTTCAACGTATGCACGTAGTGGCCGCCAGTCACTCCCGCCTTTTATCAGACCTCAGTGCCCAACAGACCCAGCTTCTGCTTCGCTTACGTTGTCTCACCTCCAACAACTTCCCTTTCTATTCTATGATACGCACCACTATCCACACCCTGAACCAGCAGCTGCATGAGTTCCTTTCCACGTCTAAACACCATAAAATATCCCGCCTCATCCCTACCCCCAAAGCTACCCCTCCATCCTCCACTCCATCATGCACTCAGGTAGTCTGCATTCCCCCAGATCTACCCCTCTCTGAGGGAGAGCGCTCTGTTCTTAGTAAGGGCTTAAAATTTGTTCCTCTTCGTCCGACCCTAGACCAATACAATCTCCTCCAGGATGTTCATCGGTTTCACCGTCGCATGAAGATGAAGCTCCATTTTAGAGAGAAAGACAGCACACCGCAGTCTCAGGCTGAATCCGACATCTTCGCACGCTTTTCTGACTCTACTAAACCTCCCTTTACACCTAAACCTGGAGCCTCTCATGCCCTGGACCTGTATATCAAGAACACCATCCATGACATTCAGCAGCTCCGCCCTCGTAGATTGCATTACTCCAATCTCACCTCGGCAGAGTCTAGTGCTTTCTCCCTTCTTCGCCGTAGAGACGACATTGTCATCAAACCGGCTGACAAGGGAGGAGCCATTGTCGTCTGGCAGAAGGACTTGTACCTAAGTGAAGGTAAAAACCAGTTGACCAATGGCTCTTTTTACAGGTCCAGGACCAGCGATGCGACTGTCTCTAACAATCGCATTGTACACAACACTATTAAACAGCTTATCACTAGTAATGATCTTCCTCCCGAAGCATCTCATCTTAGGATTCATGACAGCTCTTTGGGCAAGCCTGTATTCTACATGCTCCCCAAAATTCACAAGATCGAAACCCTGGAAGACCTATTGTCTCAGCCTGTTCTTGTCCTACTGAACACATTTCTGACTTCCTCGATAGCATTTTCCAGCCTATCGTTGAGAATCTTCCCTCCTTCATCAAAGACACCAATCACGCTCTTACAACTTTCTCCTCTATCCGACTCCCAGCAGACTGCTCCTACCGTCTTTTCTTGCTGGACGTCTGCTCTCTGTATACCTCTATTCCCCACTCGGATGGTCTCCGAGCTCTTCGGTTTTTTCTGGACCAACGCACTTGCCCTTCTATATCCACTGTCACTCTTCTCCGTCTTGCTGAACTGGTCCTTCAACTGAATTCCTTTGAATTCAATGGTCAGTTTTTTGACCAAATTAGTGGTGTTGCCATGGGAACGAAGATGGGTCCCAGCTATGCCTGTCTATTCATGGGCCACTTGGAGCATCAGATATGGCAACAATACTCCGGTCCTTTCCCTGGGTTTTACCGCAGATATATCGATGATGGCATAGGTCTCACAGATATGTCTGAGACTGATTTACACCGCTTCATCGACTTTGTGAACCACTTTCACCCCACCATCAAGTTCACCTCCCTCGTCTCCACAGTATCTGTCAACTTCCTTGACATTACTATTTCTATCACGCCCTCCGGCCTTAATACCTCAGTATACTACAAGCCGACAGATACCCACAGCTACCTCCTGTATACCTCTTCTCATCCTCGGGCTTGTCGTGACTCCCTTCCTTTTTCACAACTTCTCCGCCTCCGCCGTTTATGCCAAGACGACGATGACTTCCACTTACGAGCAAATGAGATGTTGGATTTCTTCCGTAACAGACTTTATCCAGAACATGTTCTCACCTCTGCTCTCCAACGTGTGCTCCCCATCTCTCGTCTGGAGGCCCTCAAACCTCACCATAAATCCACTTCGGATAGAGTCAAATTAATCTTGACCCATCACCCTCACAGTACTACTGTCAAACAGATCCTTTTCCGCCACCTCCCTATCCTCCAAGCAGAGCCTCTGACCCAAAAAGTATTCAGTGAAGCACCTTTGGTGGCATATAGACGTGACAAGAACTTGAAGGATCTTCTTGTTCACAGCCGTCTCCCAAAGGAGAATGCCACTCACTTTGGCACACTACCCTGTGGACGGACACGATGCAACACGTGCAAGTATGTCATCTCAACCCAGAAGGTGTCCTTTCCTAAGGCTACGTACACCATCACTAGTAGCTTCACGTGTGAATCGCGCAATGTCATTTATACGATCATATGTAAACGTTGCTGCAAAACCTATATTGGCCAAACAGGCAAACGACTTGGGGACAGATTCAGCCAGCACTTAAATGACATCGCTCAGCAAAAGTCCACACCAGTTGCTATACACTTCAATGGTCCTGACCACCATGGTCCCATCGACATCCAGGTCACAGCGATCCGATCCTGCTCCTCTGACACTGCCAGCCGAGAACAGCTTGAGAACCGTCTTATCCACCGCATGGGGTGTCTAAAACCAGCCGGTCTCAACACTTTTCACACCTTTGTCTGAGGTCACCCTCTCCTCTCTTGCTCTATTTTACTCTTATCCTATTCTTCTATTTGTATGCCATATACATTTTTTTATTTCATATTTATTTATCTCCCACTCATTCTGTCCTCTTCTATTTCCAGTCCCCACTTTTATCACGTTGGGTAGTTTATTGTCCGGTTTCGTTTTTTAGTTTCTTAGTATGCATTGTGTACATCCGGCGGCGGAAGTCACTTTCGGTTCAGCCACGCGCTCATCAACAGACAGCGATTTTGACAGAATTTCGGTTCTTGCCTTCAGGGAAGTACCCAGTTTTTATTTTATTTAGTTTTTATGTGTCCTATCTAGCCTTCACTTTCTTTCCTTTCCTGACGAAGGCCTTGTGGCCGTAACGTAGACTATTTTCTTTGTCTTTTGTCCTTGTAAGACGAATCACCTTTTTTCGATTTTTTTTCAAACCCATCCTGGTGTATAATGCAATGGAAGCTCAATACTTGACGTCCAATATGATCCTCAAGAAGTTTAACAAATCCTTTGTTCTTTCCGACAATTGCAGGGGCGGCATCAGTAGTAACACAGAATATTTTATTCATGTTAATGTTCTGATTTTCGAAATAGCTTACAAAGCAGTTATAATGTCCTCTCCCTTGGCTGTACCATCAAAAGGTATCAAGCAGCACAGTTCTTCATAAATACGGTCGTTGTCACAATATCGCGCAACTATAGCTAGGCGCGCCACATCATTCACGTCGACACTTTCGTCAAGAGCGACACTAAATACAACAGCTTGTTGTAACCCGGTTGTTTGTTTTACCGTTACATTTTCAGCCATATCAGTTATGCGCCTGATAACGCTTGTTTCTTCTTCATCGTAACTGTGTGTATCAGAGCACGTTGTAAAGATGTACTGGGACTGAATAGTCAACTCAAACAACCGAGCACAGTGTCAGGCATATATGTCGCCTTGTCCTGGGATACACTGAGGCCCCGACAAGAATACAGTGTTGACAATGAGTGTTGCAATAAATGTTAATACGCGAATGTGTGACTGTGTGAACGGATTGATGACGTCATTATATAAAAGATACCCTCAATTCTAACTTAACATAGACACCAAAGACAGTTATAGGAAATGACGACAAGATGACGTTAACGTTACTAGTGCAGTATCGATGACATATACATTAGTGGTACACAAATAATTGTAACCAGTGGTTTTAACTGACCTTGCAACGAGATGGTCGTGATATTGAGACAGACCGATGTTGAAGTAGACTCAGATAGACTCAAGCTATTTTATCCCCTGACATTGGACCAAATTCCCTTTGGTACCAGTTTCCAACGTAATATAATAGAGTAGGACATTGTAATCTGCAACCGACACTATAATTATATGATCAAATCGTCTGTGAAAATTGGAAGACTTGTAAAATAAAGTTATTGTTGGAACTTCTATCATGGATTGGTTCTGCATTCAGTTTGGATGATCTCTGATGAAAGAGTACTACATTATATGTCACACAAAGTCCAAGGAAACCGAATCAAATAAAAACCTGGGTCCCGTAAAATATCGAAGAGAATTTCTACCTCTGGTGAACCAAACCAGTACTCTCGTTTTATGACTCTTCAGAAACACTTATTAAAAGGAAAAAGAGAAAAGATAAAAATATAAAATAAACTTTACCCAGTATGTAAAACGGGTACATACTTAGAGGGCAAGATTGGGGCGCCCTGTCACATGAGAGAGGGTAAATTGGTGCCCCTGTCACATAGGAGGGGTAAATTGGTGCCGCGACAACCAGGATTCGGTGGACTGCTAGAAAATGACGCAACCGAACCCACACGTGGATAATTACATGGATGTTTCGCAAATGCAGCATAACCAACAACAGGCATTAATGATGCAGAACCTACAGCAAAATCAACCAGAAATGAATGCACATCAAATACCACTTCCAGTGGATCCAAATAAAACAAACCTAATGGCATTACGTAACATGACTGACACTCTTCAACGTGTTGACCAACATGCGAAATTTAACAATATAAAGAACTTTATCACACCGTTCAATGGGGATTCGAAAAGATTTCGACAATGGATGGTTGACGTAGACAAATTCGCCTACTTGATAGATGCAACTTCAGACATTGACAAGAAGAAAATAATTTTTTTGTCATCAGAGGGCCTGGTCACAGATTTTGTCCGACGGCGGGCAAAGGCATTTCCGATGGAGACCTTTGAAGAACTCAAGAAAATATTGGTATCAAGATACTCAGAGATTACCGACGCTGAGCACGCGTGGACGATGTTAAGAAGAATAAAGCAAGATCGACAGGAAAGTGTTCAAATGTACGGAGATAGGCTATTAAACCTCGCCGAAGATGCTTTTGTTGGAGGTAACATTCCATCAACTGATCTGGAAAAACATCTAGTCGGAATTTTTGTGGACGGACTGTATTCTGATTCACTGAAAATTCATCTACTCAGAAAAGATCCTCAGTCAATAACTACCTCAATACAATTAGCTGTTTATGAGGAGAATGTGAAGAAAAGATTCCAACAACGGATTGGAAGGTGTCCGCTACCAGAGTATGAATACCAACATACCCAACATGATCAACAAATGCACCAACCTATGGAAATTGATCATTCGAGACATCGATGGGACAGAAATCAAGAACATCACAGAAGATCATTCAATAACTCATACCAGAATCAGAGAAGTCCAGCACTACAGAGTAACCACAGAAGAGACTACAGAATACACAATGTAGAACCCCAACAACCAACCACCGTCTGTTTTAACTGTGCAGGTCAAGAACATGTAGCAGGGAATTACAGAAATTCACAGCCCAGAAATCATTTTGGGGACAACAATTCAAGACCAGAAATACATCATAGAAATTATCAGTATCAAAATCACTATCAGACAAATAATAATAGAAGACATCATCAAAACAGAAATGACTCCCAACCAACCTCAAGGGGAATGGGAAACGGAAGGACCTCACATTAACAAAGATCGGATGTGATGGTCTGCAGAATCGATCTCTATCTGATAAACCAGCGACATTAAAAGAAGATCAAGCCTACATAAATATTATCCCAGACCCTTGTTCTTGCATTTTAAAAATAGGAAACAAAACTTCAGAGCTCTCATAGACACTGGCGCGACGGTTAGTCTGATTAGAGAGAAGTTGTACCATCAGATAAAACACATGACGAAGTTCTCAAGACATACAGTAAGAATGAAATCAGTAACGGGACAGGATCTGAAAGCATTAGGAACTGCCTATATACATTTCAAGATGGGAGAAGAAATGCTAGAACACTCATTTATTATAACGAGAGGACTGTCTAGAAATTTTATAATCGGGAGAGACTTCCTTAGAAAGAATAATGCCAGAATATACTTTGATTTGAAACAGCTCAGAATAAATGGCAGTTATATACCTCTACAAGATGACGTACATATCGCAACGTTGATAAGAACTGCCGCTCCAGTAACTTTGAAGCCGAGTTCTATCACTGTAACAAAGGCTCGAATAAAAAACTCACCTTATGTAAATATAGGACAGACAATCTATGTATCTCAGATGGAGAATGAAGAAACGGATGATCCACATGTGGAAATACAAGATGGCATTGTAATGGTGAGTAAGAACAGAGACTTTCATATAATGATTGTTAACTCTTCAGGAACCACTCTTACTATCCCAAGAGGAAAGATTGTAGGACAAGTTCAAATACCAAAGGATGAGATCTCCCACAAACTATCAAGTTACAAGGACGATTATGTGAACCTCTCTACTCAAACGTCATCCAAAACCTTTCCAAACACATTTCCTTCGGGGAATAAGAAGCGTCCCTATCCCATCTCCTCCCTCCAGTCCCAGAGAAGAGAGTATCACAGAAAATGTATTTCGAATGAGATTTCAGAAACAGACACCAGAGAGAAATGCACGAATTTCGATCCATACCTTGATGAAAGAGATAGAGACATATTAAACGAGACATATGGAAGGAAGAGTAACTATTGCTCCTCTAAAAGCAGATATTATACTGTGGAGTCAGTTTCTGATAGGCCGAATAGAAGAAGTGGCAAATTTTATAACAAATCATATTATCCCTCAAAACCAGCTTGTCAGAACCAAATGACGAGAAATCAATACAGTCTTCTCAAAAACAACAATGATGAAAATCCAGACAGGATGAAAGTTTTACTAGAACAATTACATACTACTGAAGAATTTCAGAATAGACTGGAGAATTTCATAAAGAAACATAAAGATGTGTTTGCAATCTCTGATATGGAGTTGGAGAGAACAAATACCGTCACAATGGAAATACATACTACATCGGAAGAACCAATAAGTCTGAGGCCATATCATACTCCTCTAAAAAATAGAGAAATCGTAGAGAAAGCTATCCAGGAAATGTTAGCGGCTGGTATTATTGAAAGATCCCGCTCACCATGGTCATCCCCTATAGTAATAGTCACCAAGAAAGACGGAAGTCACCGATTTTGCTGTGATTATAGGGCATTGAACAAAATTACTAAAACAATATCGTATCCTCTACCCCGCATAGACGACATTTTGGCGACTCTTGGGAAATCCAATTGGTTCACCTCATTAGACGCTCGATCAGGATTTTGGGCTATTCCTATGTCCGCGGATGCAAAACAGAAAAGCACGTTCTGTACTCACATGGATCTTTTTCATGGTCTGTGATGCCTTTTGGGTTAAAAACAAGTCCAGCCACATACATGAGTTTGATGGATGAAGTTTTACAAGGGTTACACAAATTTGCATCAGCTTACATAGACGATATTTTAATACACACCAATGGAACCATTGAGGATCACCTTAAACATGTAGAGACTGTCTTCGACAGATTACGTTTACACAAAGTGAAGTTAAAATTGAGTAAATGCAGCTTTCTACAAAAGGAGATCAAATATTTAGGTTTCATAGTAAATGAGAATGGAATCAGACCAGATGACGATAAAATTGCAGCAATACAGAAGATACCTCCACCAACGAATGTAAGGCAAGTGAGAGGATTCATACGATGTTGTGCGTACTATCGAAAACACATAATCAATTTCTCAAAAGTAGCCGAACCTTTGCTGAATTTAACCAGGAAATATGCAAAATTCAGGTGGGAAGAAAAATGTCAGAAAGCATTTGACTACCTAAAGTCAGCACTAATCACAATACCTTTTCTGGCACATCCAGACATCACAAAACCCATGATCATCTATAGTGATGCTTCCAACACTGCAATAGGAGCGTGTTTGGTACAAGAAATATCACCAAATGAAACACCAGTGATTGCCAATATTCTTCAAGAAAAACCGATAGCCTTTCTTTCACATGCTTTAAGCAGAACTCAACGAAAATGGACGACAACGGAGAAGGAAGCTTATGCAATTCATTATGCTTTGCAGAAGTTTGACTTTTATATCAGAGGAACGTCGGTTATCATAAAAACGGATCACCAACCTCTAGTAAATTGGCTTACTAAACCCCAAGAACAACCAAAAAAGCTTCAGACATGGGCTATCAATTTGCAAAATTACGATACCAAGATCGAGTATTTACCTGGTAGACTAAACACATGTGCAGATTTATTATCGAGAATACCATATCCTGAACCTACAGACCTGGACGATCTGAAACAACAAGACTTAACTGAAATAGATGATAATGCGAAAGAAATCTCCGCCATTGACTTCATCCAACATAGAAAAGACACTGGGCCTTCTGATAGTCAAGAACAGAAAACACAACCTACGGAGAACTCGAGAACTGATGATGGCGATGAATCTAGAGATTTTGAACAGAGTCTAATCTTCAAGAAGGAACAACTGAAAGACGAAGCATTAACCAAGATTATAGTACAAGTACGTACCAATCCGAAAGAAAAGAGAGACTATGTGATACTACCTGAAGACAATATTTTATATCATGTCAGTCCTAGAGAAAATGGATTACTGCAGAAATGTATCCCCACATCATTGGTACCAACTGTATTGAAACAATTTCACGATGACAATGGTCACTTCGGACGCGATAAAACTCTCGACGTCATTACAAAGAGATACTATTGGGCAACTATGATAAAAGATATCATAGAATATGTAGGAACGTGTAAAATTTGTAAACTCAGAAATATGAGAATGATTAGAGCACCGATTCAGGAAATGTCATATCAACATTATCCCATGGAAGTCGTTAGTCTAGACATATCGGGACCGTATCCAGTTACCTTGTCCGGACACAAATACATATTACACCTGGTGGATCAATATTCTGTGTGGCCAGAGAGCTTTCCTTTAGAAAATGCTACTTCAGCTCTCATAACAGACATCTTCTTACAACAATTCATTCCGAGACATGGCTGTCCTCAGAGAATAATAACCGACAATGGCAAACACTTCGTAGGGGATCCTTTTGCCTCAACAGTAAGAAAAATGAATATAAAACACACGAAAACCTCATTTTATCATCCAGAATCAAATGGAAGAAACGAAAGGATGCACTCTACCCTACATGACATATTAGCAAAACTTACGGAAGGTAACAGTCAATATTGGGATATATACATAAATCAAGCCTTAGAAGCCATCAGAATGAACATCAATGACTCAACAGGATTCTCGCCTTTTTACTTACTCTATGGCCGAGAACCAAATTTTCCTTTGGATAACATCTTGCTTCCCCAGAGGAAATATACAGGTGAATGTCCGATACAGATTATTTTGCAGCAAAAACATAGGGCACATGTTATTGCTCACAGAAACGTCCGAAAAGCTTTTGCTAAACGAGCCAGGATCCATAACAGAACCTCTACACTGCAAGAATTCAAGCCTGGTGACCAAGTATACTATAAGAAGCATGTTAGGACGGATAAATTTGACAACCGATGGTTACCCGGATACAAAATATTGGAACAAACTTCTCCAACTAATTATATCTTGTGGAACGAAGAACGCAATTCCACTACAAAAGCTCACGTCAATCAGATGCGACTTGATGATCATCGACCGCTTGATATACCAGAGACGAAGTTCCAGAGACCAACTCGTTTATCTACGTTAGCCCAACCTCCATCTTCTTCTTCATCTTCTTCGGATGCAGTGGACACATCAGAACATTCTTCCTCAGAGTCAGAAATTGTACCACATCGTTTGGATCATGCGATTCAAAGAGCTAAAGATTGTAGAAGTTCGTCATCAAGTGAAGATAACGTTCCCCTACAAGAACTTAGACAGCGTCTCATTTCAAGACAAGAACGTATTGCTGCTGATGAAAGAATCGAACATAATGAAACAAGTATGAATCTTGATTTTCCTCAATCTACACTATCAACACCATCCGATATCGATTGCTCCAAACCCGTAGTTTCAGAAAATGATTCAATGACTACAGCTTCGAATACTACCTTGATGGACATGAACGAAACGCGAAAATTAGCAGATAAACGGAGATACGATTCTTCATTTTCCGATTCCATCCCTGTTGCCAAGCTTCCGAAATTTTCGCAAGATCAAATATATGTCAAACCTAAAAAACGTAGAAGAAAACCGAAATCTCCACGCCTCTCGTGTGATGTAGACATGATTATTGATGATTCTTCACATCTCACACCTATGGTTCAAGTTCCTCGCAATGTTTCACCCCACGTGGATAAGGGCATGCTTTTATCTCAGCTCATGTCATTATTAGCTGACAAACTGTAACTTGCATTTTGGCAGAAACGTTTCCCCTTTACATAAACCTTTGCGGAGCTACGACAAATTTCATACATTGTGATTCAACTAGATTCTAGTTTGTAAGGGAGATATCTGACTCCACGACTACGTTATTACTCATCACTCAAAGACCTTACTGAAACTGATCCAGCTTTAAGAGACCTTGGGCTCTTCATCGTGTTGTGAAGCCGAACAGTTGATGCCTATGTTGTCTTTCTACAAGTCCTTCATCAGGATTTAAACCAAATGAAGAGGTCCTTGCCACATTTACGACCTGTTCTATGTGATACTTCAGCCAATGATGTGCTTTCAGACATTCGCTCTTAAGTTTTCCCCATACATGCACGATATGAAGTGTTTTATTATTATTATTACACTAAAATTAAGATGCTACATAGATAGACCGACTGATAGTACCGGAAAATGTCTCTTGAGATACATTTTTATGGCATGGGGACATATGTGAACGGATTGATGACGTCATTATATAAAAGATACCCTCAATTCTAACTTAACATAGACACCAAAGACAGTTATAGGAAATGACGACAAGATGACGTTAACGTTACTAGTGCAGTATCGATGACATATACATTAGTGGTACACAAATAATTGTAACCAGTGGTTTTAGCCAATAGATTCATTGGACTAAGGGACATCCGTTATGAAGACGAATGTTTACAAGGCTTTTTAGCTACTGACCTTGCAACGAGATGGTCGTGATATTGAGACAGACCGATGTTGAAGTAGACTCAGATAGACTCAAGCTATTTTATCCCCTGACATTGGACAGTGTATTTCTTGCTTTGACGCAGAAATGGTATGAATTCGCTCGATGTGATATATTATGAATTCGCTCGATTTGATATATTATGAATTCGCTCGATTTGATATATGTCAATGACAAACAGTCATTTGTGTTTAAGATCGAACATTGTTAGAATAGTTTTTTGGAACATATTTATTTTGGAGATTAGCTCCCTAATTGTCTTCCACTCTCCCATCGTTCAAAATACACCAGCTTCTTAGTTGGTTTTGACGATGACATTCTGCATTACACAACAGCTACATACGAAACTGGAATAATACCAAATTCCCTTTGGTACCAGTTTCCAACGTAATATAATAGAGTAGGACATTGTAATCTGCAACCGACACTATAATTATATGATCAAATCGTCTGTGAAAATTGGAAGACTTGTAAAATAAAGTTATTGTTGGAACTTCTATCATGGATTGGTTCTGCATTCAGTTTGGATGATCTCTGATGAAAGAGTACTACATTATATGTCACACAAAGTCCAAGGAAACCGAATCAAATAAAAACCTGGGTCCCGTAAAATATCGAAGAGAATTTCTACCTCTGGTGAACCAAACCAGTACTCTCGTTTTATGACTCTTCAGAAACACTTATTAAAAGGAAAAGGAGAAAAGATAAAAATATAAAATAAACTTTACCCAGTATGTAAAACGGGTACATACTTAGAGGGCAAGACTGGTGCTCCCTGTCACAACTGTTCTGTGGAGTTGACTAAAGGTTCAAACACTCATTCATGCGTATTTGGAAGTTACTGATGCAGACCACTGTAGACGTTTCAATAGTTTAATTTGACGCACACATTTGGACAGGACGGGTACATCGTTACAGGAACATAAGTCGACA
Source organism: Oreohelix idahoensis (assembly GCA_024509875.1). Taxonomy (NCBI): domain Eukaryota; kingdom Metazoa; phylum Mollusca; class Gastropoda; order Stylommatophora; family Oreohelicidae; genus Oreohelix; species Oreohelix idahoensis. The sequence goes on along the minus strand of JAMPIV010022324.1, from coordinate 86,719 downwards.
TAAACAGCATAGTGTTGATCAATGGACTACCGTCATAAATTAGCATTCATGTAGAATAATCTTGCAATGGAACATCTGTAAACACCTAGATTTCCATTGTTTACCAATACAGTCAGCAGACCTTACTGACCGAGCATGTCAATTAAGCAATACTGTTCAAACTTGACTCCTAAACAGGACCTCTTTCTAGCGAAGATTCCTTTATGTAAATTACAGCAAATCTCTGTGAAGATAATGTTAACCCACTGGTATTGGGTTTTCTTTATAATAGTGATCTCTCAATCATCACCTGATAATAAGGAAGCATTCCCGTTCTCTGCTTGATGATCTGCAATAAGTAGAATTCCAAAATAAATCGAATTCCACAATGGCTGCTGGTTCCCGGTTGAGCATCACTCACTATACGGATGTATAGCCAAATCTTCAATCGAAGCTTTGTTCATCAACAATAAATGATTCTACAAGGATCAGCATATTCTGTCCTCATAGTTGCTGCATATAAACATATTTAGTGCTGCTAGATAATATGTCGTCCCGACATATTCATAGGTAAATTCATGTAAACGTATGCCCATCTTAAGCCTAGGAATGAACGAAGTCAGCAAAAGTACGTTTACCTTGACATAAGAATACACTAGCAAGCACAAACGCTCTCCCGGCGTTATAGAATCACCACTGGGGAACTCATAGACTAAACAATCCTGGAAGAAACTATCTTCGTCCCCATGATAAATTGAAGAGATCACAAACTCTTGGGCATGTCTAAGACATGACTTTCCCTCATAGGCGTCGACAACCGAAGGACACTCTAACGTATCTTCATCCGCCGAAAAGCACCTGACCCCCTAAAGTAGTACAAGAAAAATAGTTCCACTTAAACATACTAAGATATCAAGATATAAGACATACTCGTCCTACATAGACAAGAACTACACATAGATTCGGGCCATAGATATTCTGAAGCAAGAACAATCTATTCCTAACCAAACACAGAATAGATTGCTATAAACCCAGATTCTTACGCCGAGTTCGACTTTCAGGAACGATACAAGGAACGATAACTCACAGAATGAATACCCATCGCCTAATCTGAGTTCTGTCCCTTTAGACTGAAAAATCGTGAATACAAAGATAAATGTATTTTTATCAGACAAATAAAACATTTTACATTTGTATGCGTAATCCGTGCCACCAAAGAATATGTGCGCAACAGCGCCTCTCAGTTGATCTCGCAGAAGCCGGTATTTCTAGAATCCGAGACATTATTGTTTCTTTATTTGGTAAACCACTAAACAAAATTTCAGCACTGCTCAAAAAAGTTTCCTTGATGTATTATCCATCTGTGAAAGGTTTGCCCTTTGAAGCCACACACTGTGCAATTTTGTAACTGCATTCGGTAGCTTTATTTTTGGTTCCAATTACTTGAAAGGGGGCGTGGGTTGCATTGTGGCCCAAAATCAAAAAGATAGTATCAAGGGATGGAACTTTGTCTCGGAGCGCATTATGGTTGTAAAACTAAAAGAAGGAGAAACCATAGTCAACCTGGTCATAGTGTATGGGCCAAATGAGGATGAGAGAGCAGAGGTCAAGGAGGAATTCTTCGAGCTGCTTCAAAGGACAGTGGATGACTGCCTAGATGAAGTTATCATGCTCGGAGATTTTAATGCCAGAGTTGGAAATGACCATGCTAGATGGGGTGGCGTTATCGGAAGATATGGAGAAGATACTCTCAATGACAATGGAAAGCGACTCCTTAGATTCTGCAGTGAGCAGAATCTGATCATTACAAACACAAAGTTCCCCCATAAGCGCATACATGCATACACTAGATGTGAACCAACCAAGAATGAGAAGTCAGTGATCGACTATGCCATTGTTCGGAGAAGCTCATTCAGATATGTCCGAGATGCAAGAGTCTGGAGGGGGCCAGAGATTGGAAGTGATCACTACCTGCTAACAATCAAACGAACAACTGAAAGAGTTGCTCAGCCTAGGAACTGCCCAACATCACGCAAGAAACCAAGTAAACGAGCAGGAGAAATGAGCATTAGGACCTACAAGCTGAGAGAGCCAGAAATTAAGACCAGATATCAGGGGCTTATTGCTACAGCAGTGAGCAACACAGAAGAACGACCTGATGACTTGGAAACCCTCTGGAATAAATTCAAGGATATCATAAAGACAGCTGCTGCAGAAGCATGCGGTGAAGTCCGACTTGGGAACCAGAGAAAGAGGACACCTTGGTGGACAGAGGAAGTCAAAGAGAAAATAAGAGAGAAGAAAATGGCATGGAAACAATACTTAGGAGCTAAAAACACAACAGGACAAATGGAAAAATATAGAGAATATGTGATACTCAGAACAGAAGCAAAGAACAAAGTGCTAGCAGCAAAACAGAAGTCCTGGGAAGAAATTGGAGAAAAGCTAGAAAAAGATGCACAAGAAAACCAGAAATTGTTCTATAAGACCCTAAAGAACATGAGGAAGGAAAAACAATGCCCTCTCAAATTTATAAAGGACAAGCAAGGCAAATTGCTTACTGCCCCGAAGGAAGTAATGGAAAGATGGAAAGAATATTTCTCAGAACTCCTGGATGGTGAGCATGGTGAAGCAACAGAAATGATAACCACTAGCACAGAAGAGAAAACCAATGATGGTGAAGATGACATAAAGATGGAAGAACTGAGGGCAGCACCAGAGAAAATCAAGATGGGCAAAGCAGCAGGGCATGATGGTATAACACCAGAAATGGTTAAGTACATGGGAGCATCAGGCGACCTATTACTCTTAAAGGTCCTACAGGCAGCATGGTGCAAAAAGACCATACCAAAGGATTGGGAGATTGCCATCATAACACCAATTTTCAAAAAGGGTGACAATCGACAATGTGGAAACCATAGAGGCATATCCCTTCTCAGTGTCCCTGGTAAAATCTACTCTAGAATCCTAGAGCAGAGACTCCGACGCCTAGCTGAGCCACAATTGGATGAGGTCCAGTGCGGATTCCGAGCAAACCGAAGTACTCAAGACCTAATCTTCACACTCAGACAGCTGAGTGAAAAGGCCCTTGAGTATAAGAGTGAGATCCATCTTTGTTTCATAGATCTGGAAAAGGCGTTTGACAGAGTCCCCTGGAGCAAACTTTGGGACTGTTTGGCAAGGAAGAATATTCCAGCACCTCTGATTCATGCTATACAGAGCTTCTACAAGTCTTGCAGAAATTATGTGAGGATAGCAAACCATAAGTCAGAAGAGTTCAGGACCACCACTGGTGTAAGACAAGGTGATATCCTGTCACCTTATCTTTTCATACTCCTCATGGACGATGTCATCAAGGCATGTAAGGAGAGAACAAGAAAGTATTCAGTGGGGTACTGGAAGATGAGACAGGTCTATATTTCGGAGCTGGCATTTGCTGATGATGTTGCCCTGATTGCTAAATCAGAGGCACATCTCCAATCCAACCTGCAAGTCTGGAAGGAAGAGCTGGAGAAGAGAGGGATGGTCATAAGCAGCTCTAAAACAAAATCCATGGTGATATCACGAGAAGAAAGAAAACATCAGATTAAGTTGGGAGAACAGGTCCTGGAGCAGGTCGACCACTTTAAATATCTCGGAGCTATTATAGACCGAAAGGGAGGCATCAAAGAAGAGTTGGCCACTCGAAAAGCAGCGGCTGGGAGACTTTTTCAGGCCATAAATCGTGGATTCCTCAGCAAGAAAGAGGTTGGTAAGAAAACGAAGATGGCTGTATACCGCTCCACCTATGTCCCAGTTTTGACATATGGATGCGAGTCGTGGGCAATGACTACAACCCACAAAAGCCAGATCCAAACCTCAGAAATGAGGTATCTGAGGAAAGTGGTTGAAGTAACAAGAAGAGACATGGTCCGCAACCAGACGATACGTCAAGGCCTGAAATCCCATCCGCTGCAGACCCAAATAGAACAGTCCCAACTAAGATGGTTTGGCCATGTCTGCAGAATGGGAGAAGATCGGCTACCACGACAAGCATGGGAAACAAAGAGCCAGGGATCCAGACCTCCAGGACGACCCAGAGTTCGCTGGGAGGACAACATTAGACAATCTTTGAAGGACCGAGGACTAGAATGGAACCAGGCCAGGAAGAAGACAGCTGATAGAATGGTCTGGCGCTCTCTCTTCCAAACCTCTACACCTCACGGTAGAAGGGGAACGACTAAGTAAGTAAGTAAGTCCAATTACTTGACTAAAAATACTATAGTCCGTTTGGAAATTCGTGCCCACAGAAAGCGTCAATTTTCTCTAAAACTGTTTGTTGTATGGACATGAATTTTTGCATGCAGTCTTAGATTTGCCATGCAGTTATTAATATATTTTTTGCCCTTACAAAACTCATGTCATGTTCGAATTTTCTTCTTTACGTTATATAAAAAACTCTTACTGTTGTCTGGGTTAATTTTTAGTAGTTTTACAGGAACGTTTCAAGATCCGTTCAAAAATATTTTTAAATTAGTGTAGTGACTACATGTCCGCATGAGTGCGCACCTATTGTACACAGTCGCGAGTAACTAATTCAAACATAAAAAGAGACCAATACATGCTTATACACTCAGGAGGAGAAAAACATGAAAGAGGGGTAGGAATGTTGATAAAGAAGGAGTTAGAAAAATACGTATGTGGATACTGGACACACAATGACAGAAAGATACTAAAAAGATGAGAGCAAAGCCATTCGACATATCAATCTTACAAACTTATGCACCAACTAAAGATCACAGCGAGGAAGAAATAGAAGAATACTATGAAGAGCTACAACACACACTTAAACCAGTAAAATCTACAGATGAGTTGATAGTAATGGGGGATATGAATGCAAAAGTAGGAAAAGGAAAATACAAGAAAATAGTAGGACAGTATGGATTAGGGAAAAGACATGATAGAGGAGACAGACTTATCCAGTTCTGTGAAGAAAACCAGCTGGTCATATGTAACACCTTTTTTGAACACCACCCAAGGAAATTATTCACATGGAAAAGCCCAGGAGATGTAACAAGAAATCAAATTGACTATATCATGATAAAACATAGATTTAAGAACAGTGTCACAAGTGCAAAGACACATCCTGGCGCCAACATAAATTCAGATCACAATCCGGTTGTCATCAAAATAAATATAAAGCTGAAAAGAACAGGAAACAGAAGACAGGAGGAACCCCAGAGAGAAATATCAGCACTGAAACAACCAGATATAAAACAAAAATATCTAATCGACGTCTAAAATAAATATGAACAGTTACTGACAGAAAGCATGGAGCAGTATAGAAGAGAAAACACAGAAGAAAATGTAATCACAAAATGGGAATGCTTAAAAACAAGCATACAATCAGCAAATGTTGAATAAAATGGCAGAAAGAAAGAAAGCAGAAAACACTCCAGAATATAAAACAAAAGACAACGACATGTGTGGACAAGCAAAATAACGGTGGATAGAAACAAGGAAATAGAAGACTTGGAAGCAAAGCACATGGCAAGAGATATGCGTGAAGAAATAAAGAAATTATCAAATAGGTCACGGTTTGCACAAGGAGGAAGCTGTATCAAGAACAAAAATGGTGTAATATTACTTGATGAGAAAGACATATCAAACAGATGGGCAGAATACGTAAAAGAACTATTCGAGGACAACAGAGGTAAAAACCCATCTCCAGATTCTAATGAAGGCCCAAACATTCTCAGATACAATCACTGATCTATGCAACGATATATACAATACAGGATATATGCCACACGACATGAAGACATCAGTTTTTATAACATTGCCCAAAAAACCTAATGCAACAGAATGTTCAGACTTCAGAACAATCAGCCTGATGAGTCATGCAATTAAGATACTGCTCAAAATCATACATGAAAGAATAAAAAGTAACGTAGACAGCGAAATCCAAGAAGAACAGTTTGGTTTTAGACAGAACAGTGGAACAAGAGAGGCAATATTTTGCCTAAGAATATTAGCAGAAAAATATACAGAGGTCCAAAAACGTATGTACATGTGCTTCATTGACAATAAGAAGGTTTTTGACAGAGTCCATCGTGAGAAAATAATTGAATGCCTAGAAGACATAGGTATTGATGGAAAAGATATAAGAATACTCAGTAACCTTTATTGGGAGCAAACTGCCACAGTAAGATCTGGAAGAATTATTCACCATACATAGACTCAAAAAGAGGTGTCAGACAAGGTTGTGTGCTGTCCCGCTGCCTATTTAATCTATACAGGAAATACCAGGACTGAACATCAGTGGAAGGTCAATAAACAACCTTAGATATGCAGATGATAACGTGTTGTTAGCTGAAAGCGAACAGGAGTTACAAGAACTAGTGAAGCAAGTGAACAGTATAAGTCATGAATATGGACTCGACATTAATATTGAGAAAACAGAAACTATGATAATTAGCAAAACAGACGATAAACCCACATTAAAGATAAGCGTAAATGGGAAAATCCTGGAACAAGTCAAGAGCTACGTATATCTTGGTCATATAATAACAGAAGACGGCAGATGTGAAACAGAAATCAAGAAGCGAATAGGAATGGCCAAAGCTACATTCAACAATGTAGTACAGTGAATCCGTATAACAACACGCTCAAATTCCCCGCTTAAAACGAACTAGCTATCGTAATTTTAAATCTATAAATAACTACAGTATTTGAAATTTGTCTGAGGGCCCAGTCAAATTTACCGCCAACAATTTAACACCCACCCCAATATTTATCGATGAACGTAGTAAAATTTAACAATCGTTACCTCTTTTTTGTAATGACAAGAAAATGTTTGGTTGAAGTGGAAATAATACCTATTTTGAGTTTCTGACCGAACTTAAATAATTTATTTCTTGATAACTAAAGATACTTAAAATGCAAGGGATATCTCAAATTATAGCGCTGTTATTGCTTAACGTATACACATAGAGATTCCCTCATATAAAATTATCTTAACTTAGAAAAATTTAATTTAGCAATATTTTCACATCAGGTTAAGATCAAATTTAATTACAAAAAAAATTAACCCCATTTGAATGCAAAAGAATAAATAAAGGAAAACTAAATAGAACAATAGAGAATAATTGGCCGTTTAATTATCACTTTTGATAATTAAAATCGGTTAACAAATAACTAAGATATAAAATAAACAAATTTGGTCAAATTAGACAAACTCGCTTAAAATTGCTCAAAGTCTATAGCCTAGGAAATAGTTATTTTTTTTTAACTCGTCATCTGATTGTAGTTGATAAAAATTAACAACTGCTTGTAAGTTCCGCCATTAGACCATAAGTGTGCATGCCAAGCTGACATGCTCAGAACGATTCAGAAGGACAAGCTTTTGCCGTCTGGACTGAAGATTCTTTACTTGAGGGTTGAATTACAAAGACCTAGTTGTTGCAGAAACCTGGGGAAGAAGAACACGTGGGAGTTGAATGATCATACAATAACCTGCAGCTAAACTCCTGTTTCAATGAAAGTCAAGATAAGTGCTTTAAAACAGGCACATGATAGTTCATTCAAATCCAATTCCACACAATAAACTTTACCTTGGAGGGATGAAAACAACAGACCTTCCAATTACAGAACAGTGGTATTATCAAGCATAGAAACAAGAACATAAGTGGAGGCATTTCAGTGACCTCTTTTGTTTAAAAGACATGGACAGAGTGTCCAACATATTTATTTCTATTTTGTAATAAACATTTTTGTGAGTTTGAAAGTCCTGACAAAATGATTGATGTTCAGGACCATTAAATTGTAAATATGAATTTAAAACAGTCTTGCTTAATTTTCATTAAAGTTAAAGTTCTGTTTTGAAATTCATACTGTTAAAATACATTACCCTAGACACTTTGCCAAATAACAAAACACAGATAACATATTCTTGGTGAGATCTCAAGAGGTAGCGGATAGGGACCCAGAGAGCTTCATCATCATCATTCTTTACTCTGGGAACTTACATAGCTGGACCTCACCTTGAATGTCTATAAACCCTTGCTCTTTTCAGAGAACGGGGTATTTCTTATAAGACCAGTCTCTTATCTGGCACTATCCTGGTATCCTCTGATACATCTATTTGTCCATGATATCTTATAATTAATAACATTTAAACCTCTTATCACATATTGGGGTACTGTCCAGGATTAATTTTCCACCTTACCCTGTGACTTTTATTGGAGGGAATAATATATATAAATAAATATAAAAAACAAGTAAACAACTTGTGGTGAAATTGGATGAGCTGTCATTGTCTGTCGTTAATTAAGTTAGTAATATTTGCTAATTTATTATATAAGTTGTTAATAAGTTGTGGACGAGTGAGAGAATGGCAGACTTGGCCAAATTTAGATCTGCTACAGTGCAGACGGCAAAAGACCTTGGCATGAGTGGGGATATTCTGATTCAGTATGTTACTACTGAATGTGACAAATTTATAGATAGGGAAGATAGGAGGTTAGAAAAAGAGAGAAGATTACAATTAGAAGCAGATAGGGAGGCTAGGAAATTAGAGGTTGATAGGGAGGCTGACATTAAAATGTTACAGTTAGAGGCTGAAAGAGAAGCTAGGCAGATGGAGGCTCAGGAAAAGAAATTGCAGAGAGAGGCAGAGGAAAAGAGATTGCAGATGGAGGTGGAAAAGGAGGAAAGGCGTTTGCAAAGAGAGCATGAGTTAAGACTAAAAGAAATGGATCTTACTTACTTAGTCATTCCCCTTCTACCATGAGGTGTAGAGGAGAAATGGAACTTCAAGGACCTTTTCCAGAAAATGGAAACAGCCCATCTACCTCTGACACTAGTGTAAGTCTTTGCAATATTCTTTTTCAGTTCTACTTTATTGTTCAGTTGATTCTGCGAAAGTTGTCATTTGTTCTTTAATATAGTGTCTTTGTCATTATTGTTTGCATTGTCTACTTCTGTTATGCTCTTGTAATATTATAATGCATACTTTTTATTATTAATTAATAACATTGTTTACAGTTAGGAGGTAATTGTGCAAGTTCTATGGACAGGAACTTATTGCATTTGTAAGGAAAAAATAAATTTTAAATTATTTGATAAAAGAAAAATATTTCTAAGGAAGTAAGATTGCTCATACACATTTGTCATAATGGTATCTTTGGATTACTTCATTAAACAAGGTAAATCTCTTGGTATGACTACTGAGAAAGTAAAACAATTCGCACTTGTCGAATATGAAAAGTTCAGAAGCTAGAAGCAAAAAAGTTAGAGGCGGAAGAAAATGAAAACAAAACGTCAAATGGAACTTGAGAATAGAAAATTAACTGCTGCAGAAAATGAAAAATGATTTCAGCTTGAGGCTGCTGAAAATGAAAATAAAAGACAACATGAACAAAAATTGATGTCATTAGAGCTTGAAAAAATTAGATTAAAAATGCTCATGTTGGTCAAACTTCCTCTAACAGGGAAAATACTAGGTATTTCAATTTAAAATTGCCACGATTTAGTCCACATGCAGATGATATACTATTTTATTTATATAGGTTTAAACTATATGTGAGGCCAACAAGATTGAAAAATCGCAGTATTGCGCACATTTGTTACAGCTACTTAAAGGCGAAGCAATGACAACAGTTAATCTGTTGAAAGAAACTGACAAAAATAACTATGATGCTGTCAGAGCTGCTTTGTTTAGAAAATTTCAACTTGACAAGGATGGCTACCGCCTCCGTTTTAAATCACTGTTACCGGAAAACGGAAAAGATTTTAGTGATTTCATCTCACACATACGTCTCACATTTGAAAGATGGGTTGAATTATCTAAGATAGAACGTTCATTTGACGCTCTTGTAGATTTATTACTACCTGACAAGGTTATGTCTTCGGTTAACCCGTCATTTCTTTCGTTCTTGCATGAACGTAAGCCAGCAAATTTAAATGATATGGAGCAAAACTGTAGACAATATTGTACCGCACATCCAAACATGGTAGTTAGCAATTCTCACGTTAGAGGTGAATTGCCTGTTGCATTTGCCATGCAACACGGTAGCCATTTCCGAAATCGTTCTCTCAGTAATGATAGGAACTTTAAAAAGGGAGATAATAAGAATTTCAATTCTTTTAAAGGGAAATCATTTCGAAATGACTCCCCATATCAACAAAATTGGGCTCAATCTCATATGTCACGTGATTCTAATATGAATAATTTTGGTAATTATCAAGGTAATAACCACAGCAATCATTGGCAATCAAGATCAATTTTTTCTAACAGTCGACATAATTCTCCAAACAAACAGTATGGTCAAAGGGACAATAGTTACAACAATAATTGGAGATCTAATCAAAATAATAATCCCAGTAGACAGAATAATTATAACAATTTTAGAGACAATAGTCAGAATCGATCTAGAGGTAGAGATAGATCTTCCAACGGTAGATCGCATCACCAGGCTAATTCTGCTCGGCATGATCCGCAAGTTAATTTAGATTAGGTTACAAATGATAATCCTCATAATGCATCTTCTTGTTCTCTCAATTTCGAGCAGGCTAAACTTTGCCATGAATTCACCACTTTGTTCCAGCCTAAGGCAATCACTACGTTGAGTTGCGGCCATGTCTAACCTAACCTTCCTGCGATGTCCACCACCATGTCGGCATCTACACACGATGGAAAAGGGTCTCTAACCTTACATACAGGATTTGCTAATAAAATTCCTGTCTCTATTCTGTTTTATACATCTTGTTTCACCGTCGGCATCAGACATTCGTTAGTCCACCCGTCATGTGCGACGGGGAAAAGTGTGAAATGTGTCGCCTTTGGAGGCACAGTTGAGACATTCCCAACGGCGATTATATAGTTAGATACATCATTTTTTACAGGGAAAATACATGTTTGTCTCCTTCCTTCACCAATAAGTGACCTGATTATCGGTCGTATACACGGTGTTAAAGAATGTACCTCACAACAGATTGCTACTTGGGAAAAGCAACATATGCATTCTGCTTATGCAGTTGCCACTAGAGCGCAAGCTAAGAATATGTTGCAAGTTCCACCAACAATATCTCTTAATAATAACAATGATGATCTCGACTCCACTGTATCACGAGAGTCATTTATAGGATTACAACATAATGATGTTTCATTACAGAAAATTTTTCTTTTGGCTAATAATAATAATAGTGCAACCAATGAAACAAACCCTAAACATAGTTTTGTACTGAAAAATGGCGTGTTAGTTAGAAGGGTACGTGATACTACGTCATCGTTGCGTTCACAAATTTTGGTACCTACTAACATGAGAGCTCGTATATTACGTCATGCTCACGACTCCCAATGTGCTGGTCACATAGGTTTTTCACGCACTAAATCCAGGGTGCTATCTTCATTTTACTGGCCAGGTGTCCATAGAGATGTAAATATATATTGTCGTTCTTGCATAGCATGTCAAGAGGTTAAGGTACGTGGTCCACGTCACGCAGCTCCTATTCAAGCTGCTGACATTCATATTCGACCTTTTGAAAAAATGGCTATCGATATTGGACATATACAACCTTCTGCCAGAGGACACACACATATTCTCACATGTATTGACATGTGTACTCGTTAGCCTGAGGCTATTTCACTTAAGAGTACTTCATCTGCCGATGCTGCGGATGCACTATGGTTGATTTTTTCTCGTCTAGGTTTTCCGAGAAAAATCTTATCTGACCATGGTGTACAATTTATATCTGAATCCATGTCCCAGGTCATGGCCATGCTACACATCGATAGATCACTTAGAAGCATATATAACGGTATGTCAAATGGCTTAATTGAGCGCCAAAATAGGACACTAAAACAATTGTTAGGTAAGATTATCCTCAAGATTCGGACAGAGTATTACCATCTGCTCTCTTCGCTTATCGCGAGGTGCAAAATGAAATTACATGTTTTTCACCGTTTTAGCTAATCTTCGGTGCTCAACCTCGTGGTTCCATGTTCTTGCTTCACGACCTACTCACTGAAGAGGATATTACAGATGACACCCAATCCTCTTATGCATATGTAATTTCTTTGAGGAAAAAAATTATTGATGCATGTAGGTTAGCTACCACATCATCTGAATTAGCAAAAGAAAAGCTAGACTCTTTGCTAATAGATATCGACGTCTTCGCCAGCTTTATCCTGGTGACGAGGCCTATGTTTTACTCCCTCGTAAAGACAATCGTCTACTCATTGCCTGGAAAGGCCCTTTTAAAATCATTTCTAGAATTTCTGATGTCGATTACATCGTCGATATCATGGGTAAACATAAAACCTTTCACATAAATATGTTGAAAGATTTTCATTCCCGTCCTGACTATCTTCAGTCAGTGTTTCAGGCGACTGACGACCCTACACCTTGTCGCCATCATTATACCACTTTGTCGGTTATTCAGGAAGATGAGTCTTCTTTTCTTGAGGTACCTTTACCTATCCCGGTGGTCCCACTTTCATTCTACAGAAACTTGGAGTGATGTGTCCATCTCTCCTGATCTTTCTGCTGATAAGCGTCAGCAAATCTCCTCTCTTCTCCAATCTTATCAAGATGTCCTCACTGACATCCCTGGTCGTACTTCAGTCATTCATCATGACATGCTACTGACAGACGACACACCTAATCGAGTCCGCCCCTATCCAATTCCTCTTCACTTTCGGACTCAGGTTGACAGGGAATTGGATGAGATGATTCGATTAAAGATAATTAAACCATCTACTTCTCCGTATTCTTCATCTATGGTTATTATTTGTAAGAAAGATAATAACATCCGTCTTTGTGTCGACTATCGAAAATTAAATAAAGTTACCCAATTTGATGTGGAACCTTTACCGCTATTGGAAGACTTACTTGTGAAACTTTCTAAGTATATTTTTTTCACTAAGCTGGATTTGTCAAAGGGCTATTGGCAGGTCCCATTGACAGATCATTCCAAGCCACTAACTGCTTTTTCTACCCCACGTGGGCTATTTCAATGGAACTTTATGCCATTTGGACTTGTTAACGCTCCGGCTACTTTCGTACGCATGATGCGTCGTATCTTATCTCATCGTCTCGATGTCATTTTCTATATCGATGACATTTGTCGTTTTAGTGACTCCTGGAATGATCATTTTCGTGGATTAAGCTCATTATTATCCACTCTACGTTGTTATAATCTGACGGCTACACCATCAAAAGCATATGTTGGTTTCCATGACATATCCTTTTTTGGGTCATCGTGTTGGCCACGGTCTTTTACACACTGAAGACAACAATGTTTCAAAAATCCTTAATATAACTGCACGTGGGACTAAGAAACAGGTTAGAAGTCTTTTGGGGGTTAATTCAATTTTATGGGAGATTCATTCCACACTTATCTACCATCACTGCACCTTTCTCTACATTGTTAAACAAGGGCTCAGCTAACATGATTCGGTGGTCGCCAGAACATCAAATCACGTTTGATATTATTAACTCTTTCAGTCCCAAGCAAAAAAGTGGGTTTGGCCCAAACAAAAATGGCCATACCAGTATGTTTTTATTGTTTTTGTTTGGAAACAATTTTTTTAAATGTTCATATTCATAAATAACAAAAGTCCATAATGGATGGCTATACTTTAAGAAAATCGCGTTTTTGAGTTGTCAAAATTAGAAAACAGCCCTAGAAAGGATCAAAAGATACGAAAGCCAGTATTCTGTTGATTGGGCCAAATGGGTCTAGCGGGAAGTACAGTATACTGGCTCTTGGGGGTTAAAGAGTTAAATCCCTTTTTTCTGCCACACCTGTTTTACGGTTGCCTAATGCAGACTTAACTTTTGTGCTCCGCAGTGACGCGTCAAATTTTGGAATCGGCGCAGCATTACTACAGGATTACTCAGGTACATTGCACCCAGTGATGTACGTTTCAAGAAAATTAACGCTTACAGAACGCAATTACTCAGTCTTGGATAAAGAGTTGTTGGCTATGGTTTGGTCAATAACCAAGCTGCAACGCTTCCTATTAGATGCTCATTTTTTCGTGGAGTCGGATTAGCGCGCACTTACAGCTCTCAACAACAGAGATGTGAAGTCATCGAAATCTACAAGGTACGCAATTGTTTTACCCCCGTACCACTTTACGATCCGAGCAATGCCTGGTTCGTAAAACATACTTGCTGATGTTCTCTCCCGTTGTCTTCATGAGTCGAGCGAGCCTATGCGCCCTACAAAGAGTAACGCCTCTATACTGACAATTCCTCGATTGTGACGTGCTACTTAAGGAACATGAACATTTCTTCGTTCAGTGATATTATTTTATTACTAAATATCACCGTCAGTGCATTTACATTAACGTTGTATGCTATCTGTTACGCACATAATTTTTTCAAAAGACATTGTATAATTTTTCAAAAGACATTGTATAATTTTTCAAAAGACATTGTATAATTTTGTCTAAAGACATTGTATAATTTTGTCTAAAGACATTGTGTAATTAACTTGTCTGAATTGTACACTTTGATTTTTCGCACAGTCTAAGCTAGATAACTCTTGGTTAACTGTGATTACTTTTACAAGGATGGTTACCTTCTCTTGTGACGGAACTCATCGGTCCATTTTTTTTGAACGATCTGTTGGTCACTCTCCTTATATGGTAGTATCGGTCAACTGTTTCTTAGAATGATTGAAACCTGTGTTGAGGATTCTTTTGCTGTCCATATAAGGCACGATTTCTTACAAAATCTTTCTAGAAAGTCTTCAACCATCGTCTCGTTGATTATTACTCAAGTGTATGCGTTCTGCGCATGCGCGAACTTTAAGAAAGTTAAAATCGTTTTCTGCCCAGGGATTCGATGAGATGAGCAGGACGCTATGCGCGTCGCTGTGATTTGTTAATAGGGAATTAGGAATCCTTTTGTGAGTTAGTGAAGCTAACAAGGTCCTTCCCTTGATTATTCAAAACGCCTGGAGGCGTATGTTTTTTGTGGTGTTGATTTCGAAACAAGGTAATACCTCATTTATGTCTGAAATCTATAATTTAACATTATGTTGACAATGGTCGATCTCTGCTCGCTCACGTATTACAGTGATAGATGTTCTTCTACTAGAAATCACACCCCAGGTATCTTCATACCTGCAAGTTATATGTACACGGGATATACTAAGCCCGAGGAACAGTTCTACGTCCTATGAACATCGCTACATCAGCGATTGCTCCTTTGTCGAGGGTTAGACTTAGGAATGTTATAAAGGTCAGTTTGACCTGTACTCCATGTATGCCATTCTCGTGCGAACAGTAATGGATTTATATTGTACATCTGATCTTCCAGTATCAGAGAGGTGTAAAATTTAGTTTTCAATCGCACGCTCTGTAAGTGTCAGTCTGTAAAGAAGTGTACAGAGTTGTTGAGATCAGGCATGCTCCAGTTTACCCAGCGGTAAATGGGTAACTCACCCTAGTCCTGAGTTAGGGAAGGCAAAGGCAGCTGTAAATAGTAGTTTCCCTCTAAGGCTCCAGGGGAAGCAGGCCCTAAACTTGGTCACTTCAACCGACGCAGGATGGTGTATGTATGGAGTAGAAGTGTTGACTGTGATTAACGCGAAAGGTGTACTGTTCGTGTTCTGACCAAACTAATCACTCATACACTTGTGTCTACAAGGCACCAATGCAGACTGCTGGAATCTTTGTTTACACAATTTATTCAGACGTACACACTGGGACATAACGAGTACATCATGGGTATGTTGACACATCAATTTGTAGGCATACATAGCAGATCTGAAGTCATGACACATTCATAAATAATGGGTAGTACATCAAAAGTTCAATGTCATGATATATTATGGCCGCATCCCCTATCTGACTAAACGCGTCAGTGAAGGCGGATCGGTAAATAACTAAAGTTGCTTGACGTCCATAGTTTGTAGTATATTATGAAACCACGAAAAGGGGGTTTCTATCAAGATTGAGATCTCTTTGTCACTGTCCGAGTAATAAGATACATGCCCCGTTCTTTGGACAGTGATACTAAAGTATGATGACAGGAATTTAACATGGCCGCCTTCCTGAGTTGTCGCTCACTCGCTCACAGGAGGATATATTTATAAGCCAAAGTTAATTTGCAATACATATGCATAATTTCATAAAGTTCCTCCATACAGATCTACAGTAATCCAATTACCTCACGTAGACATAATTACAGTATGGAGCCCGTCATCTCCGTCGATACAAACTTGACCCTAGCGTTGCGAAGCACAAAATTCCAGCTAGGTCTAACCGACCTGAGATCATCAAAATAGGGTCTGGCAATACATGGAGTCCGAATTATACATTGTACCGTACCTTAGGAGAGTCTCTAACACAAACTCTAGTAGAGACACAATCTCCTATAGAAGAAAACCACTTCATAACTAAGTTTTCCTTAAGAATCTACCAGCCCTTGGAAAATGCGTACCCGCCATTTTCACGGTACATCGGAACTCATCACGACTTGTTAAGACAACTCCTACTTCCGCTAGAGCGGCATAACAAGAATATAGTCCTGCCTACCCATCAAAAAATATACAATATAGGACTGATTCTACTTGTACTAATAATATGTAATACATATGAATTCAGGCCATAAACATAATAAGCAAATTAATCTATTTTCTGGCCCTAAGAAATAGGTACAGGCATGAGAGCAAAATCCATGCGCCGGATCAATATCAAGAACGATTACTCCTATAATCAAAAGTGTGAATCAAACATGGATTCTCTCGCTTTTACCATAGACAGCATTTTCATACACAAATGAATGACTGTCTATATTTTTTTCCCATATTAAATAGCCATATCGATTTTTGTAATATGTGCGTCAAAATATGCACGCAACAGATTACCACACCCCTCGGGAAAAAAAAATGGTACATTTTTTTTTGAAATACATCTAGGAGCAACATACAATAGGCTCACAACGCACCAATAACAATGCGCAGATGATAAGCATAAGTTTTATGACCTTAGAGAAGGTACTTCTCTAAGTATTAATATTTCCAGAGAGGTGTCACCAACGCATACTACAATATTAGCAATGACACAATTTCCACATTAGTTTATACATAAATTTCATCTAAGATATCTTAACATCATGATCATCAAAGACGAAAAACATTGAAAGATCAGCGGTGAATAAATATCAATGAACCGATAAGTAGTGTTACAATCAATATATGATATTTTACATATGTGTACACATTTCAACATAGAAACAACTGTATCAAAGTTGTATAACAGTTATGAATCATGTGGGCATCTAGACAAAATATTTGCCATCACATTTTCTGACCCACGGATAGCTCGCCCCGAGAAATGAAATGGCTGTAGAGCAATCGCGTATCGCGTTGATCTCGCGCTCTTCAGATTTTTACTCTGAATAGCCGTAAGAGCTTTCTGGTCAGTTTCCACAATGAAATGCGCGCCCAGAAGAAATCTTTGCAGTTTAAGGATTGACCAAACCATAGCCAATAATTCACGGTCTAGGACCGAGTAATTCTTCTCTGCGGCATTTAATTTCCGAGAAATATACATCACAGGATGCAGAGTTCCAGAGTACTCTTGCATTAGTGCTGCTCCAATCCCGGTGGATGAAGCGTCACTACGAAGAATAAATGTCTTATCCTTAGAAGGCAATACTAGGATAGGTGAAGTAGAAAACATAGTTTTAACCTTATCCAAAGAGGATTGACATTCTTGAGTCCAATGGACTACATTAGGAGACCCTTTCTTTAGCAAGGAAGAAAGAGGTGACATAATGGAGGACAGATTCGGAATGAATCGTCCATAAAATTGTATTAGACCTAAGAGACTTCGCACTTGCTTTTTAGTCTTAGGAATAGAAATGTTAAGTATCTTACTTGTATTATGGTCTTCTGTTTTTAGGAACCCATGACCAACACGGTGTCCTAAGAAAGATATTTCGCTAAAACCAATACATGCTTTCGATGGTTTCGCTGTCAGGTTATGCTCGCGTAAGATAGACAATAGTTCATTTATCCCATTATAGTGATCGTTCCAAGTATCACTGAAAAGGCAGATGTCATCAAGATACGCAATGACATCTGAGCGATGAGATAGGATTCGACGCATCATGCGTACGAATGTTGCAGGGGCATTCATAAGACCGAAAGGCATGAAATTCCATTGGAATAGACCCCTAGGCGTCGAAAAAGCAGTAAACGGTTTGGCGTGTTCGGATAATGGAACTTGCCAATATCCCTTAGACAAATCGAGTTTAGTAAAGAAATGAGAATTCGATAGTCTCGTAAGTAGCTTTTCTAGTAAAGGCATAGGTTCAGCATCAAATTTCGTCACTTGGTTCAATTTGCGATAATCCACGCAAAGACGTATGTTATTGTCTTTTTTTCGTACAATAACCATCGGCGAAGAATATGCTGATGTGGATGGTTCAATAATTTTTAACTCTATCATCTCATCCAACTCTTTCTCTACCTGTGCTTGAAAATGTATCGGGATAGGATACGGTCTGACTCTTATAGGACTATGGTCAGTAAGAATAATGTCATGTTGAATGACATCAGTTTGACCAGGAATGTCAGTAAGGACATCCTGAAATTGTTCTAACATAGTAGAAACTTGTTTCTGCTCTCCTGGAGATAATTCTGGAGAAATTGCAACATCTTTCCATGATTCATTAGAGTGAAGAGGAATCATTGGAAAAGGTAAATTTACATCCGAGAAACTCGTTTCCTCATCCTGTATTACTGACAGAGATGAGTACTGTCCATGTTGGACTGGAAAATCGTCCGTTGCCTGGAAAACAGGTTGTAAATAATTAGGACGTTCATGGAATTCCGCGAGCATGTTGATGTGGAAGGTTTTACGCTTCCCGTCAATATCGACGATATAGTCAACATCGGAAACTTTTGATATTATATCGTACGGACCTTTCCAAGAAATAAGAAGTCTATTTTCCCTACAAGGTAGCAAGACAAATGCTTTGTCACCTGGACAAAGTTGTCGCAAGCATCTCTTTTTATTGGCAAATTCCCTTGCCTTCTGTTTCGCAAATTCAGAAGAAGCAGTTGCCAATTTGCATGCTTCAATAATCTTGTGTCTAAGTGCGATGACATATTCATAAGAGGATTTTGTGTCATCGACAATATTATCAGCAGTTATAAGATCATGAAGTAAGGACATAGGACCTCGCGGTTTCGCGCCAAAGACAAGTTCAAAGGGAGAAAATCCTGTATGTTCGTTGGCGACCTCTCTATATGCAAAGAGAGCCGCGGGTAAAACCCTATCCCAATCCTGAGGATGATCTTCTGTTATCTTACCTAGTAGGTTTTTCAGAGTTCTATTCAGACGTTCCACCATCCCATTGGACATAGGATGATAAATACTACTCAGCGATCTCTCTATCTTAAGAGTCGACATTACTTGAGACATGGTATCCGATATGAGTTGGGTACCATGGTCGGATAATATTTCTGCTGGAAACCCCAGACGAGAAAATATTAACCAAAGAGCATCTGCGACATCAGCAGTAGTTATGCTCTTTAGAGGAACAGCCTCCGGCCAACGTGTGCACATATCAACACACGTCAAAATAAATTGGTGTCCTCTAGCAGACTTTATCTTAAATGGACCAATGATGTCTATCGCCATTTTTTGAAATGGCCGAATGGGAATGTCTGCAGCCTGAATAGGTGCATCATGGCGTGGACCTCTGGATTTAATCTCTTGACATACTTTACAAGATCGACAATAGATTCGTATGTCCTTATTCACAGCAGGCCAAAAGAAAGATTGAAGAACTCTAGCTTTAGTACGGGAAAAACCCATATGTCCAGCACACTGCGAATCATGAGCGTGCTGTAAGATTTTAACTCTCATATTTTTAGGCACAAGGATTTGAGAATGAATGGACTTAGCGGAGTCTTGTACCATACGTACAAGTACGCCATTCCTCATCGTAATCCAAGATTTACGATTTGTATCCTTATTCGGATCACCTTTTGTTGCCAGAGTAAAGAATTTCTTTAGAGTAGGATCATCTTCCTGCTGTTTGATAAAGGAATCATGGGAAATCACAAAGGGATCATCTTGGATCTGCGCATCATTATCTTCAGAATGTGAAGATTGTGGCATATTAAGAGCTTGAGCCCTAGTGATTACTGCATTAGCAGATTGCATATTAACATTTTCCCAATTAGAAATTTGCTGTGGAGTGCATTCTTTCACTCCATGAATGCGACCGATGATAAGATCAGCGATCGGATTCGGCAAGAGAATGCTTGCACCTCTCCTGTAAAGAAAGGCGTAGCAATATTGATAATGGCAGTGGAGTACTTCTCCAATGTGCCACCGAATGTTACACATTTGACTATATTGCCTATAGCTCGAGAAGGATTTACGAGTGATTGCCTCACTCCGATGGTAGTGCACCCCGAGTCGAAAAGAATTGATACCGGAGTACCATCTATTAGGCCCTTATTAAAGACAAGAGCACCCCTTCCATTATGCGCGATTGACGCATGGAGCGCGGGAAGCGGGTGACCGCAGTTTAAAGTAGAAACTGTGGTTGGATCGAATAATGTTTTGCATTGCGAACACTGAGATGCTCTAGCAAAATCGAAAGCGGAATTTGCTACACTATTGGAGTCTTTTTTATCATTATTCTGATTATCGGTGTCGTGGAACTCCTGTTGTGCAGAGTTAGCCTGGTAATACGATTTACCATGTCTTTTGTGTTGTGATCTACCTCGGTTATGATTGTCTCTATAATTATTATTTCCTCTGTTATAACCCCTATTTGGGTTTGAATCATAATATTCATGATCATAATCATCACGCTCATTATACTGAGTATCCCTGTAATATTGGTTCTTTTCTCTCCATGAAGAACTTGGGTAGTTCCTATAGCTACTCCCCTTTCGAGAATGTCTAAAATTATGGGTACCCCTCGCGTGTCGAGGACTATCAGCCCGATTCCAGTTCTTCAAAGAAGAACTCTGATTTGAGTGGTTATCTTGGTTTTGATACTTATTCCAATTAACCTTTTTATCAAATTTATTTTTAGCTCCTTGGAATTTGTGTGAGTAATTCTGATTATATTCTGTTGCCGAAGCAACTGGCATACTCTCTTTAATGTTAGAGTTACTAAGAATCATGTCAGGGTGTGCCGTGACATACTGGTCACAATATTCTTCCATTTGCTTTAATGTACTAGGTTTACGCTCATGTAAGAACTCTAGGAATGATTTATTTACAGAAGACATGACCTTGTCTCTTAGCAATAAATCCGTAAGACCATCAAATGTTTTCTCTGTTTTGGATAATTCAATCCATCGTGAAAGTGTAATTCGTGCTTTTGAGATGAATTCTGAGAATTCTACACCGACCTCAGGTCTCATTGTTTTAAACAAAAGACGATAACCTTCCTCAGACAGCTGATATCTCTTTATCAAAGCTGCCCTAACAGCATCATAATTATCCTTGTCGGCCTCTTCAACAAAATATAACTTACTCAGAGAGTCCCCTTTTAGATTTTCAGACAACTGATTCACATACTGTGATTTGTCAACATTATGAGCTCGACAGGCACGTTCAAATCTATCAAGCCAAAATGTTATGTCATCACTGGTAGGGTTGAACGCTGGTACCTTGACCTTGTACACAAAGGGTTTACCATTACCACCAGATGCCTGATTAACATTACTCATATATGTCAATTTTAATTTCTCTAATTCAAAATCATGTTCTCTTATTGCTTTTCTCTCTTCAGCAGCAGCTTCCAATTTCTTCTGTTCTGCATCAAATCTCCTTTCCTCCACTTGCATCTGCAATTTCTTTAGTTCAGCAGCAATATCAGCTTCTTTTTCTAATCTTTTTTCTTCAGCCAGAGCTTTTCTCTCTTCTGCAGCAGCTTCTCTTTCTAATCTTTTCTCTTCAGCCAGAGTTTTTTTCTCTTCAGCAGCAGCTTTTCTCTCTTCTGCAGCTAATGCTTTGTCATATTGAGCAACAGCCCATTGTTCTAAGTCTTTCCCAGTTTTATCAAGGGATTTTCCTTGTGCAATAAAATAATCTAATGTAGACATCTTGTCTTCTTAAATCAGAAACCTGAAAAAGTAAATAAATTACCCTATTTCACTTTAATGGGAGACAAGTCTATACCATAGACTTAGTCTTAGTGAAAAACTTGTATGGTTATTAATAACCAATGATAACTTGAGTACCTGTGGACAACAATAACTGTATCTCAAATACTGTGGGAGACAAGCCTTACAAAGGTCTTGTATACCTCAATGTAATCAAAGATCACTTGGGTACCTGTGGAAAATAATCATAAAGTACTGATCTGTACTATACTATCAGTGTATACCACTATAACTTCTATGTCATATGTCAACTAAAGACATTACAAAGGACAAACAAGAAAAGACAATATGAACACATTTGCAGAGATCAAATTAAATTAAATAGGAGAAATGAAAAAAAATGATCACAGAAACCGTGATGATAACTGCAATAAGATAACAAGACAAATAACGCCACAGTGTATAAACATAAGGGTGTAAAAAACTGAAATGAAAGGAAAGATGAGACCTACAATTATACAAACAAATTAAACAAAAATAAAGAACAGAAAAAATGTTACAAATACAAATATGAAACAGTCGTCACAACTAACCAAATATTTGCAAACTATGTTGCATGCAAATTTCAATTAAGAAATTGCTCCCTATAGAACGCCAGAACAAGACCAATATCACTCGGTATTTCCTGTTCTAGTCACCTCCCATCCAGGCCCGCAACATATAAACACCTACACATATAAACAAATAACATGTAAACATAAATAGCATATAGCATACAATATAATTTATATCATGAATGGAATGTGTTGCAGGTATAGTGTTGTAAAGCAGGCACAGTTTATTTTAATACTAATAACTTGCCACTTTATTGAGTAATAGATTTAATTTTAAACTATTACACAGTTCAATTTTTTTTTTTTTTTATTTGTTGAGCATATGAAGATCCAACGATGAAATATGCAATTTATGTTCAACAACACTGTGATTCTTCTGTACGTTGAGAAATGTCAACAATACTGCTCCAGATATTTTCTACACTTGATACAACTGTCCTGTGTAATACCGTCTGTACAGCGAAAAACTGTCAACAAGCGATGACCTAGATACAGCATCCTATCGGTAATACAGGTCAAGCTGACATCGACTGTATAGCTGTCCTACTGGTGTTGATGTGATCAAACAAATGTTCTTTCAACTGTAAACTGTGATTCTCAACACAAAACTGCGTAGGCTGGACCCAGAAATCTGGTTCACCACTGTAAAATTTAGTTTTCAATCGCACGCTCTGTAAGTGTCAGTCTGTAAAGAAGTGTACAGAGTTGTTGAGATCAGGCATGCTCCAGTTTACCCAGCGGTAAATGGGTAACTCACCCTAGTCCTGAGTTAGGGAAGGCAAAGGCAGCTGTAAATAGTCGTTTCCCTCTAAGGCTCCAGGGGAAGCAGGCCCTAAACTTGGTCACTTCAACCGACGCAGGATGGTGTATGTATGGAGTAGAAGTGTAGACTGTGATTAACGCGAATGGTGTACTGTTCGTGTTCTGACCAAACTAATCACTCATACACTTGTGTCTACAAGGCACCAATGCAGACTGCTGGAATCTTTGTTTACACAATTTATTCAGACGTACACACTGGGACATAACGAGTACATCATGGGTATGTTGACACATCAATTTGTAGGCATACATAGCAGATCTGAAGTCATGACACATTCATAAATAATGGGTAGTACATCAAAAGTTCAATGTCATGATATATTATGGCCGCATCCCCTATCTGACTAAACGCGTCAGTGAAGGCGGATCGGTAAATAACTAAAGTTGCTTGACGTCCATAGTTTGTAGTATATTATGAAACCACGAAAAGGGGGTTTCTATCAAGATTGAGATCTCCTTGTCACTGTCCGAGTAATAAGATACATGCCCCGTTCTTTGGACAGTGATACTAAAGTATGATGACAGGAATTTAACATGGCCGCCTTCCTGAGTTGTCGCTCACTCGCTCACAGGAGGATATATTTATAAGCCAAAGTTAATTTGCAATACATATGCATAATTTCATAAAGTTCCTCCATACAGATCTACAGTAATCCAATTACCTCACGTAGACATAATTACAGTATGGAGCCCGTCATCTCCGTCGATACAAACTTGACCCTAGCGTTGCGAAGCACAAAATTCCAGCTAGGTCTAACCGACCTGAGATCATCAAAATAGGGTCTGGCAATACATGGAGTCCGAATTATACATTGTACCGTACCTTAGGAGAGTCTCTAACACAAACTCTAGTAGAGACACAATCTCCTATAGAAGAAAACCACTTCATAACTAAGTTTTCCTTAAGAATCTACCAGCCCTTGGAAAATGCGTACCCGCCATTTTCACGGTACATCGGAACTCATCACGACTTGTTAAGACAACTCCTACTTCCGCTAGAGCGGCATAACAAGAATATAGTCCTGCCTACCCATCAAAAATATACAATATAGGACTGATTCTACTTGTACTAATAATATGTAATACATATGAATTCAGGCCATAAACATAATAAGCAAATTAATCTATTTTCTGGCCCTAAGAAATAGGTACAGGCATGAGAGCAAAATCCATGCGCCGGATCAATATCAAGAACGATTACTCCTATAATCAAAAGTGTGAATCAAACATGGATTCTCTCGCTTTTACCATAGACAGCATTTTCATACACAAATGAATGACTGTCTATATTTTTTCCCATATTAAATAGCCATATCGATTTTTGTAATATGTGCGTCAAAATATGCACGCAACAAGAGGAGTATTGATTATTATGAATATTTATTAGATGAAGCTGAGGCTATCGTCAGCTAGGATTATCTGTATCAACTTGGAGAATGTATGCAGATCCATGCAGAAACTTTTGTATGCTGAATTATATATATTGAACTGTTGATGTCCATGACTCATGTAACGTACCTGTCATTTGTGGCGTCCAAATAAATGATGAAACGTCAAAGCAGTTCACCCTTTTTATGACTTCACATGTCATACTTTATATGCTGTAACTCTGAACTACGTCAATAATATATACACAGCAGCAACAACAATAAAACCAGATAAGACACCCTACCTCCTCAACTATATATATATATACCTGGTGTCGATAGGGGTGGTCTTTTGACAGAGCTAAGGATTTACCACGGACTTGGACTTAAACTTGCAACGTCCATAATGGCCAGTTCTGGTCCTATCATTTTGGCCAGACAGTGTGGCCTTATCACCAGTGAAGACAGCCTTAAATCCACCCTTATCACTATCTTTGAGACAACAATGACATTACAGCGATTTTATATATACATTATTCCAGTGATACGTTTAGATAACTTGAACTTAGAAATAACGTGCTATAATGTGAACTTAACATTTCAACGTAATAACAGTTACACTCAAACATAACATGGTAAAATTATTGAGAGTCTTCAAATCTAACATTACGACTTCATTACATGTTTTTAAAGTTTCTCCAGTTCATATTACTAACATTTTAATGCCGTGAACTCTATGCTACGATTATTATAATTCAACTAACTTAATTAAGTCAGATATTTACTATATAAATATTGCAAATTTATAACTAGATGATTGCTAGTCCATAGCGCTTATTATTTTCGCGCATGACATATCTCATGTAGCATATTAGCATTTGTGCTTTATTAGTATTATCTCTTACTAATGTAATATTGTTTGCAATTCGTTTTCCCCGGATGAATTTAGTTATTTTGTATAATATGCTTTGTTCATTTCTCAGTGCTGCCACTTCTGCCTGTCTTGCAAGATCGTCTAGGAAATTCCTTTTGTTGGCTCGGGTTTGACGCTTAACTTCATTGTCCAGCTGACAGTACTGTTCACTATATAGTCGCTTTAACCTGGTGGACTTCGCTTCTGTTTTCTTTCTTTTCTTTTCCTTTCTCATCGTTATGGTGCTTAATGTTTCTGATGTTATCCAGTCTTGCTTCTTCCTTTCCTGGAATCCCAAGCATGATTTGCTGGTTTCATTATATATTGTTGATGTCAAACCTTTTCTGTGTAGTTACAGTTGGTCCAGCCGTTCTGAGTTTCACTTTCAGTTTTGCTACTACTAAATGGCGATCACTTCCCACATCTGCACCTCTTCTTACTTTCACATCTTGTAATGCATGTCTTCATCTACCATTAATCATGATGAGTTCTATCTGGTTTCTGTCCCGACCATTTAGTGATTCCCATGTTAATTTGTGAATTTCTTTGTGTGGGAAAAGTGTTCCTCCAATGACCAGGCTGTTAATGCTACAGAAACTTATTAATTTATTCCCATTTTCGTTTGCTGTTCCGCTACCGCATTTCCCCTTTACTCTTTCATTATATGTATTTGTCACAGAGAGTTTATTGATCATAAATTGCCTATATCCTCTTCTTTTTCTTTCACCCATATCCTCTATTTTATTATCACTCGTTACCTTTTTCCTGTATTTTTCGCATTCGTTCGTTTGCGAAAAATATATTCCTTTCCCATTCTCATTTTACCGTTTTTTCTCATACTGGGATACGCATTTCTATTATGTAAGACGTCAGCCACTTAGGTAGACGAGAAAGTGTAAATATGCAGCTATCTCTGACTTTCGAGCAGACTTTTGTCTGCACATTCAGCTGACATGCGCGTTTCTTTCGGCTGAGCGCTCAGGTAGGCGCGATAACCGACATCTCCACCGCGCGTAATTGAGACTTACCGTCTAGCATTTTCACATGTCACATCGTTTCTCTGGCTGAGTTTCTCGGCGAAGTGTGAAAAATTCTTCGGCATTGGAGACGGGCGTCTGAGATTCGCAACTGACACGCGCACTCTCGGTCAGTAGGTGGCAGTTACGGCATGCGTCTAAGTTAACGTAGGTGTTGGGAGAGGAGAGGCTATTGCGTGGTTGGATAGAACGCTCATCCTTTGTCCGTTTAATAGATATAACCAGAATGTTAAACTTGATTTTCATTCAGTCCTCTAAATTCGCAGTAGACAGGTTGCTCGAAATAGAATAAGCTGTATAGCGAAGTTTCTCAGTTTGTTTCGACAATTTGTCGAACTTCTAGACTTCAATAAATATTCAGCGTATGATTCTAAAGTTGTGCGACTACCTGTAGTTCTGTTTGAGGTAAATATAGATATATCTAGTAATTCGTGAGGGATTAAGTGTTAAGTCGCTTATTTCATATTTCAGTAGTTAGATTTTGTGCAGAGTGCTTAATTTATCTAGTCTGTATTATTTATAGTGACAAGTTACAGTGGAAAACCGGAAATTATAATTTCTAGCTTAAACTCAGTCGGCTATTCATGAATTTAATTTAACTTCTAAATAATCAGACGAGAGAATTTATTTTAAAAGTAACTTATAAATGCTAGATGCCTCATGATTGTTGACGGAATACGTAAGAATTCCTAATTCATGATAATTGATTTTTTAATATAACATATTTCACGGGAAGTTTAAATGACAAGTCAAGCTGTACGCTTGCAGTAAAATGTAAGTTATATTGAGTACATAATATGTAAAATATTTCATATGTGTTTTTTTTCGTTATTCAGTGAATGCTGGGGTTAACCCAACTTTGCCAGCGTTCTAGTACGTGAACATTATCTGTGAAGAACAAAGCACTTTCATTACATGAACTGTAACAGTTAAATGAAGTAAAAGGCCTATCGCGCCAGATTTAATTCTTCCAGAATAACACTTAAGTACAGTTCAGCCCGTTGTGGCAAGTAAAATATCATTAACTTTTCCGACCCTGTTGACAAGTAGTGGTGTGACCAACTAAACTCATATACTGAGATAAGGCATCCGACCTGACATTCCTCATTTCTAGAAACCTACGCTAGTGACACTGTGCTCTGCTAACTTTCGTGCCTGGACAAATTTTATGTGACCTAAACAGACATCCGAAAAATAAGAACACCCAAGGAATCGTTCCCTGAGACAGAGAATTCAGTACGTCTTTTTGGAACTGGGGATTTCTTGGTCAAGACTGCATTTACGGGTCTGTGTGAAGGTCCTAGAAAAAAATTATGTTCCCAGAGGCAGCGATCAAAGCTGTAAGTATAAATGTGCGCACGTGGCCACGGCTGAATGAATAGAGTGAACGCAGGTCTGAGTGTTATTTTACCGTTGTATTTTGGCACCTATTTGCTGTCATAACTTTCTTCATGCAAGTTTGTTTTGCTAACAATATTTTCCCTTAAACTAGATTATAGTATCAGGTCTGTTCATACCTTAAACGGGGAAGACTCTTAGACTCAATCATATGTATCTGAGACTCTTGTAGCATTCCTTGATTTGTTTATGACTTTGTGTATATGCTTTTTTGATGTAATTTTTACATGTTGTGACGTAAGTTTACTATGATAAATAAACTTAACAATAAATTAATCAGCGTGTTGGTCAGCTCGTTCTAAATATCTATATAATCATTGTTATAGTTTTCCCATGTCTGTGTGTCTACCTGTCGTCACTTGAATGTGCGTGCACGTGAGTGTTTATATATATATATATATATATATATATATATATATATATATATATATATATATATATATATATATATATATATATATATATATATATATATATTTAATGTATATGTGTTAGACTGTCTGACTACTCTAAATCTGTCGTAGAAGATAGGTGAGAGAGATAGAAGATTTCTCGCTCTCAGAGACAGCCTCTATCACAATTCTACCACCTCACTCGTGGAAATCTATTTTCTATTTATATCTCACATTGTGACCATCACTCAGTCAAACCTATTCAGAAGGGACCAACCCAAGTCTTAATTCTCCTATCAAAAATCATACGACAGTATTGTGTGTTCCAACTTTCGCATTGAGGTCTCCAATTACTATGATAAGATCATATCTAGGTGTGTCTTTCATTTCTTTCTGCAGTTTTGATAGAATTCATCCTTGACTTCGTCATCGCTGTCATTCGTTGGTGCGTAGCATTGTATTATTGTAGTGTTGGTGAATCTCCCTCTCTATCTTATTCTTATCAGTCTGTTGTTGATTGGTTTTCATACCAGTAATGTCCTTTCTATTCCTTTCTGTAGAATAATGGCTATACCTTCATTGTGCTGTCCATCCTCTCTACCAGAGTAAAGTACTGTTTCTCCTGTTGCTGTTTTAACTTTTCCTGCCCCAGTCCATCAGCTCTCGCTTATCCCTAGAATGTGTAACCTATAGTTTCTCATTTCTGCTGTGACCTGTTTTAGTTTACCCGTCTCGTTCATTGTCCTGACATTCCAAAATCTTATTCTTGTTTCACGTTTTGCGGTTCGGACGTCCGTTTACGTGTCAGTGGCTTCCTTTCGGCTTTCAGCACCGACAGTCATACGAACCTCAGACTCCGGAAGTTCGTCCCGCAGCAAAGTTTGTTCATTTGTTATCGTTTCCGTAACTTCATTTCTTTTTACATAGACGGGGTGTAGGCCCTATGCTAAAACCACCAACCTGGAGGACCAGGGTGTCTGCTTTAGTCTGACCCCTGCCCGCGCAAACCTATCCCGCTTGGTAGAACCTTCCGGGAGTAAAACTCCCGCTGGCATAGCTCTGGGGGTAATCAGGGTACACAAGCCGCCATACCTCGACAAAATATTGACACCGGTGATGGCAGTTTCATAGACTCAGCAGACCCAAATCTGCGGAAAGCGAGGTCTACGTGTAAGGCATTAAAAAAAAACACCGCGTATCTTTTAGATTCGTCCGGATGAGAGACTGTCGTGACCCGTATATATATATATATATATATATATATATATATATATATATATATATATATATATATATATATATATATATATATATATAGAGAGAGAGAGAGAGAGAGAGAGAGAGAGAGAGAGAGAGAGAACG
Source organism: Oreohelix idahoensis (assembly GCA_024509875.1). Lineage (NCBI taxonomy): Eukaryota > Metazoa > Mollusca > Gastropoda > Stylommatophora > Oreohelicidae > Oreohelix > Oreohelix idahoensis. Next base: position 56,755 of record JAMPIV010022324.1, on the reverse strand, counting down.
AACGAACTTTATTTAGAGAGAGAGAGAGTGATAGCATGTTCATATATATGTTTTATCGTATTTTTCGCAGGCCTGATCAAAGTGGACGAATCAGTGGTCTTTTTTTATGTGTTTTTCCTTACTCCATGTCATGCTAGAAGTGCATACTAGTCGATTTTTGGTTTGACTGTAATTTAAATACTAGACTTACTAAATCCAGAAATATTATTTTAACAGCCCACCAGTGGTGCAGACTTGGAACTATGATTATTATTATTTCCCCAAAAACCTGTCTGGTGTAAACCAGCGGAGTACAAATCTATACACTGTACATGAGTGGCTCTCTGAAAAAGATTCGGCCAATAGAAATCCATCATCATCATCATCAGTAACAGTTTTCTCAACCGGATTATTCCAGACACTAGAATGAATCCCCTCTCTTAAATGGTAACCACCAAGGACCCTCACATATTCAATATTATGTTGTACCCTATATCCAGGTATACGTTCCAGCCCGAGCGAGAAACCAGACTGTTTTCCCTGCCAGCCCTCATCACTGCAAGAGTCGTCGCAATGAAAATATTCAGTTGTAGTTCCTGTATCTAGAATCACATTCCCCGGTGCACACATCGGAGGAACAGTGCTAGTATTTTTTAGAACAGTGAATACAGCCCTTTATGATTCATATTATTTCCAGGATTTATCGTGGACCTCCACGTATTCGACGTTTACCTCATTATATTTTTTTGGATGAACTGGAGTCAATTCGTGTCCTCGACAGCTTGGGTAATACATTAATCAACAGTGTAATAGGGATTATTATATTCATGGAATAAATTTACCAAGGGATACCACAGACCTATGAGAAGAGTACCAATAGATAAGAGTGAGAAAAGTGGCCACAGAAAGAAATAGAGTGTGTGATGAATTTATGTTGCTAGTAGCTACTGTTAATTTTAGTGGTTGGTGTTGTTTACTTGACTTGGTCTTGTATTTGTACTATTTCTGTATTCTATCACTATTGCTAACCTTCAACCTTTTGGGTTAAAATTTGTTTGATTCTTTGTTTTCCCTGTGTACGGTGAAGGAGCCCCATGTTTCTTTACTTCTTCTATCTGTAAATGATGTTCTTTATATCTTTTCGTTAATTGGTGGGGTAAAACAGTTTAGTGATAATAAACAACAAGAAATCTTAACTTTGTGTTGGTCAGACCCATACCCATTTATCCTTAGTATTTCACGTCTGTGTGTCTTGTTGTCACATAATTGTGTGTGTGTAGAGTAACCTGTTCTTTCATTAGATAGGGAGGCAAAGACTGTCTTATAACAAAGCAGTGGTACGGATAGGCTGGATGATAAACAACTACTTACTCCAGAGACATATCTTTTCCTCAACCTACCACCTGTGAAACCTATTTCTATACATTCTCGTATATCAGTCAACCATTACTCTGTATCTAGAATGGGCCCAATGAACCCATAAACCTACCGTACGACACATATATGTACCTAATCGACGGCAATCCAAGCACGTATCTCATTGTCACAATGAGGGTATCACGCGTACAGCTCAAATCTAGTCGCAGCCCTTCATTTTGAATGTGTTCCAGTGATTCACATTGTGACATTGACAGCGCGAAAATTCCTAGATCATTCTTTATTACTGAATTTACGAGCTGATAATACAGGAGAAACAGTAGTGATCTACACTCAAGATCTCAGGTTTTTGTTGACTCATATGAACCCTCTTGAATAGATGTTAAGCACAGATTAGACTGGAATTGGTATATTCCTGGATGTATGCTTCAACTAACGAACTAATTTATATCACTGCGATAATGCACTTTCTTACAATCCACATAATTCCAACTTAAACTTGTAACAGACTCGGCTCGCCATATAAATCGCCATGACTTTTTTTATCGGCTGCTGCAAGCTCCTGCGTTTTCATTGGCTGATCCAGTTATCCCTTCGTTCATTCATAAACGAAGCGTGTGTATACATATTATGCTACAATGACAAACTCAGTGAAGAACAAGCAGGATTTCGTGCAGGAAGATCATGTACAGACCAGACAGCAACACTCAGACTCATCATAGAACAATCAAATGAGTGGCAGACCCACTTTATCAATTTTGTGGACTTCGAAAAAGCTGTCGATATAGCTTAATGTGTTGTGAAAAATCCTGAGACATTATGGAATCCCATTGAAATTCATTAAAATCACCCAAGATTTCAACCGGGAGCTCTCGTGCACAGTGGTACGCAAAGGAAAACTATCAGAGCCCTTCACAGTGCACAGTGGAGTCAGACAGGGATGTCTGTTATCATCAACAAATTTTCTCATGGTCATAGACTGTGTTATGAGACAGACAACAGAGGGAGAGAAAGCTGGAACACAGTAGACATTTAACAAGCAACTTTATCTCTGTAGCGAGATTTGGTACCACTTGCATTGTTTGTGAAAAATGTGTAACGCGACACACACACACGCACGCACGCACACACACACACACTCAGCGCAGGGAACGCGACGGATCTTGCTTTGAAGTTTGAAGGAGGCGGAAAATGTGAATTACGTTTAGCCGGACGGTATTGAAGAACGAGGAAATGGCGAATATAGAAATGGCCGACTTTAAAAGTTTGCATTAACAGGAAAGAAAATTTAAAGCTACACGAGCAAGCCTGGTTGAAAGTTATTAAAACTATATTAATTCACAAGAGGAGATAGACTATGAATGATATCCAAAAGGATATTATTCAAATATAAATAGTTGTAAAAAAAAATTAACATTTTTCATCGTCATCACATCTGCTAAAAGTTAGCTAATAATCATTAAAAATTTATTATAACTACATACCTAAACGAATTTCGATAAAATTTGGATAGAATGAAAGCCTCATATGGGGAAAATGAAAGGATACCTAGGAAACAAGGAAGGATATAAGTTTGTAGTGAAAAGAAGAGAAAACACGTACAGAAAAAGCACAGGACGCCTCAAACCAAGAGATTAAACGAAAATCTTATGGGACTTCTGTTGCTGTCGTTTTTGACGGTATCATAAGACGTAAATCTATTTAATAATTTTTGATGATCTAAGTTAGAGAACTGTTTATTAACTCCCTGGGACAGGTTGATTTGGGGTTATCTTCCCTTTTTTTTATTCATTGTAGTTGACCTGTCTTAAGTCGGGGTTAGCATTACTCAGATCTGTGCTGTCTAGACATGCGCAAGTTTTTTGAGCGCGAACGGAGAGACTTCCGTCAGGGAGTGATGATCTGGGTTCTGACCGGACTAGTATGTCCGTAGTACTTCTCTGCATTATCTGGGGAAAGATAGTCTTCTGTGAGACTGTGATGTCTGTGATTCTCCCCAGAGTTATTCTGTTCGTCAAGAATGACGACAGTTGTTATTTGTGTATTTCTTGGATTCTGTCAAAGGTAAAAGAAACTTAATTATTATGCCTAGTTTGCAGAACATTTTGTGGCAACCTGTGAGTAGAGCTCACGGTCTTTTGAGATTCAGAGTCCATTATTTGTGCTCGATGTAGCCAACTATGACTATTTGTCTAACTGTTATACAGAAGCCCAGTGAAGATATATTATTATGAAACCCGCATGTTGGCGGTATGTTTTGGCATGGATGATTATGCTTGCCTATGAAGAATACACAGTTGTTTACATTATTATAGAGGCCCGACATTACGGCCGATATCTTTGAGCAGAAGAAGATGTATCTGGCGTGTTATGCCAGATGAATTGCAGCATTATTATTATGCAATTAGAACTCGCCTTTTGGAACGGCGGAGTTGTTTAAAGTACCTGACGCGCTGAGTCAATGGTTTGTGAGCTGCAGTATGAACTATGTGTTAAAGGACAGACCATTGTCGATAACGTCCTGATAAATGAGTGGTTCAAGCTTTATAATGCCAGATGTTTTGCCAGTCATTTCCAGTTTATATGATGTCCTTGATCCTCGTCCATTTGACTGTAACTGTTGATGTCACTGTGTTTCGTAAATAAATGGTTGAAAAATTCCAGCAGTTGCAACAATTACTGACTACTGCATGTGAGTGAGTGGGTGCATTGTTTACCTGTAAAGAGCCTATACGCATTCGTGTTTTCTACACACCCACATCACTTATCAACCCACACAAACTTCGAGTACCACATTCAAGAGATGTATGATGTTTGAATGTCAACATGACACCGTGTTAGCGCCCCAACGCCTGGTGAGCTAATCATGCACAACACCGCTGTTTGGCCCAGGTCGTACTGACTACGCACGCACAGAAACCTACAGTAACACCGTGCAGGAACATTGTACAGCCTTCAACATTGTAGTGGCGCATCAACACATCCATACTATTTCAAGTACACAGAAAAGATATCGTTACATTCCTGGTGGTCATGAAATATGACTTTACAACTTCAGAAGGTGCTTTCTCGTACGGGAGAAACGCCCAAATATAAGGACAGAGCGGCGCGTTGAAAATCACACACACCAAATCCAGAAGCCAGAGTGAGAAACTGGAAGACAGCTTCTGCAAGAAAGTTTCTTTTTTCACGCTGCATGCAGGGCAGATTAACGTCAACCAATACAGCCTCACCGTGAGCTTATTAACCCTAAGAGGGTATGTAAGTTTTTTAAAGATATATGTATGACTAATATCATTTTATTTCAGATTTTATTTACGATTTGATTGTATCAGACATAATAAAAAGGGAATGACGCTAACCAGGGATAACCTCCACCGTCATTGTCAGGAAGCATAACCATTAATTCTTCTTCTTCTTCTTCCGTCCTTAGCCACCGACCGTCAAAGCAGTCAGTGGCCATTACGCCTAGTGGCGTCTTTGGGCAACAGCAGATAGGTTTTCTTTGCCAGTGTTTCCCATCACGCCTATTGGCGTCTTTAGGGCAACGGCAAATCAATCCATTTGCTGTTGTTTCCGTAATCGAAGTGACTGGCAAAAGGGTGATCAGCCCGTTGGTAACCATTAATTGGTTAGCCAAATATACCATGGTTAGTTTTTGCCTGGAAGCTTACAACATACCAGCAAGTACATAAGTGACTTGGCATCCTTAAGTGGAAGGCAAAGGTTATATCATACCCATGTATCATAACATGTGATTTATTCATGTATTTTGTTAATTCTGCACAGTGGACAGTATCTTATCATGCTATCTCTGTAACATACTACCATGAATCATTCATTTATATACAAACACTGAAGACATGGTCGCCTCATAAACAGCCGTGGATGGTGAGATTGTTGGAACACCATGGCCACCTATTACTTTTCGTTCCAGATTTTATGATCGAGATTTATGATCATTCCTGAACGAGTTTAACTAAAGACTTGAGGACCGTTCATCCTGCTAACTGAAGCCTAGAGGTCAACCAGTCTTCAACACCTTAGTCCCCCGTAGTTGCAGGGCGGGCTGAAGGACAGTCGATTGATTCAAGTGTGTCCCAGGAACCTCGAGCAGACGTAGCTAATACCAGATGAGTTTATGTATAACCATCTAAAAAATCATGTGAGCAGTTTCTAAAACGACTGTCGATGATGATAACAGCTAGAGACTAGATAGCAAGATCTATATCAAAAATATACTGTGACAGACTGTTCTAAATTCATTGGAAGATTCATCTAAGATTTTTTACTATTATTTATTTTAATTTGTAACTATAAATAATCATACATTTTACCATCTTCCAACACCCATTTATCTTTACAAGAATATATAGATGTACATAATAAATTATGAAATTGTACTCATTTGATTTGTTAAATTTTTAACTGTTAAATTTTGAGTTACTTTTTCTAATTTAATTATATTATCACATAGGGTTACTATAGCGAAAGTGGCACCGTATACTTCTGAAGCCTAAATCTATTGTCCAGCTCAGAGTATTCACAGCCGTAACTCAATTGTGATACCAGTGTACTTCTCGGGCACTGGAACTTCATACTTTCTGGAGAGAGATTCTACTTCTTCTCTACCACTATCATCACACTAGGAAAACCTTTCGCTACAATCTCAAATGTGAAGTCAGTCTTGCTGCATGACTCAGAGACATGAAATGTCTCAAAGAGTGTCACCTCCAAGCTGCAGACATTTGTAAATAGTTGTCACCGACGGATCCTCCGTATAAGATTGCCATACGTTATAAAACATATTCTTCTTCTTCTTCGATCCTTAACCACTGACCGTCAAAGCAGTCAGTGGCCATCACGCCTAGTGGCGTCTTGTAGGGCAACAACAAATTGATTCCACTTTGCACGGTCGGTCGCCATCCTTCGTACAGTGCCCCAACTCTGGTTCATTCTTTGCATCTCAGCCTCCACAGTCCTCCGCCAAGTTGTTTTTGGTCGGCCTCTCTTTCGCTTTCCTTCAGGGGTCCAAAGCATAGCTGTTCTTGTGATGGCATCGGGGTCTCTTCTGAGGACATGACCAACCCAGCTCCAGCGTCTGCCAGCTATGATGGTGTGCATGTCCTCTTGCTTGCTACGAGTAAGCAGATCTTGGTTGATGATGGTATTCGGCCAAAAGATTCGGTGAAATTTTCTTAGGCATGTTGTGTGAAAAGAGGACAATTTTGACATTTCCTTCTCTGTGACTCTCCAGCATTCCGCACCATAGAGAAGCACGGAAAGCACGCAACTCTGGTATAATCTTAATTTTGTGCTTGTGCTGTATTGGGAGGACTTCCAGATGTTATTTAGGCTAAAGAAGGCTGTTCTTGCCTTATTCATTCTGATGTTGATGTCTTTGCCTGCCCCACCGTCTGGTGTTACTATGCTTCCTAGGTATGTGAAGGTATCTGTCTGTACCAGTTGCTGATTCCTTACTGATATGGGCTCAGGGTTGCTCACATTGTGCGTCATGACCTCAGACTTCTTTAAATTGATGTTCAAGCCCACCTGCTGGCTAAATTTATTAAGTCTATCCGTTTTTTCCTGGATGTGTTGATGTGAATGTGCCAGCAGATAAAACATATAGAGCTAATGAAAAGATGCAGGCAACAGCCAATACAAACAGAAATTAAGGTAACAAAGTGGGTATGGATAGGACATACACTCAGAAGAGAAAAATAAAGCATAGCCAGAGTTGCCCTTTACTGGAACCCACAGGGAAAGAGATAAGGGAGTAGGCCAAAGAGAACTTGGAGAAGAACTGTTGAAGAGGAAGCTAAGGAAATTGGAATGACTTGGGCACGACTGAAAAAGACAGCCCAGAATAGAAATCGATGGAGAGCAATTGTATCTGCCTATGTTCCACAGGGAACGAAAAAGAATGATGAAGTTGATTTTGGTATTAAAGTTCTTAACAGAATGGAATAGGCTCCTACAGCAGACCATGGACCTCGAGGTCCATCAAGAACTAGAAAATGTCACGCTAAGATGTGCGTCTGTGCAAAAACAATCTCTCAGGCACCTTAGACGTATATTTCCCTTAGCTAGAGATACTTTTCAAGGACTGTCAAAACTGAGCATTGTAATAATTTTGAATAAGGCCCTATTTTCATTGTTACCTTTTATACTCATTGCAGAAAACAATTTCATCACATTAGAAGAGCAGTACAGAAAAAAACTTTTGTTTATTTTAGATAGGAACCACAATTTAAGAAAGATGTATGTGCCTTTACGTGTGTAATAATCCCAGTGAGTATTGTAAAAAATAGAGCCTAGCTGTTGTTTTCGAATAAATGTTGTAAGGACTTCACTGCATCGTCAAAAATGTTAAAACACTATACTTCTGACTAGTGGCGTACTAAGGGTGTGCGAGGGGGCGGTACGCCCTGGGTGATAGCCAGGATGAGGGGGTCAAAGGCCTCTATTATAATAGTCTTTTTCTTCTTCTTCGATCCTTAACCACCGACCGTCAAAGCAGTCAGTGGCCATCACGCCTAGTGGCGTCTTGTAGGGCAACAACAAATTGATTCCACTTTGCACGGTCGGTGGACATCCTTCGTACAGTGCCCCAACTCTGGTTCATTCTTTGCATCTCAGCCTCCACAGTCCTCCGCCAAGTTGTTTTTGGTCGGCCTCTCTTTCGCTTTCCTTCAGGGGTCCAAAGCATAGCTGTTCTTGTGATGGCATCGGGGTCTCTTCTGAGGACATGACCAACCCAGCTCCAGCGTATTATAATAGTACTTACTGCTAAATGTGCACTTGTAAGTGTGTGTATGGAGGGGGGGTGTGTGCAAGAAATATGATCCGCCCTTGGTGTTAATAGACACCTCTGCTTCTGGCAAATTAAATGGCGAAGGTTCCAGCGGTGACGTCACTGATGACCTCGATCTGACGATTTATTTTTGAGAGTATGGATAATCTTTTTAAATAGTTTGGGTTTTTCTTTTTTCAAAAGTGTTTAGCTTTTTTTTGAAAGTGTCCGCCCTTGGTGTTAATAGGCACCGCTGCTTCTGGCAAATTAAATGGCGAAGGTTCCAGCGGTGACGTCACTGATGACCTCGATTTTTTTTTTTTTTTGAGAGTATGGATAATCTTTTTTTTCAATAGTTTTTGGGTTTTTCTTTTTTCAAAAGTGTTTAGCTTTTTTTTGAAAGTGTCTGACTTTTTTTCACAGTTTTCATCTGACAAATCTGCCTAAATCTGAGTTTTTTTTTTTTTTTTTTTGTCATGCCGAGCTGTCATTTTCCTTCATTAGTTAAGAACGCCATCTTGATTAGGGTGACAATACGACCGGATTTTGTCGGCTTTTCACATGAAAATTTAGCATCCTGCTGACTTTTTTTTTTTTTTTTTTTCAAATTCCATTTGTCCGGCTTTTAAACAAAATTAAGAAGAAAAAAAAAGAAGAAAAAAATCGATTTTTGTTTTCTCGGATCTTACATGCGAAATTCTCTAGAGGAATTTTATTGTTTTGGCTGGATGACGTTCTTAAAAGTTCCAACATGTTATGGCCTCCATACAATATTTAATGAGTAAGAACATGAAAATTGATAACAAAAACCCTTTGATCAATTGACAGTCTTATCAGTTATGTCAAATCAAGTCTGAATGATAATCCTTATGTTTCAACAACTGGGCATATGAAATGTGGATAAAATTCTTTGAACAATCAAGAAATGTAGAGTTATATTCGGAACTACTGCCAATTGCTCATTTTGTTTGTACTGTTTCAAAAAATACTGCTAATATTGAGAGGCTATTTTTAGTTCATGGAAAGTCAGTGAACAAAGGACAGAAACAAATTCACTGTTGAATGTATACAAGGAAAATGACAAGTTCAATACAATTATAAGAATGTTACATGTACAGACTTCCATGAACATTTAGTTGTTGGAGTGAAAAGTACAATGTTAAAGACTGAATATTTAGTGATGATGAAACAATAATGCTTGATGGAAAAAATTAAATTATTAAAACATACAATAAAAATTTCGTTGAAGTATTCCTGTATATTTTATCATGATTCTGTACATATATGTATTAAATTAGTGAAATTAACGTGTCCTCCTATGTATACTGTGTCCTGCTTTGTCCCTTCAAACATCAGAAAAGTTGCTCTTTTAATTTAAAAAAAAATAATTTGGTTACCCTAACCAAGATCAACTTTCGGTTTTCGCCCACAGTAGCCCAAAGTAGACTAAAACGCCTAAGGCTTCCAGACGTAGCCCAAAAGTAAAAATCTAGGTGTATCTAGTTGTTTTGTAAGGTACAATCTAGATTTTCTTTTCAAAATTCAAGGTGGCAACACTGCTGGCGACACAGATTTAAAAATAAGGATATGAACATTGTGTATTTCTTTAAATGAAGAGTAGGCCTATTCTGATTCTGTGTTACAACCGACTGTTGTGTATTTCACCAACTTGCATTAGCCCCAGAGGTAATTGAGAATCATGTTTTATAAATCTTTCATTCGAGGCAAAATAGATTATGGAAGCATAGTCTATGAGTCTGCAGCACATAGTCACAAGATTAAATTCGGGTAAATGAGAAGAATAATTTTCCCACAGTCCGCCATTTTCTTCTAAGGTTATTCACGCGTACAAGTGGGCGTATCACTTCGATAAATGTAAAATACCCACCAGGCCTATAAAAATTAAAAAATTTCAACTAAAATAAACGAACAAAATCTTATAGGTAACAATTATGGGTAAAATTGCAAGGTCTGTCGCGGAACGCTCCGCAGTGAAAATGTCCGTTTTAGGTTTAGGGTTAATCCTAACCCTAAAATACTCATATGCCTATTCACTGCGTAATATTTGAGGACAGTCGTTGCGATTTTACCAAAGTATGATACACAAAGCATAGGCCTAAAGTTTCTAAGTCCGTAATAAATCATACTCACGAAATTTATGTTATGTGTAAACACACCGCACTACATGCATACACATCTTGCGGAGTTGCAATATAGCAGCGTGCGGGAAATCGTGCTTCCTTTCGGTTAAAATACGGTAGAATTTAGCACCAAGCATTATGTACAGTTACAGGTGCTATCATATCAACATTGAGGGTTGCTCTGGAGGTGGCCTTAGGAGTCCTCACTTTGAAGAAAGACTAAATTATATGACTAAAATTATGTTAGACAAGGCTCATCCTACTTTTTCATCATTTGCTAGGTATCAATTAACAACTCAGAAGAGGTTCGTTAATACCAGTAGATACCTGACAGGTTGGAAATGCATGGAGGAACAAGTACGATTGGATGCCCTAAATGCTTAATAACATAAGTATATACAAGTCAGTGGTACATACCTGTCAACCTCCGGAGACGAAAAGCTGTATGCCAGACCCCAAAAAAAAAAAAATTACACACAAAATATATTAACAAATTATAGGCTACACGATACAGTTTTAAAACAAGAAATGACATTCTGAGGTTATCCAGGTTTCTGGTGTTATCTAGTCTTGCTTCTTCCTGTCCTGGAATCCCAAGCATGATTTGCTGCTTTCCTTATATATTGCTGAAATGGAGTTGAATTTCTGGTCTAGATCATCAGTCAATGTCTTTTCCTGACTTTTGGCAAATTGATATCGCTTCTTTATGTCTGCTGCAAAAGCTTTTCTGGTAAGGGGGTCCTTCAGTTTGCTGATGTCAAACCTTTTCTGTGTAGTTACATGGAACTTAAAAATTCCCAGCATTAAAGTAATTAGGCCGCTTACTCAGACTACAATTAAGAATGGTTTATTTTCTATAGAAGAATTTTAATGTGCAGAATGTCTATAATAAAATAATATGAACACCTGAGCATACCAATATTAGATTATGTACAGGCATGCAATTCACCCTTATCAGTAGAAGAGGTGTTGAGAATAGACAGAGAACTGCACTATATAGTAAAATAGTATGCAACCAAAAACAAAAATTAATATGTAAGGATTATTGAGGGTGTAGTGGGAAATTGAATGTGTATAATAAGGTTCTAGTAATACATATTGATAGTAACAAATAAATAGTGAACCAGGTTTCATCCCAAACGCCCCAGACTTCACACCCTCCTATTTTGTTTTACTGCACAACAAATGTAGCCTACATTAACTCTTTGCTTCCAAAATTATTACTTACACTGTGCCTCAATTTTGTGTGTGTGTGTTTTTTTTTCCCAAGGAAGTCTGAACAGCAGAATATATCATGTTTTTGTCTAAATTGTTCATGTGAACATGCACTTATTATATATCAAACTGATAGGAAATTGATAGGGAGTCAAGATGTGCAATGTTTCTCCATTGCATAATTGGAATTTATAAAAACACAATGCATGTAGTAAGAAACACACAGACAATGTTAACAGTAGAATATGAACTTAATGAAGACAGTTAATTGTTGCAGTCAATGAAACTTGCTTTCCTAGTCTTGGAACATCTTCTTCTTCCTTCTTCCTCGTTCGTCCTGAAAAGGACATTGGTTGCGTTGTGTCTGTTTACAGCGGAGCTGCGATATCTGCACCTTTCGGCCGGCACATCCGACTTCAGCACGGCATTTTCTGGGACCGGGTTTGCCTTCCCTCTTTGATCCCTACTCTCTCATCCAGACTGCAGTGATGCAGCCTGTTTCCAGGACCACCATTTCGAGGTGGAGTAGGGTCTTGGTCAGCTCTGGTTTGCTGACCCTGACGCAAGCAGTCAAGCTATGAGTCGCTGACTGCATTATCTATTGCTGCGTCTTTGGGCCCCGTCTTGGAACATCAAGGTAATTCATATATGGCCATACCTACAGCACAGTCTGGATAAGTAGAAATTGCTGGGACCACCTAAAAAACTTCAGCTTATCAGGAGTTTTCTCAGAGCTGGACATTTGCAGTCAGAATGAAAGAGAAAGTAATTATTGTTACCCTTTATTTACAACTGTTTCATCATTTGAGTGCATTTTTGCACTTTTTCCACTTTTCAAAAGCAAATTAAAATCATAAAGTATAACATTGTGTCCTTTGTTTATACCTTAGATGCAAATACCAGAAAATTTAAAAGCACATATTTCATATTGAAACATGGTGGTGACATTCAAAAATCACATAATATTGCTTTGATAATTTTAAAACAAGTCAAGTATAATAATATCACAAAATATTTTGACAATTGTTTGTGGTTTTAAAAGTTTATCTCTAGCTTTCTCTTTCACCTGTGACAAGTCATTAACTGTAGCTTTAGGTAAAGTTCTGTTGGTTTTCCAATGGCCAGGCAATACCCACTCATCAGCTAAATGTAACATTCCTCATCTCAGCTCAATTCTCTTAATTGTCGACTATGTTTTTAAGTAAATGTGACACATTCATTTTCTCAGGAGACTTAGAATTTGTAGATACTTGGCTTGTCACATTTCTGTGGTAATTTGAAGAAAACCATAATCATCTGATTCATCACAAAACTATAATATAAATGCCAAAGCATGTACACATGCTGTTTATTTTCACTTGGATTGATTGCTAAAACAGTAACAGAAGTTACTTTATGGTTTTAAAATATAGACTAGATCAGCAGCAGGCAACCTATGCAATGTGAGGATCTACTTTAGAAACACTGAGCTCTCTAAAGATCTGCCTTGATACAATCATATCTGTTTCAGGTTCCAGAGTATTTAAAATGTTGAGCAGGTGCAGCATATAAGCAACGTAACCCTCTTACTGCAATTCTTTCAACAAGGCATTGAAAAATTGAAACTAAATTATATTTTACCAAATGATAACGTCACTTCAAATAAAGGATCCAATTCTTATCTTATGCAGTTCATTAATAAAGTGAATTTTGATAAGGCTTCTCATAGATTATCAATGGAAACACAGAATAAGTACCTTTAATCCTGGGGATATCACACTTTTAAATACCTTTGAGAAAGAGTAAGTCCTTAGTTTGCTATGGTTTTTTTTTATTTCTACATGTAAAGATCTACCAAATCATGGCCTGTGATCTCCTTTATTTTTTAGTTTGGAGATAACTTTGAGGATTAGGGTTTGTTCACTGGCTGGTGTGACATGTTAAACAGATGTTGGGATAGGGGAAGATAGTAACTGTGGGTAACATAAATAGGGGGGAAGATAGTAACTGTGGGTAACATAAATAGGGGGGAAGATAGTAACTGTGGGTAACATAAATATTGAAAGTGAAAAAGGAAAGGAGATGGGCAATGATAAAGTATTTATTTTAAAAACGCATATTTGTTTATGGCTAATGGAGTTGCATTAGGCCCCACCTTTTGACAGCGATTATTGCTGTGAGGTAATGCTGCTTAGATATTGGTGTAAATATATGTAGTATGTCTTCATAGTCTTAAAATGATACCCATCATCTGCTATATTTCATTGCCTTCAGGTTGAAAGAAATATGGAATCTAGTGTCACACATCTAATTACAGAAATGAAGCAGGAAACAGACTATGAGGTATGTCAAATATTTATGTCCCATGTAATTCCCCCTGGGTCTATGAAGAGACAAAGAAAGAATATGCCTACTGCACTCTTGAGCATGTCATACAAAGTGACTTGTGAGGTTGTGGGTGGGGCTGGCTACCTCATTATGTTAAACAAATTGTCACAGACACCACTGGGAGCCGCGCTAGCGTAGTGGTTACAACACCGCTCTGGCGACCGGGTGATACAGGATCAAACCCGGGCGACGGCATTTGAGGATTTTTCGTCGACCGGGATTTGGACTGGATTAACTCGAGACCTGGCGAGGACATTTGAAGGAGTGTCGTCAACCAGGGACTGACGGCTCCTGAGCCGACCCAGCTGCAATGGGTACCTCCGAAATCGGCGAGTATTTGCCTGAATGGCAAGGGACACCTGTCTCTGTACAAGAAATAAAGGGATACTCACGTAAAATCAATGTCAGGTTAGACATAAAAATAATAACCTGAGATTTCGCCTCGAGTATTAGCGGGCGTACGCAAAAAAAAAAACAAAAAAAACAACAGACACCACTCTTGAGCATGTCGTACAAAGTGACTTGTGGGGTTGTAGGTGGGGCTGGCTACCTCATTATGTTAAACAAATTGTCACAGACACCACTCTTGAGCGTGTCGTACAAAGTGACTTGTGAGGTTGTGGGTGGGGCTAGCTACCTCATTATGTTAAACAAATTGTCACAGACACCACTCTTGAGCATGTCGTACAAAGTGACTTGTGGGGTTGTGGGAGGGGTTGGCTACCTCATTATGTTAAACAAATTGTCACAGACACCACTGCTGCAGGTGTAGGTGAATGCTTGGTGCAGGCTTCTAACAAGTGGTCCAGCTGTGATAGTGTCTGTATGCTCTGTTAGGAGCACACAAAAAAAGAAGAAAGAAAATACTGACATTTAAAAGCTTTCAAGGATGTCGTGGTATAATGTAAAATTCCTGAGAGAAAAAAAGAATATTTTTGCAATATGCTGGACATGAAAAAAATTGATTTTAAACAATTTCACATGAGCATTTTCATAATTTATATTGATCTATACTGGAAATTTGTTCACTGAAGTCTTAGTTAGGCCTAATTATATGTGTTTACTTAACAATAACATTTTTGACTTGTAAGAAACTAAGTTTTTTTTTTTTTTTTAAATCAGGCACCAAAGAATATTAAAACAAATGTCCCAACTGTAATTGTAGGAGAAAAGCAGGATTTAAGTTACTGGTTTTTAAATTTTAGTGGTCAAATAATAGAATTTAGCAGGTTCCGATTAAAACTGGGGGGGAGGGGGGGGGGGGGGAGGGGGGGGGGGGGGAGTCAGCAGTTGCATGTCTAAAAAATCTTTAAAACTTTATGACTTGACAGCCGGCATGGTTGAGGTGCCTTACAACTTCCCCACCCTACTGCCACTCTTTTCAGTAAAAAGTTTACAGAGATTCTTACCACACACAAATCAATGAGAGGAAGGGGAAAACATTTTCTTGTACAAGTTATGAACTGAATCAGCTTCTACAGAAGAGAAGAATTATGTTAAAGAGGGTTTTGGTGGAACTACCTCATCTGTTATGGAGCATCTAGAGCTACAAGTGATACCTGACCATCTTTGAGGGAGAAGAAATTCCCACAAAACATTGTTATTGTTATAAAGAATTGACATCATTGCACTCTGGGCAAACCCATAGGTGCTTAGTCTTCATCAGTATATGTTGAAGAGTGTGAATGCTAACTGTTCCTGTAGCTTGCTGGCTGTAAATACGGCAGATGCATTTTCTCATACGTTCATCTCTACTAGCTTTACGTTTGATGCCAAATGCCAACAGTCTTAACCTTGATGATTCATCTATTGCAGTCATTCTCTAACAAGCAATCAATAATTGTGGCTAATGGAGTTGCTAATGGAGAATCATTAATTGTTCTCAGTATATCTCCCTTATCCATATCTAATGTCCCCACCATGTTTGCTCTTGATGCTAGTCTGTCAGCTCTTTCATTACCACATACCGCAGCATGACCAGGACAGTATATCCACTCCAGCTCTTGTAGACTGGAAGCTTCTATGAATGTTTTCCATTCATGATGCAACCAACCACTTTGAACCTTCTGAAGCATGGACTGAGAGTCGGACACAATGATATCCTTTTTTAATGAAGTTTCAGTTATCCATCTTAAGGCTGCAATAACAGACTTGCCCTCCATTCTCATGCTGGAAGTTGTTATCTTGTAAGCCCCACTATGTTCTGTGACGATTCTGCCCTGTACCCTAGCAGAGAAGCCCCAACAAAATTTCTCACCATGGATCACAGACCCATTAGAATAGACAATGGCATCAAGAAAAAACGTAAAGAAAGACATCTGATCAAGTAACCTTATATGAGATTTAAAAGAGTTCACAAATTACTGAGGAATTATGTTTATATGCCAGCAGAATTGAAGGAAGGTTATCTGGTCAAGTTGCTTAAGAAGGGAGATTTACAAGAGCACACAAATTACATAGAAACAATATTACTATCAGTGCCATTAAAAATATTTAACAGGATCATCTTTGAGAGATTAAAAGAGTCCATATATAGACAACTGAGAGAAAAACACACAGGTTTTAATCAAAACAGATCCTGTGCAGACTAGACTGCCACATTGAGTATAATAGTGGAACAATGTCTGAAATGAAACTTGTCTCTTTACATAGGTTTTTGTGGACTATGAAGTTGCACTTGTCAGTGCAGATAGACAATCACTTTAGAAATTGGTGAGACATTATAGAGTCCCCCTGAAGATCATTAACTTAATAAAGAAAACATTAATACATAATGTGCAGAGCTCTTCATGGAGAAAGTTTTACAGAACTACTTGGAATAAGAGATGAAGTGTGACAGGGATGCTTCCTGTCACCATTTCTCTTCCTATTGGCTATAGATTGAATTATGAAAACACTGACCTCAACCAACAACTTTTGTCAACAGAAATGGTATCTAGTGACTAAACAACTTGATAATGTAGATTTATCAGATGGCCTGGCTCTCCAGTCCCATAGCCATAATCAGATACAAGACAATGAAAGTGCTTGGTGTGAGTTTACAGCAAGTAGGTTTGAATATACACAGGGAGAAAACAAAGATAATGATAATAAATGCAACAAATGATAAGAATATTGCACTTGAAGAAATGCCCCTTCAAGATCATGCATAAACCTTGGCAGCAATGTAGACCAAGTGAGATGGACTGACAGTGATATCAAAATAAGAATACAAAAAGCTAGAGGATCTTTCATTGCATTGGGAAATATGTGGAGAGCAAAAAAGTTAAGCCAAGCACAAAAATAAAAATCTTCAGTTCAATGTCAAATCAATATGGCATGACTCTGAAACCAGGAAAAAACAAAGACAACAACCAAAAATGCTAGACTTTCATAAATGGGTGCTTCATTGATTCATTCATTTATAACCCTCCACTCCCAAAGGAGCATAGGCCTTCAACTGGATCATGATGAATGTTACTATCAGTGTCAGGGAAAATCTTTAACTGGATCATGATGAATGTTACTATCAGTGTCAGGGAAAATCTTTAACTGGATCATGATGAATGTTACTATTAGTGTCAGGGAAAATCTTTAACTGGATCATGATGAATGTTACTGTCAGTGTCAGGGAAAATCTTTAACTGGATCATGATGAATGTTACTATCAGTGTCAGGGAAAATCTTTAACTGGATCATAATGAATGTTACTATCAGTGTCAGAGAAAATCTTTAACTGTATCATGATGAATGTTACTATCAGTGTCAGGGAAAACCTTTAAGTGGATCATGATGAATGTTACTTTCAGTGTCAGGGAAAATCTTTAACTGGATCATGATGAATGTTACTATCAGTGTCAGAGAAAATCTTTAACTGGATCATGATGAATGTTACTATCAGTGTCAGGGAAAATCTTTAACCGGATCATGCTTGAGAGATTAAGAGATCATAGGGTTGGTCTGGAATTGTCATTCCTTTTTTTGTTTTTCTTTCTGTTATTTTTATTTCCTTCATCCCCTAAAGAACTACGGAGTCATCACATGTGATCGACTGATAAATTATGATTGACCAGTTGCAAACTCCTGAACTAGATTAAAAGGAAGAAATTCTAAATTATTATTAATAACGTAATTCTGTTCTGTCATCATTGCTGCCGTTCAGGTGTATAAACGAACCAACACTGTTAGCATTGCTCCTGTCTAAGAGTTAAAATCTTGTCTAACTGTGATTTACTCATATCTCTGGTCAGTGAGAGTGAGTCAAGAGTGTTCTGTCATTTTTGTTCTCATTTTCTTTTTTTAATTTGAGAACTTATTTTAAGGTTAGGGTTTGTTAACTGCTAGTGTGAAAGGTATTAAAAAGATGTGGACCCAAGGGAGAGATAGGAACTGTGGGTCACAGAAATATTGGAAATGAGGGTGGGGAAAAAGGCAGAAATGGAAAGTGACAAATTGTTTATTGAAGAAAAAAAAAAAAAAAGCAAATCTCTATAAAAAGGGTCCTTGATCTTTGTCTCACCATAGGTACATTTTATATTAACTAATAGGGTGAAGAGCAAAAACCAATTTTTGTGACTCGCTCATTACTTACTTACTTTGTCGTCCCTCTTCTGTTCTGAGGTGTAGAGGTTTGGAGGAGGGAGCGCCATACTATCCTATCGGCTGTCTTCTTTCTGGCCTGGTTCCAATCCAGTCCTCAGTCATTCAGAGATTGTTTAATGTTGTCCTCCCTGTGGACTCGGTCATCCCTGGCTTTTAGTTTCCCATACTTGTCATGGTAGCCAATCTTCCATTCTGCAGTTGGGACTGTTCTACTTGAGTCTGCAGTGGCTGGGTTTTAAAGCCTTGCCATATCCTCTGGTTGCAGACCATATCTCTTCTTGTCACTTTACCATCTCCCTCAGATACATCATTTCTAAGAATGGAATCTGGCTTTTTTTGTGGGTTGTAGTAATTGCCCATGACTCACATCCATATGTCAATACTGAAATATAGGTGGGGCATTATACAGCCATCTATTTTCTTACTTGCTAACTTTTACTGAAAAATCCTTGGTTTATGGCCTGAAATCTCCCAGCTGCTGCTCTTCAGATAGCTAACTCTTTGATGCCTCCTTTCCAGTCTATAACAGCTTTGAGGTAATTAAACTGGTTGACCTGCTCCAGGATCTGTTCTCCTAGCTTAACTCTTAGTATCCGGCAAGCCCCGTGAAGTGGCGCGGGTTTAGTACCAATTTTACGGCTCGCCAGTTCAAGTGGCGCGCGACGGTAACGATAGCTAAACTAGCACGTAAAAACGCGGTTTTAGCTCCCATATAGTAAGAGTTAATCTGATGCCTTCTTTCCTCTTGTGATGTCACCATGGTTTTTGTTTTGGAGCTGCTGATGACCATCCATCTCATCTCCAGCTCTTCCATCCAAACTTGCAGGTTGGATTGAAGATGTGCCTCTGATTTAGCAAGCAGGGTAACATTGTCGGCTAATGCTAGCTCTGAAATACAGACCTGTCTCATCTTCCAGTAACCTGCTGAATACTTGTTGGTCCTTTCCTTACTTGTTTTATTGACATGGTCCATGAGGTGAGATGACAGGATATCACCTTGTCTTACACCAGTGGTGGTCCTGAACTCTTCTGACTTATGGTTTACCACCCTCACTCATTAAAAAAAGTTATTATTTTTACAAAACTAAAATGTAGAGTATATAAAAGGCTGAGTAACACATTTAACAATACAGGTTGGTAACCCAGTGTTGTGGACAATGATTAAGTGGGATAGAGTATCTCCACTAATGTTGCAGGGTTCTTTACTAAACTTTAATGTTGAGAAGGTGATGTGAATCTTCCTGTATTGTGTTAGTGAGTGGTCTGTAGTGCTTCTTGTTGTTTGGTGATAACTGCTCTTGACTTGATGGTGTGTTAGAAGGTGTTCTGAGAACCTAGACAATGCCCATGATATTACAAACTGCACAACACATCTGGGGCACCACACTTAGATAAAATATTCTCGGATGCCTGGCATAGACAAGGTTTACAATTTATTTACATAATACATGATACTTCATCATACGACACATTCCAAAACAGTTTACAAGATATACGTCAATGTTAGCCAATATAAACGTTTGGCACTTCATAAATCCTACTGGTGATGTCTAGGAAAATATATAATGATTTTTGTATGGATAGCACATTTAAGACTGTCATTTACTTGTAAATAACGGCTTGGCTACCTGAGCCTCTGTTCACGGGTGAATACACTCTCGTTGTTAATAGGTCTGTCCCCAGACATGTCCCATACAATAAGAACCCATGGTTTCAATGCCATCAAAACCTTGTAGCGGTATGGCAGCTTGTGTACCCAGACAATCCCCAGAGCTATGCCAGTGGGAGATTTACTCCTGGTAGGTTCAACTAAGCTGGACTGGTCTGCATGGGTAGAGGTCAGACAAAAGCTGGTACCCTGGTCCTCCAGGTTGGGGGTTTTAGCACAGGGCCGACACCCCTGTCTACGTAAAAAATTGCACATGTTAAAGAAATAGCAACAAATGAAAAAAACTTTGATGCGGGATGGACATCCGGAGTCTCAGGCTTGTATGACTGACAGTGGTGAAAGCCGAAAGGAAGCCATTGGCATGAAAACGGATGCCCTGACCACAAAACACGAAACCAGAATTGGTATATGGAATGTCAAAACTATGAATGGGGCAGGAAAGCTGAGATAAATCACAGCAGAGATGAGGAATTACAAATTACATATCCTGGAAATAAGCGAGAGCAGATGGACAGGGATGGGGAGAATAAAAACAGCTTCAGGGGAAACAGTACTTTATTCTAGTAGAGAGGTTGGTCAGCACAACGAAGGTGTAGCCATTATCCTGAAGAAAGGAATGGAAAAGTCTTTACTGGAATGGAAACCCATTAACAACCGACTGATAAGAGCAAGACTGAGAGAGAGATTCACCAACACCACAATTATACAATGTTATGCACCAACAAACGATAGCGATGAAGAGATCAAGGACAAGTTCTATCAACAGGTACAAATGGAAATGGAAACTGTACCCAGGTACGATCTTAATATAATAATGGGAGACCTAAATGCAGAAGTTGGAACACACAATAATTAAAACGAAAGAGTAATGGGGAAATGTGGCAGTGGAACAGTAAATAAGAATGGGGACAAATTAATAAGCTTCTGCAGTATTAACAACCTGGTCATTGGAAGAACACTTTTTCAACACAAAGAAGTGCACAAGTTAACATGGGAATCACCAAACGGACGGGACAGAAACCAGATAGATCACATAATGATCAATGGCAGATGGAGACATGCACTACAAGACGTGAAAGTAAGAAGAGGCGCAGATGTGGGAAGTGATCATCACCTAGTAGTAGCAAGACTGAAGGTGAAACTCAGAGCTGCTGGACCAGTTGCAGCCAAACAGGAAATATATAACATCATGAAACTTAAGGACCCCCTCACCAGAAAAGCGTTCGTGGTCGATGTAAAGAGATGATATCAGATTACCAAAAGCCAGGAAAGAACAGAGACCGATGATGTCGACCAGAAATTCAACACAATCTCAACAATATACAAGGAAAGCAGCAAGTCATGCTTTGGATTCCAGGAAAGAAAGAGACAAGACTGGATAATACCAGAAACGCTTAACACCATAGCAAAGAGAAAGGAAATGAAACAGAAGCTAAGTCTCCCAGGTTAAAGGCAATATATAGTGAACAGTACAGTCAGCTGGACAAGGAAGTAAAACTTCAAACACGTGCTAACAAAAGGACATTTCTGGATGACCTTGCAAGACAGGCAGAAGAGGCAGCACTGAGAAATGAACAAAGCACAGTTTATAATATAACTAAAACTATCAGTGGAAAACGAGGTGCAAACAGTATAACGCTAGTAAGAGACAAGGAAGGAAATCTCATCACCACAGCACTTGGGCAGGAAACAAGATGGGCAGAGCACTTCAGAGAAACACTGAATAAGGAACCACTAGAGACTCAGCTGAATGTTCCTGAGGCTGAAAGTGACTTAGACGTAAATACAGACATTCCACGAAAAGAAGAAATCATCACAGCTATCAAAGGGTTAAAAAATGGAAAAGTGCCTGGTCACGACAATCTAAATGCTGAGTTATTCAAGGCAGACACCGAACTTGCAGCAGAACTATTAGAACCACTATTTGCACAAGTCTGGGAAACTGAGACAACACCAACAGAGTGGGGCAAAGGAATAATTGTCAAATTGCCCAAGAAGGGCGACCTTGCAGACTGCAACAACTGGAGAGGAATTACTCTCCTCTCAGTTCCCATCAAAATACTAGGCAGGACAATCATCCAGAGAATTTCAAAAGCAGTTGACCATAAACTGAGGAAAGAATAAGCAGGCTTTTGAAAGAACAGAAGATGTGCAGATCATATATTTGCCCTCAGGAACATTATAGAGCAGTGCTCAAAATGGCAGAGTCAGCTGTACATTAACTTTGTTGATTTTGAAAAGGCTTTCAACAGCATACACAGGGACAGACTATGGAAAATTCTGAGGGCTTATGGAATTCCCAGCTGCATTGTTTCCATCATAAAAAGCCTCTATTCTAACTTTATGTGCAGTGTTGGATTGAGTAATGTAACTTTTGAAGTGAAAACTGGAGTACGACAGGGATGCTCCTTATCAACAACATTATTTTTGACAGCCATAGATAGGGTGATGCGCCAGACAACAGAGAGCAGTCCAATAGGAATTAGATGGACAATGTTTTCTACACTGGAAGACCTGGAATATGCATATGACATTGCTCTACTTGTGCATTCACACCAACACATCCAAGAAAAAAACTGATAGATTGAATAAGTGTTGCCAGCAGGTTGGCCTGAACATCAATCTGAAGAAGACAGAGGTCATGACACTAAATGTTGGCAATCCTTAGCCAATAACAGTAAGGAACCAGAAGTTAGAACAGACAGACACATTTACTTACGTAGGAAGCAAGGTAACACCTGACGGCGGAACAAGCAAGGACATTAACAACAGAATGAATAAAGTGAGAACAGCCTTTGCTATTCTCAACAACATTTGGAAGTTTTCCCAGTACAGCACAAACACCAAATTAAGACTGTATGAGAGCTGTGTACTTTCTGTGCTTCTCTATGGTGTGGAATGTTGGAGAGTAACAGAGAAGGAAATGTCGAAACTGTCCTCCTTCCATACAATCTGCCTAAGGAAAATTCTCCGAATCTTTTGGCCAAACACCATCAGCAACCAAGAACTACTTATTCGGAGTAACCAGGAGGACATGCACACCATCATAGCTGGCAGACACTGGAGTTGGGTTGGCCATGTCCTCAGAAGAGACCCTGATACCATCACAAGAACAGCTGTGCTATGGACCCCCGAGGAAAAGTGAAAGAGAGGCCGACCAAAAACAACTTGGCGGAGAACTGTAGAAGCTGAGATGCAAAGAATGAACCAGAGTTGGGACCCTGTACGAAGGATCGTTGCTGACCGAGCAAAGTGGAATCAATTTGTTGCTGCCCTACAAGACGTCACCAGGCTTGATGGCCGCTGACTGCTTTGACGGTTGGCGGTTATGGATCAAAGAAGAAGAAGAAGTTTCAATGAAGATAATGTACTTCATTTATATTTAACTGTTCTCTTAAGAACAAACATTCCGCAATCAGCCATCACTGGTTGAATTACACAGCTCCTACCTTGAGCTTACATGTATTTATCAAACTCCAATAGAATTCTCACGTTGAGATATACATAATCAATAATTATTCCACATACATGAATAGAATGGCATGGGCCACACACACACCTCCAGAGGGCAGAATGCCTCTAGCTCGCTCAAAAGCAAAAAATCACATTGACTGTCCCGTTGTTCTACCAACGTCATCAAAATAAATACACTATCGTTGTGAACAGTTTAACCCACAGATTCATGAGCCGTCATGTCATGACTATTTATGAACACTACTATGAGCCCTTCTCATCTGTGTTAAAACATCAACAATCATCAATAACAATGGTATGTGAACATGTATTCATAGTTGAGAGGATGTTTTGAGGTGCAAAAACTTTGATATCAAAATAAACAAAATATCCAAGCTTCTTCACACCCCAAAATAGTTCTCAACACCCAGAATGTGAAATGCTAAGGGAGGGCCATGTTTTGTTTTTTTGGAATATGCCCAAAATATCACCAGAAGTAGCCCAAAGTTGCCCAATATATCACCCTAAGTAGCCCAAAAATTGCCCCACTTAAATTATGTAGTACAATTTATTGATCAGGAAAATGTTTTTTTTTAAACTTCAAACATAAACTTTGTTACATACCTGCACATGTACATTCAATGCTCTAATCACCATCATCAGTTTGGTGTCAGACTTCTGTTGATGGACCAGAACAGGATTTTCAGCTCATGAATGTGCAGTAAGACAAGATGACCTTACAGTAGACGTTGCCTAGTGTTATCTGTCTCATTAACAATGGTTTCTGTCTAAGCAGTTTTTTCTTTAGTTCCATAAACTGCCAAAACTTCTCAATTTTTTCCTCTGTGCAAAGTTTTCTGATCTGACATCAGTATTTGGTCATCACTGTCTTCGTAAAACTTCAGCAGCTTGTCTGCGTTTCCTTGTGTCATATGCTGTGGTAGTTCGTACTGCATATTCTTCAGCAAGACAATGCTTAGGGACACCATGATAAAGCTTCTGCAATAACTCTACCTTCTGCACTATTGATAATGACTAATGCTTTCTTTTCTTATTCCTACTGTTACTAACAGGAGTATCTGCAGCTCTTTTTTGACATTTTTACAATGAAATTAAACTCACAAAGTTTGAGGCATGAAATTAGCTCACAAATATCCACACTCAAAATGACAAAATAAGCTCAGAAATATTCACATATGGCTGAAAGTGGTGCCTAGACACAACTAAATAGTTGTATTTGAAAATTTATATCACATTATAGCACATGCATCAGCTTATACTGCGCTTATGCTTCAAGAGGATGAAATGTGATAAACTGAACATTGCATATGTTTGGTTCCCTGCATACCAGTTAAAAATAATTATTTATTTATTAATTTTTTTTTTTTTTTGGGAAACTTAAATAGCCCAAAAGTCAGCCAAAAAAACTTTTCAGTTTTCGGTCTATCTTGGTTTGCGGATGTTCGGATTATGGGTTACACAACTGTATAAGAAATAACCAGGGTTTAAAAAAAAATTGATCTTCAAATTATTTGAGTCAAAAGTGTATTTAGTATGATCTTTGGCACAGTATGTCACTGACCAACTATTTATAATTATACAATCATCTATATCAGCACCAGTGATCCACTGTGATCTTTTTAAAAATGGACTTGTTTGGTCAAAATTATTCCAGAAATTCATTATCATATAAATGAGATTTGAAAACAACATTGCTTTCAGGCTGGAAGAAATGTGGAAGCTAATGTCACAAGTCTGTTTGCAGAAATAAAGCAGGAAACAGATGTTAAGGTATGTACACTCTTTGTAACATTGTTTGGAAGCTTTAATAATATTGTGGCTTTTAAGGATGTATGTTATACTGTTAATGCTCACACATTTATATTGCAAAATGCCTAAAAGTCTGCCAAAAAACTTTTCAGTTTTCAGTCTATCTTGGTTTGCGGATGTTCAGATTATGGGTTACACACCTGTATAAGAAATAATCAGGGTAAAAAAAAAAAATTGATCTTCAAATTATTTGAGTCAAAAGTGTATTTAGTATGATCTTTGGCACAGTATGTCACTGACCAACTATTTATAATTATACAATCATCCATATCAGCACCAGTGATCCACTGTAATCTTTTTAAAAAATGGACTTATATGGTCAAAATTATTCCAACAATTCATTATCATATAAATGAGATTTGAAAAAGAACATTGCTTTCAGGCTGGAAGAAATGTGGAAGCTAATGTCACAAGTCTGTTTGCAGAAATAAAGCAGGAAACAGATGTTAAGGTATGTACACTATTTGTAACATTGTTTGGAAGCTTTAATAATATTGTGGCTTTTAAGGATGTATGTTATACTGTTAATGATCAGAGAAGAAAGATCTATATTGCAATATGCTGCAACCATAAAGAGTTGATTTTGGACAGTTTTAAGTGATCTTTTTCAGAATTTATGGTGATCTATACTAGGTATTTGTTAATCTAAAATTCTAGCATAATTATATGCAGTTAACTAAAGTTCATGACTTGTAAGAAACTCAGTGTTTACAAGGCACCAAAGAATATCAAAACAATTGACTCGAATGTAAGTGTAGGTGAAAAGCAGGAATTGAGTTGTAGGTGTTTTTTTTTATTTTACTGATCACATATTGAATGAGGTTTCACCAAATCCTGGGGGGGGGATGGGGCAGCTGCCTATATAAAACATCTTCAAAACATTGTGACTTGACAGGAGGAAAGATTGAGGTGCTTTACCCTCTCTCACTGCCATTCGGGTTAGACTTGTCAGTCAAGGGTTAATGGAGATTCTTACCATATACCATAGTAACTTTAAATGTCAGGATGCTGTTGCAGGATAGAAAATAGTTTTTTTTTTTAAATTGAGGGGAATAAAATAGAATGTAAATGTAATAGGATTATATGAAATGTGATATACTAAAGCAGGTTAATTTTATTCTGACAATAAATAAACAAGAAAGAAGGATCAGTTAAATATCATATTAGTTAACTTAAATGGCTGATTGGTACTAATTTCATACAACTATACACACCACGAGTGGGTCATAAAGAAAATCATGTGCACATTCTATAATGAATGTGATGTGGCTATGCCCAGTGCAGATCTCATGAGACAGCTTTGCGTTTGAAGCCCGTGGGAAAGTTAGTAATGAAAAAAGTGGAAGTAGTGACAAGGCAAAGAAAAAAGTTAAAGAGGTGGCAAACATGTAGTATGCAAGAACACACCAAATGATAACAGGAAACACAAGGTTTCTAACAATATGCAATGTGTTGTGTAACCCTGACAGCTTATATTTTATGATTCTGTTAAGACGGGCTGACATACAGATTCACACACAATATAGATTGAGGGAATAAATCAAGCCAGGACAATCCAAGGTTTAATTTGACATAATAAATCCAACAGAAAATATTTTCAGAGCATTTCAGGCATTACTTCTGATATCATATATCCAGTATCTTCTTTCATAACCCTAGTTACTTGTACTGCACATATTTCTATTATTGTGCCCAGTTTCATAAACAGCAGTTACATTGTTACAGCCTGAAATTTGACTAGTTATCCCACTGATAAATGAGAGGCCCAGCCTGCGTTGGGATTTCACAGTCTTGAACGTTATTAATAAAGTACACATAAAATAGACATCTTGTCCTACCGACCTGGCCAACTTTGGCTAGCTCCGAGATCATCCTTCACAATGCTATTTACTTCTTTTATAAAGCCTGCGCAACAATAATTTGAAGGAAACCTCTATCGGAGAAACCCAATTTCTTCAATGATCTTGCACTGCTAACAACACAAGGCAGATTTGGTTAAGTGAAACCCCATTAATAAACAATGCTTATAATCAAATCAGCTACCGAGCCATGAAAACTACGCCTGTAACAGAGATGCACAAAGCTACTAAATTACAGACATTGTCATATAGAAGAGACACATAAACGCATGATCCAGATGGAAAAGTACAACAGTATGCCAACGAAGCCAATGAAGGCAAGGCTAGATGATCTGGCACTGGGATGTCTAAAATGTAGCAGCTTTGTCCATTGGGGAAAAAGACTTAAAAGACAGCGTCAAGAAGACCTATCCATAAAGACAAAACCACTGAAGCCCACCCTGTACCACTGGAACAGGCCAGAAGTACCCTCCAAATGAATACATCAATCAGTGGTCTCAGAATTGGATATCTTC
Organism: Oreohelix idahoensis; assembly: GCA_024509875.1. Classification (NCBI taxonomy): domain Eukaryota; kingdom Metazoa; phylum Mollusca; class Gastropoda; order Stylommatophora; family Oreohelicidae; genus Oreohelix; species Oreohelix idahoensis. Next base: position 28,973 of record JAMPIV010022324.1, on the reverse strand, counting down.
TTCTTTATTGGTCCTGAAAAGGACGCTGGTTGCTTTGTGTCCATTTACAGCAAAGCTGCGATATTTGCGCCTTTCAGCCGACACATCCAACTTCAGTATGGCATTTTTTTATATGAGTAAAATGATCTGCAAAAATTAACTGCAGCATTGGGTATGATCCAAGAAAGCTATCATGAACAATCATGGATACATGCCTACATGGATGGATCAGCAACAAATGCCGTTAAGAATGGAGGCCTCGATATCTTCATCTCATATCCTGACAACCACTATGAGACTAGGCATATTCCCACTGGTAAATTCTGTTCCAACTATACAGTTCTAGAATTCAAGATCTAGAGCAAGCTGCAAACATGATTTATAACACCAACTCTGACTGCCACCAGGTAGTCATCCTCACAGATGCACTGTCTGTCCTGCAAGCTCTCAAGGGTGGTAAAATCCCACATCTGAGAAATAAAATAAGCAAGGTAGCTTAAAAAAGGGAACCATACTTCAGTGGGTACCATCCCATTGTGGTGTACGCAGAAATGAAAAGGCAGATAAACTTGCCAAAAAGGGAGCAGAATGTGAACAAGAAGATAACGAGAAAAAGAGAGCTATCCAGGCTATCAGAAGAGAACAGAATCAACCCAACGACGACTACCTCACTCTTCACTGGCTGGGACAGATCACCATTTTTTGCCTCAGGACAGGGCATAACAAACTGAATAAACACATGTACAAGCTAGGATTGTCTGCTTCCCCACTGTGCACATTTGGATTAAGCGAACAAACTGCTGAGCATGTTCTACAGGATTGTCCTCTGATGACCAGTTAAGAAAGATATACTGGCTCAATGACTCAACACTAAACTCAAAGCTGTATGGTGCTAAAGAGGAACTCCAGACAATGGTCGAATTCATCATGAGAACTCGTCTGATGGTGTAAACATCAATGATGTGATCGCAAGAAGAAGACGAAGAAATCAGCTGCATACTGGTGTACAGGAAATTAAAAAATGGTTGTTATCTGTGGAAATTGGGCCAGGAGTAGACTGCTGTAGTAGTGGTCATGTGTTAGTACTAGAAAAAAAAGTTTCATTCTTACTGAAGAAATTAAACAGGGCCTCAAAAATGTCAAGCTATATTTAGCTATGTACAGGATCTGTTTTGTCGAATTTGTCCCATAACCGTAATCAAATGCAGGAGAAATTGAAAACACTCGATGAGAGATCACAGCAATTGGGTCTGAAAATACACAGGGAGAAGACAAAGATAATGAGAATAAAGGCAGGTAATGAAAACAGGGTTGAACTTGAAGAAGCACCAATACAAGATGTAGAATCGTACACATATCTTGGCAGCAATATAGACAAAGTTGCAGGGGCAGACAGTGATATCAAAATAAGAATACAAAAAGCAAGAGTAGCTTTCATTGCATTGGGAAATATATGGAGATCATGAGAAATTGGATCCAACACGAAAATAAGACTCTTCAACTCAAATGTGAAGTCAGTCCTATTGAATGGCTCTGAGACATGGAGAACAACAAAGACAACAACCAAAAAGCTACAGACTTTCATAAATGGGTGCTTGCACAGAATAGAGGTATTAAAATGGTATGACAAGGTCACCAACGTGGAACTGATGACGGGAGCTGGACAGGTGCCGGTGGAACAAGAGATGAGAGGAGAGCGATGGATGGGACACACGCTGGGGAAGCCTGTTGATAGCGCTGCAAGGCAGTCCTTGTTCTGGAACCCCCAGGGTGGGAGAGGCAGAGGTAGATCAAGAAGTACATGGAGTAGAGAGCTGGAAACAGAGGTGAAAATGATAAGGAGAACGTGGAAAGAACTTGAGATGATGGCACGTGACAGGAGGACTTGGCATGTGTTTGTTGAAGGCCTATGCTCCTTTGAGAGTGGAGGGTTATAGATAGATAGATATTTAGCTATAATTGAATTAGAAAAGGAAATGAGTGAGAGGCTTTCAACAAATTCAGATCAAGCCTTCCTGTCCTATGCCATCTGTTCAGTTGTTTTTCCTTGTTTTTGCATCCATTTCATGTCATGTCTCCATTTCCCTTCTCCATTTTTTTCCCTCTACCTCTCTTATGTCCTAAACATAGCACCATTTTTCCAGTGTTGTTTTTTTTTGTCTCTATTCCTTGCCAGCTTGTTACTGTAATATTATTATGTATGTATATAAGCTTTACTATGTCTTCTTCACATGCACACATAAGTTTCACAATGCACACAGTAACGCTTGATTTGTTTGCCGCCATTCAAGTTTATTTCCTAATGCTCGTACATGTGTAGTTTCATATTTTAATGTATTATATTACATCCCCCCTTTTTTTTTGAAAAAGAAATGTGTGCAAAGATTTCTATTCAAAAGGAATAACACATATTTAGGATAACTCACAGCAAAACTAGTGCCAATATAGAATGTTCACTCAAGAACAAGAATCACCTTGTGTTAAACTATATCCTAAACATAGCACCATTTTTGCAGTGTTGTTTTTCTTTGTTTCTATTCCTTGCCAGCTTGTTACATTTAAATTACTTAAGAAATTCAACGTGATTATTTATATCAACTGTGAAGACAAAACTTTGCAATGGCTAAACAAAATTCTGACCTCAGTGATGCTAGACCATGTAAAAGAAGCTTTAAATAAACAAACTCATGGAAGAACAACACATTTTGAACAGCAAAATCGTATGCAGATCATGTAGCAAGACTCAGAATCTTCAATGTCAGGCACATTTATACATCAACTTTGTGGACACTGATAATTTATTTCCAGGTTTTTACTGAAGTCTTTGTTGTGTATACAAACATACTTCAAACACTTCAGTTTGTTGTTAGTCTCAAAATTGTATCTTGTGATAACAATATTGATTGGCAGTGATTGTAGAAACCCTTTACATAACCTATGATTTTGTTTGCATGTCATCCAGGAGTGTTATTGGAATTGCTTCTCTAAAGATTCAGACATTAATTCCAAGACTGTTGCAAGCAACAGCAGGAAGAGATTAGGAGAGCATAAAGTAAAACAGTCAGATACATGGAGAAATGAAGGTAAGCAAGTAAATAAGCTTTTTTAAGCAGTGAAGCATCTCAGTTGAGGCTGAATGCTGGTGCATATAATGTAGGCTCGTGTGCTGTTTTTATTGTGTTACTTCAAGATGTTTGTCACCCCATGGATCTATCTCCTTCTGGATCATTCTGTAACACTGTTTTCTATTAATGCTAATTTATTGGAGAAGGGTTTAAAAAGTTGTCATGGTGAAATCACGCATTAAGAGATCTTATAGCTTAAACTACCACATACAAAATATTGATACTGACATCTTTGATACACTTGTCTGTAATCTAGCATGACCTGTAGTTAAAGTGGGAATAGTAGCACATTCACTAAGACAGTATGCACATGCTACTAGTCTAGCTGTTGTCTAGAGACATGGTCTGTAGAAAGGGGTAGCTAAGTGCAGAACCTGTTTTACAGCTATCAGTAAAAGAGTGTTTCATACATTTATTTCCTCATGAGTGAAGGATTGTACCTTCTATGCCTCTTAAGAAGCATGGGACAATCACAGCATTTGTGGTGATGAATTCTCAAGTGGGCTGTTTTACATGATGAGATTGCAAGCCCTTAGTCACATCTGAAGCTGTGCCATTTTTGAAGCAGTTGTCCTCATATTTTGCCTTCTTATAGAACCCCTGAAACTGCATAGATTTGTACCCATAGTGGCAGGTTACAATGGAAGATGGACTGATAGAATAAGTGAACATAGGAATAAGTACCAAAACTGTACAAGATGATCTCACTGAAGGCTGGCTCAATTAAAACCTGCAGAAAAATGTTAAATATAAGTTTTACAGGAAGAAAAGAACAGAGTGAGAATCACTGGCATATTTATAGGGATACTGGAAATTAACTGTCTCTTAGCAGGTTGAGAAACCTGTGAGTAGTGTAAGAGCTAATAGGTATCCAGGCCACTGTTTCTTATGGTACTTAATTATTGAAAAGAACCTCCGTTGATTAAATACAAACATGTATTAGACATCACAGTAACATCAAAAACAAGTCAATAACACTAATCTTGATTTCAGAAAAAAATTACAATGAACCTTTACTGAATAAAACAAAATGTCATTTGTATACAGTTCAATCTTTTTGTCTACACAGTTACTGAAAGTTCATTGTAAGTAATTGATTTAAGTTCAGTGGTTCTACAAATGACAGTGGAGGAGGCAGGAGGGCTGGCTAGAGATTAGGGGTCTTTCAGGCGGGCTGGGATGAGAGCGACGTTCTGCATAGGACATGCTACATGATGATGGTTCTACAAAGTTATTGATTTTTTATCATTAGGGCTTTTATGACTTCCTGGTGGTTTTACCTACAGTAGCTAGATTCCTGACTGCAATCACAGTCACTCCTGATTTATCCAGGTGTAGGAACGAACGAACGAACGAACTTTATTTTCGAAGGGTAAAGAATTGGGCGCGCAGTCCCGTCTAACATTCTGCCCTTCTACTCTCATTAATCTTGCATACTATATCCTTTCATTCCCACATGATGCTTTAAGCATTAATTTAAAGGCATGCAACATTATAAAGTTACCATAACAGCATTCATTTACAGTATGCAATCATTAAAAAAAATGAGTAGGTTTTTTTTTTTTTGGAAACAAACAAGCTAGTAATTGGGGGAAAAAATTAATAATAAAATAAAATAAATAAAACAATAAATAAAAAAAAAAAATTCTGTATACCGACACTCACTCATGCGGTCAATTCGTCTACAATTAATCTGTATTTTTGAATGTGTCATCAATAATCAATACAAAAATTACATAAACACATTCTCGCTTATGTCCATACATTCTTGGTAGAAAATGAAATAATAATAATAACACTTTCTTTCGCACTTCTGTGGCAGGAAAAGTCTTTGAGCAGTTAAAAAAAAAATTAAAAAATTCACATTTCTAAAGTACAGTGGTATGCGGGTACATTCTCATGACTCACATTTCTAAAGTACAGTATTATGTGGATACATTCACACATACATTACATTATATAATAATATTTTAAAGTGAATATAATAATGATATTACATGGATATAAAACAAATTATTCACACAAAAAAAACGAGCGGAAGAGGAAAAGAAATGTTGACCTATGGATGAGATGTTGACAGGCAAATGCTGTTTCTATGGGGGTAGATAATCAGTGTTGAGGAAGTGTTTGAACAGTGCTTTGTTAAAAGAATATTGTGTAGGTAGGCTTTTTAGGTGGTGTGGAAGGCTGTTCCATAAGTAGGCACCAGAGTAGGCTAGACTCTTTTTGAACAGGTTGATCCTAGGTTTGGGCAGACGTAACTGATGTAATTGTTGTCCCTCCCTTCTACTGGTTTGAAACAATAATCTTAGGTACAACGAGGCATTGTTAGATAGAATTGTGTGAGTCAGCTTGGCTTTGTTGTAGAGAAGATGTTTTTTTAGCGACAGTACTTTGGGTTCTTTTCCTGTCCTTGTGTGTGGTGTCGTGCGATTATCGGTGATCAGACGTACTGCTCTCTTTTGCAGGGAGTGCAGTCTCTTCAAGGAAAAGGTGTGGTGTGAATAGAGCTATCTCAGGGTTCCAAAGCTTTCTTTCCCTGATCTAAGTTTCTTGTCATCGATGAAAATGGAAGTTCTTTGTGTAGACTACCTTAAAGAACCACTTGGTTGTACTTTGTTGCTACTGTGAAGTAGCCAACATATCAATTACATCCCATTTATGTTAGCTGCCCAGCAACTATCTGTTCTATTCAAGCCAGGTCAACTACTTTTGCCATGGCGGAAATATCCACTGACTTTGTAATAGAAAAAAGGGAAGTTTAAACTACTGAATGTGCATTAATCTTTATTCATTGGGCTAAACGAATTTTACAGATTTCATGCAAAGTACCATCCATTTGTAGATTTTCATTGTTTTATAATAGTTAAACAGCGTCAAATTATCCTTTAATTTGTGATAGAGGTGATTTATTTATTTATTTTCTGAAAACTTATTAAGGAGTAACTAAACATTATCTCCCCTTAATATGATCTGTGCAGCATGCCTCGTTAAATTAGGGAAGTCAATTTTATGAGCTTGGCATAACAAGAACAGAAAGGCTTTGTCATACTTGGTGAGAGAAAACATTGTTTAGTCACCAGATGTTTGTATTTATAAAGTGTTTTTTATTTTTTTATGTGACAGTAGATCATGATTGAGATTGTCATACTTGAATAGGTTGATAGAATATTGTTTAGTCATCAGATATGAGTATTTTTAGTCTCTCCTGCTCACTCTCCTTTACTCTTCTTCTTCTTTGATCCATATCCGCCGACCATCAAAGCAGTCAGTGGCCATCATGTCTGGTGGCGTCTTGTAGGGCAGCAACAAATTGATTCCACTTTGTTCGGTTGGCGGCCATCCTTCGTACAGTGCCCCACTTCTGGTTCATTATTTGCATCTCGGCTTCCACAGTTCTTCTCCAAGTTGTTTTTGGTTGGCCTCTCTTTTGCTTTCCTTCGGTGATCCATAGCATAGCAGTTCTTGTAATGGTATCAGGGTCCCTTCTGAGGATGTGGCCAACCCAACTTCAGTGTCTGCCAGCTATGATGATGTGCATGTCCTCCTGGCTACTCCGAATAAGTAGTTGTTGGTTGCTGATGAGATTCGACGATATGATCCTGTACTCTGTCTGTTGTTTATTGCATTTAGGTTGCGCACATGTTTGGAAAAAATATGACACTGAATACCAGTATTAAACTCTTGTGTATTGCAAGCAGTATGTCACAATCAATTTCATAATGGTTATAAACAACATGGTTTAATCAGGTTAAAAAATCATTCATTTCAACGCTTGAATAAAAAAAATAATGCTATCATTATGAGTGATAAAGAAAACAAAAGTAGGTATACAATACAGAATCTGTTTATATTTCCCAAACAGGATGTATTAAATAACACTGAACAAATTAGGTCAGAACTCAGGATGGCTTTGACATAATCATGCACAGGTAGCATTTACACATTCAACAATTTCCATGATTGAAAGATGGGCAGGTGGTATTTGAAACATAATTGTGCATCTGAAATTGTAAATAGAAACTTGTTTGTTGTGAATTTCCCCATCTTTAATGTGCATATCCCATTTAGATAACTACAGTGCATAAATGGTAGAGTATGTGACCGAAATGTCAGGACTAGGGCTGATAATGATATTACATGTAGTGTGTTCATGTACTCATATATACCATTGTATAGATTAGAATTGTCATTATTTTGCGTGTTATATGATCACCAAAAATATATGTCATTATCATGTTTTAACAAATTATATTACCAAATCTGCTTTACCAAACAACGGTTTTAACATTACTACTAGCTATATTTCTCAATTGTAATTCATGCTCATGTATAACTATTAGTATAAGTAGTAGAAAGTAATCATAAGTAATTATTTCTCGACTCATTTTTCAATAATGAAAATTTGAAGAATGCTGCACATAAAATTCAGTTATGTCCATGTTCTATGACATGTCTACTTTAGATATATCTACAATGTGAATACAGTGTTACTGTTTAGTAGTAATATTTACTCATGCACGTTGTACAAAAAAAAAAAATGTAGAAATATAAGCATAATGGCTTGCCAGTTTATCTTTCTATAATTCATACCTTAGATACATGTACATTTGAACACAATCTTCCTTGATAATGTCTCAGTAGTAATTTATGCCCATGCACGTTATATAGTGAAATTACAGGTTCATGCCCTTTTATCTGAACACCCACCTGCATGGAGGCATATCTGGTGTCATTCTTATATGACTACCAATTATGCACAATGCTATAATATATGTACAAATGTGGGAGTGAACCTCTGTCTGTGAGGCAAATTACATCCTCATTGACTCCTTAAATCATCCACACACTTTCAGGTATTTCCCCCTGTGATAAAACTTGTTGAGGACCCAGCATTGCATATGATTAAGATGGACATTTTGGAACAGAAATAGCAACACAAAAATTTAAAATTTACAAAAGATATAAAGTAACAGGTAATACATTCATCTTTACGGCAGAATTAGTGGAAATCTTAAAAGCTTTAGAAATAGTTGCAGTTATATAGTGTCTAGGTATACAATTGCAGGTATCACTGAAATTGAGCAAAACTCATTTTATCAAAAACAAAGTTTGAATTTTACTGACACAGTACTGTTACTCCACAGATCTATCAGGTAATGTCATGAGGTTCTTTTCTTGAAAAAATATTTTAATGGTGGCAGAAAAAAATAATTATTAACAATATAATATTTGTAATCATTTCAGGACTGTTTGGAGGGAAGTAATTCAGAAATAAATTGTTATTACTCATTTCTTACATCCATGGGAAGTAATCAAACAATAAAAACATTAATGAATATATGCTATTAGCGACCACATTAAAAAAAAAAACATTTTGCAACACCATTTAAAGTTATTAAATGTATATTATTAGTTTCATAGTATGCAATACACCATAAACTATTAACAAATCAGACAGAAACAAATACTTCTAAAATAATCTTACAGTTGCATAACTTTTAAATCATACCTAAATTGACGCTACAAAACATACAGAATTAAAATTTGTTTTGCATGCCATAATTATCTGAAGTTTTTACTATTATGTTTTATTCAATGAATTTCAGGTGACCATTCCTGTAGCCAGCGATCCCGCCTATACTCTAGTATTGACATTCCAGATTTGAAAATTATGAACAGTTTCATAAAGAGTGAACCTGTGCAAAATGCCACATTCAATCAAGTGTTGCCAGATTTCACAGAAAAAATTGTGAGTGAAATGAAAGCTGATGTAAGTACGGCAGCTGCAACACTAAATACAGACAATAACATTGAATCAAGATTAAAAGAGGTACAATCACCGAATGTCACAGACTCTGAGATAATAACTGTAGACATGAATCTGACTCCTGAGATTTATACTGCAGTCTTACAAAATGAAAACTGCAGCAGGAAATCAACAATAGTCTATGATGATTGTACTCTCAACATTGGAAGTAGAGACGGTTTTAATTTGTGTGGCAGTGTACAATCAGATGAAATAATAATAAGTACAAAAGAGACACTTTTCAGCTGTCATGTTTGTGGAGTACAGGTTAGCAAGAAAGGTGACCATAATGAACATGAACTTTCACATATGAGAGAAAAGTGTTATATAAGTAATGTTGGTAATGTAGAATTAGCTACAAAATCCAGAATATGTCAACAAGAAAGAATACAAAAAGCACAGAAGCATTCTAAATATGATCTTATTGGTATGGGGGCTGCTCATTTTGGTTATCTAAAGGCACATGTAATGCAGCATAAAGAAGAACTACCTAACAAGTGTGATGGTCTTAGTAGGTTTTCTAGGACTGATTATCCAAAGAAACCCATAATGCAGCATAATAGTGAGACACATTACAAATATGATGTTAGTGGAGCAGAATTTTTTCAACAAGATCACAAGGTGACAAATGCAGAAGGAGAATCTTACATGTGTGATGAACTTACAGGACAAAAACTTCATTTAAAATGGTACAAAAGTCGACATACAGAAGAAAAACTTTATAATTGTTATGTTTGTGGAGCAGGATTTTCTCATAGTGGTGATTTGAAGAGTCACAAAAGGACACACACAGAAGAGAAACCTTACAAGTGTGATGTTTGTGGAGCAGGATTTTCTCATAGTGGTGATTTGAAGAGTCACAAAAGGACACACACAGGAGAGAAACCTTACAAGTGTGATGTTTGTGGAGCAGGATTTTGTCAAAGTGGTGATTTAAAGAGTCACAAAAGGACACACACAGGAGAGAAACCTTACAAGTGTGATGTTTGTGGAGCAGGATTTTCTCGTAGTTGTGATTTAAAGAGGCACCAAAGGACACACACAGGAGAGAAACCTTATAAGTGTGATGTCTGTGGAGCAGGATTTTGTGAAAGTGGTGCTTTAAACAGTCACAAAAGGACACACACAGGAGAGAAACCGTATAAGTGTGATGTTTGTGGAGCAGGATTTTCTCTTAATGGTCATTTAAAGAGGCACCAAAGGACACACACAGGAGAGAAACCGTATAAGTGTGATGTTTGTGGAGCAGGATTTTCTCGTAGTTGTGATTTAAAGAGGCACCAAAGGACACACACAGGAGAGAAACCTTATAAGTGTGATGTCTGTGGAGCAGGATTTTGTGAAAGTGGTGCTTTAAACAGTCACAAAAGGACACACACAGGAGAGAAACCGTATAAGTGTGATGTTTGTGGAGCAGGATTTTCTCTTAATGGTCATTTAAAGAGGCACCAAAGGAAAAACACAGGAGAGAAACCGTATAAGTGTGATGTCTGTGAAGCAGAATTTTGTGAAAGTGGTGCTTTAAACAGTCACAAAAGGACACACACAGGAGAGAAACCTTATAAGTGTGATGTTTGTGGAGCAGGATTTTGTGAAAGTGGTGCTTTAAACAGTCACAAAAGGACACACACAGGAGAGAAACCGTATAAGTGTGATGTCTGTGAAGCAGGATTTTGTGAAAGTGGTGCTTTAAACAGTCACAAAAGGACACACACAGGAGAGAAACCTTACAAGTGTAATGTTTGTGGAGCAGGATTTTCTCGTAGTTGTGATTTAAAGAAGCACCAAAGGACACACACAGGAGAGAAACCTTATATGTGTGATGTCTGTGGAGCAGGATTTTGTCAAAGTGGTGCTTTAAACAGTCACAAAAGGAGACACACAGGAGAGAAACCGTATAAGTGTGATGTTTGTGGAGCAGGATTTTGTCAAAGTGGTGATTTAAAGAGGCACCAAAGGACACACACAGGAGAGAAACCTTATATGTGTGATGTCTGTGGAGCAGGATTTTCTCGTAGTTGTGATTTAAAGAGGCACCAAAGGACACACACAGGAGAGAAACCTTATAAGTGTGATGTCTGTGGAGCAGGATTTTGTGAAAGTGGTGCTTTAAACAGTCACAAAAGGACACACACAGGAGAGAAACTGTATAAGTGTGATGTTTGTGGAGCAGGATTTTGTCGAAATAATCAGTTAAAGAGTCACAAAAGGACACACACAGGAGAGAAACTGTATAAGTGTGATGTTTGTGGAGCAGGATTTTGTCGAAATAATCAGTTAAAGAGTCACAAAAGGACACACACAGGAGAGAAACCTTATAAGTGTGATGTTTGTGGAGCAGGATTTTCTGAGAATGGGACTTTAAAGAGACACAAAAAGACACACACAGGAGAAATACCTTATAAGTGTGATGTTTGTGGAGCAGAATTTTCTGAGAATGGGACTTTAAAGAGTCACAAATTTACACACACAGAAGAGAAACCTTATAAGTGTGATATTTGTGGAGCAGGATTTTGTGAAAGTGGTGCTTTAAACAGTCACAAAAGGACACACACACAGGAGAGAAACCTTATAAGTGTGATGTTTGTGGAGCAGAATTTTCTCGAAATGGTCATTTAAAGAGACACAAAAGGACACTCGCAGAAGAGAAACCTTATAAGTGTGATGTTTGTTTAGCAGAATTTTTAATAGTGGGACTTTTAAAGAGTCACAAAAGGACACACACAGGAGAGAAACCTTATAAGTGTGATGTTTGTGGAGCACAATTTTCTCAAAGTGGTGCTTTAAAGAGTCACACAAAAATCCGTAAGGACCCACCACCATGCAAAGAAAGGCCTTATAACCTGTTTGCTTTAAAGCATGAATATGCAAACTACAAGAGAGAACTGGACTGATTCTAAAGGCGACAAACTGGAACGGACAATGACATGGAAATTGGAACACAAGAAGTATAAATGGGAAAGAAGAGGAGCTGGTGGAAGAGATGAGGAAAGCAAAACTAGAAATCCTGGCTATAACGGAAACAAAGAATTGACAAGGAGGGATATTGATGGCAACACTCTGCTATACAGTGTGTAACCATATCTTTAAAGGGGGCAAATTTTGTAGCCACAGTGGAGAACCATACTCTCAAAGACAAAGGAAAGCCGACAAATCCTAGCAAGCAAAAACCAAAAAGATAGTATCAAGGGATGGAACTTTGTCTCGGAGCGCATTATGGTAAAACTAAAAGAATGAGAACCAAAACCTTGTCATACACATGCTCCAAATGAGATGAGAGACCTTAGATAAGTGGAATGTTTGCTACAAAGGACAGGGACAGAATTTTCTGAAATTAGTGCTGTGATATTTCAATGCCAGAGTTGGAAATGACATACAGATGGGGTGGAGTTAGCGGAAGAAGTGGAGAAGATTCTCAATGACAATGGAAAGCGACTCCTTAGATTACAAACACAAAGTTCCCGCCATAAGCGCATACATGCATAAATTAGATGTGACAAAAGGAATGACAGTGATCGACTATGCAGGAGTTAGAAGGAGCTTATTCAAGTATGTCTGGATGTTAGAGTGTGGAGCAGAGATTGGAAGTGATTTTTACAATCAAAGAACAACTGAAAGAGTTTCTTTAAAGAGTCACAACATCATGACAAGACACTAGGAGAGAAATGACCATTATAAGTGTGAGAGTTTGTTAGGAGCAGAATCAGGGGCTTATTGCTTGGTGAGAAACACAGAAGAACATTTGGAAACCCTCTGAGACACAAAAGGACACATAAAGAAAAAGCTGCTATAAGTGTGATGATTGTGGAGCAGAATTTTTCCAGTCATAAAAAGAACAGTTCGTAGAGGTTCTTTAAGAGAGTCACAAAAGGAAACACATAAGAGACACCTTATAAGCATGTGATGTTTTAGGAGCTAAAAACACAGCAGAATTTTCTCAAATATAGAGAATATATGATACTCAGAAAGAGTCACAAAAGGACAAGGTGCTATAGGAGACAAACCTTTTTCATACAGTGTGATGTTTGTGGAGCAGGATTTTTAAGCTGAAATTGGTTTTTAAATTTTAAAAATCAGACATCAAACAACCGTGTTACACATTTCAAAATTGTGAGAGAAACACAATTATCAAGTGTGATGTTTGTGACTTTGCAGAATCATAACTTCAACAAACACTCCAAGTCAATAATGCTTTTTAAAAGTCATACAAGTCCTTATTGCAAAAAGGGGACACAAATCAGGAAAGAATTATGGTCTATCAAAATACAAAAGATGTGATCAAGTCTCATTGTGTGCTCGCAAATTTTATCATTTTAATGGGGCTTTAAGAGTCAAAAACTACACACAGGAAAGAGAAACCTTTTTAAGTTGATGTTTGTGGAGCAGATTAATACTTGATCTCAGAATGGTGCTTTAAGAGTTACAAAAGGTGACACAAACAGAGAGAGATATATACTTGATCTTATTTTTTTGAGCCACATGAAATACTGAATACAGCCTAAGCTGCAGTCTTAAGCCAGGAGTTGACAAAAAGGAGGTATTTTCTGATTGAATCAACCTTTGCTGCTAATAAACAAAGAAACATTTAGCCCAACTCACCATGCTGCATCAAAGATAATTTTGTGTTCAACCTCAAGTGGCCTCAGGGCACTCACTGGCTGTTTGCTTTAAACACATTCTGATTATGAAACTACAAGAGAGAAAACTGACTGATTCTGTTGGCGGGACGGGAACTGGACAAATTGGACATGACTTGGAATTTGGAACACAAACAAAAAATGGGAAAAATTAGGAGCTGGTTTGCGATGAGGAAAGCAAAATTGCTAATTAATCCTGGCATTTAATGGAAACAAAGAAAAAGGGACAAGGAGTCATTGTAAGATCTCTGATGGCATTACGCTTTTGCTCTTTTATGTGGTGTACTCACATCTGAAAGAGCTAAAGGGGGCGTGGGTTGTATTGTGGCAAAAACCAAAAAGATAGTATCAAGGGATGAAGCTTTGTCTCGGAGCGCATTGTGGTTGTAAAACTAAAAGAAGGAGAAACCATAGTCAACCTTGTCATACTGTATGGGCCAAATGAGGATGAGAGAGCAGAGGTCAAGGAGGAATTCTGCGAGCTGCTTCAAAGGACAGTGGATGACTGCCTAGATGAAAATTAACGTTCACAAATGTGTAGCAAGCTAAGTTCAAACCAGAGTTGGAATCTATACCATGCTAGATGGGGTGGAGTTAGCGGAAGATATGGAGAAGATACTCTCAATGACAATGGAAAGCGACTCCTTAAATAGATTACAAAATACACAAAGTTCCCCCATAAGCGCATACATGCATATACTAGATGTGAACCAACAAGGAATGAGAAGTCAGTGAGTTACTCATCGACTATGCCATTGTTCGGAGAAGCTCATTCAAATATGTCCGAGATGCTAGAGTCTGGAGGGGGCCAGAGATTGGAAGTGATCACTACCTGCTAACAATCAAAAGAACAACTGAAAGAGTTTCTCAGCCTAGGAACTGCCCAACATCATGCAAGAAACTAAGTAAATGAATGGGAGAAATGACCATTAAGAGAGAGCTGAGAGAGCCAGAAATTAGGACCAGATATCAGGGGCTTATTGCTACAGTGGTGAGAAACACAGAAGAACAACCTGATGACTTGGAAACCCTATGGCTTAAATTCAAGGACATCATAAAGACAGCTGCGGCAGAAGCATGGGGTGGTCTGACTTGAAAACAAGAGAAAGAGGACACCTTGGTGGACAGAGGAAGTCAAAGAGAAAATAAAAAAGAAAAAAAAAGGCTTGGAAGCATTACTTAGGAGCTAAAAACACAGCAGGACATTTAGAGAAATATAGAGAATATATGATACTCAGAACAGAAGCAAAGAACAAGGTGCTAGCAGCAAAACAGAAGTCCTAGGAAGAATTTGGAGAAAAGCTAGAAAAAGATGTGCAAGAAAACCAGAAATTGTTCTATAAGACCCTAAAGAAAATGATAAAGGAACAACAATGCCCTCTAAAATTTTTAAAGGACAAGCAAGGCAAATTGCTTACTGCCCCAAAGGAAGTAATGGAACGATGGAAAGAATATTTCTCAGAACTCGTAGATGGTGAGCAATGTCAAGCATCAGAAATGATAACCACTAACACAGAAGAGAAACCAATGGTGATGAAGATGGAAGAACTGAAGGCAGCACTGGAGAAAATCAAGATGGGCAAAACAGCAGGGCATGATGGTATAACACCAGAAATGGTTAAGTACATGGGAGCATCAGGTGACCTATTACTCTTAAGGGTCCTACAGGCAGCGTGGTGCAACAAAACCATACCAAAGGATTGGGAGATTGCCATCATAACACTGATTTTCAAAAATGGTGACAATCGACAATGTGGAAACCATAGAGGCATATCCCTTCTCAGTGTCCCTGGTAAAATCTGCTCTAGAATCCTAAAGCAGAGAATCAGATGCCTTGCTGAGCCACAGTTGGATGAGGTCCAGTGCAGATTCTGAGCAAACCGAAGTACTCAAGACCTAATCTTCACACTCAGACAGCTGAGTGAAAAGGCACTTGAGTATAAGAGCGAGATCCATTTTTGTTTCATAGATGTGGAAAAGGCATCTGACAGGGTCCCCTGGAGCAAACTTTGGGACTGTTTGGCAAGGAAGAACATTCCAGCACCTTTGATTCATGCTATACAGAGCTTCTACAAGTCTTGCAGAAATTATATGAGTACAGCAAACCATAAATCAGAAGAGTTCAGGACCACCACTGGTGCAAGACAAGGTGATATCCTGTCACCTTATCTTTTCATGCTCCTCATGGATGATGTCATCAAGGCATGTAAGGAGAAGACAGGAAAGTATTCAGTGGGGGGACTGGAAGATGAGACAGGTCTGTATTTCAGAGCTGGCATTTGCTGATGATGTTGCGCTGATTGCTAAATCAGAGGCACATCTCCAATCCAACCTTCAAGTCCGGATGGAAGAGCTGGAGAAGAGAGGGATGGTCATAAACAGCTCTAAAACAAAACCATGATGATATCACGAGAAGAAAGAAGACATCAGATTAAGCTGGGAGAACAGGTCCTGGAGCAGGTCGACTACTTTAAATATCTCGGAGCTATTATAGACCGACAGGGAGGCATCAAAGAAGAGTTGGCCACTCAAAAAGCAGCAGCTGGGAGACTTTTTCAGGCCATAAATCGAGGCTTCCTCAGCAAGAGAGAGGTTAGTAAGAAAACAAATTTGGCTGTATACCACCTCCACCTACGTCCCAGCCTTGACATATGGATGCAAGTCATGGGCAATGACTACAATCTACAAAAGCCAGATCCAAACCTCAGAAATGAGGTATCGGAGGAAGGTGGTTTGAAGTAACAAGAAGAGACATGGTCCACTACCAGATGATGCGTCAAAGCCTAAAATCCCACCCCCTGCAGACACAAGTAGAAGAGTCCCAACTAAGATGGTTTGGCCATGTCTGCAGAATGGGAAAAGATTGGCTACCATGACAAGCATGTCAAACAAATAGCCAGGGATCCAGACCCCCAGGATGACCCAGAGTCCACTGGGAAGACTTCAATAGACAGTCTTTGAAGGATCGAGGACTAGAATGGAACCAAGCCAGGAGGAAGACAGCCAATAGGATAGTCTGGCACCCTCTCTTCCAAACCTCTACACCTCATGGTAGAAGGGGAATGACTAAGTAAGTAAGTAGAGAGACACAAACGGACACAGAAACCTTATAAGTTTGAGATTTTTTGAATACACTACTCTAAGAAGGCATACAGGGGAAAAGCCATATAGGTGTGATCTTTGTGGTGATGCGTTTTCTTAGGCTACTCAGATAAAGAGACACTTGTTGAAACACATTGGAGAGATGTATACATGTGATACTTGTTGTATTAGGTATTAGGATTTCTCAAGTCTGTATTCTAAAATTACACAAAAGAAGGCACACATGATAAGGATTTTCTAAGAGTGGTGTTACATTTTCTCAAGTCTTTATTCTAAAACAGCACACAACAAAACATACTTGAGAGAAAATTTCAAAGTGTGATGTTTGGTGTATTAGGTTTTCTGAAGTCTGTATTCTAAAATTACACAAAAGGCACACATGAGAGGGGCTTTCTAAGTGTGATGTTTGTGGTAATAGGTTTTCTCAAGTCTTTATTCTAAAACAACACACAATTTACAAAACATACGAGATGAGAGACAATTTGTAAGTGCAATGTTTGTGGTGTTGAGTTTACTGGTCTGTGTATTCTAAAACTGCACACTAGACACACATCAGAGAAAATGTATGTGTTTACCTTACACAATTTGTAAGCATGATGTTTGTAATTCAAGTTTACTCATTCATTATTCTTCAGCCCCCTTTTCACAAAATATCTTGATGGTTTAAATTATTTGATCACTTCCTGTGGACTTCATTTTGCAAAGTGGTAGTGAAAAAAGTATTTTGTTGTGTAAATTGAAATCACAACCAGATTTGTTATTGTTGTTGTTTAATAGGTCTGCTGAGCTTCTCACTCGTTTGCAGCCAGTAACAAGTTCAACACTCTTTGGTAACACTGAAGATCTAGGCTTTTCTTGTGGCTTTTCTACCATTCCAAAACATGTTGAGTTTAAGTCATGAGCTCTAGTTTCTCCATCTTAGCTTGCATTTAAAGGATTATCACATAGGGGTCCCAAGCTAGGAGTAAGAAGTATGTGGAAAACTGTGCATTCCCAGCCATCCAAGAGGGCAGTCCAGCTATGTAGAGTTAAAATACTGTGCTCTGGTTCTGGGCTCTCCCAAGGAAATGTCACATCCTGCACAGAGCCACTTCTCAGTTTCCCTGCTTATCAGTGGGTCCATAGTGAGATCCTCCTACATGCAGTCAGCCAGGTCAAAGCTAAAGAATCACGTCTGGGAATCAAAGCTGAAGAATCACGTCTGGGAATCAAAGCTGAAGAATCACGTCGGAATCAAAGCTAAAGAATCACGTCTGGGAATCAAAGCTTAGTGTGCAATGCTGAGTTCTCAACATGTTTCACCACAGAGGGAGTCCATGGAATTGTGTGGATGATTTCAAGCATCATTGAGGGTGTAATTAGCCTCACAGAGGTTCACTTCCACATATGTATACTGCAGCATTGTGTATAGCTGGTGGTCAGTTAAAGATGATAACTCCAGATTCAGCAAGATAAATGTAATCTTTGTGGTGCTACATTGTGTGATATACTACAGAGAGGTCTTATAAATGTGATTTTGTTTGTTGTAAGATGTGGCCTCTGCCTGTTAGCTAAGAACATATTCAAACATACAGAAAAGAAGCCATGTAATTATGATGTTTCTGATGCAGTGTTTTCTATGGATGCTCAAATTGTGCCATTAAAAAGAAAAGTGCTATAAATATTTTATGTGTGCTACAACAGAAATGGAATCCTGTGGACTCTGACAAAGCAGTTGGACGATCTGGATTTTGCTGATGACTTGGCTCTTCTGTCCCATAACCGTAATCAGATGCAGGACAAATTGAAAACACTTGATGAGAGATCACAGCAATTGGGTCTGAAAATACACAGGTAAAAGACAAAAATAATGAGAATAAATGCAGGTAACGATAACATAGTTGAACTTGAAATAACACCACTACAAGATGTAGAATTGTACACATATCTTGGCAGCAATATAAACAAAGTTGGAGGGACAGACAGTGATATTAAAATAAGAGTACAAAAAGCAAGAGGAGCTTTCATTGCATTGGGAAATATATGGAGATCACGAGAAATCAGATCCAACACGAAAATAAGAATCTTCAACTCAAATGTGAAGTCAGTCCTATTGTATGGCTCTGAAACATGGAGAACAACAAAGACACCAACCAAAAAGCTACAGACTTTCATAAATGGGTGCTTGCGTAGAATAGAAGGAATAAAATCATATGACAAGGTTACCAACGTAGAACTGATGACAAGAACCAGACAAGTGCCAGTTGAACAAGAGATAAGGAGAAGACGATGGCGATGGATTGGATACACACTCAGGAAACTTGTTGATAGCATTACAAGGCAGTCCTTGTTCTGGAACCCCCAGGGCAAGAGAGGCAGAGATAGACCAAGAAGCACATGGAGACGAGAGCTGGAAACAGAGGTGAAAATGATAAAGAGAACATGGAAAGAACTCGAGATGATGGCACGTGACAGGAGGACTTGGCAAGTGTTTGATGAATGCCTATGCTCCTTTGGGAGTGGAGGGTTATGAAAGACATTATTTTTCAGTTCCCTAAGGAGCAGTGGGGCCTCAACAAATGTATGTCAAGCTTTGACTTCCTGTGTCATCTGTTAAATGTCTTACCATAACTCTTTCATGTCTGCCTCCAGTTCCCATCTCAAAGTGTTTTTTTGGTTTCGCTCCTTCTGTCTATCTCTAAAAATAAATGAATGCATATACATGTGTACACACACAAAATGGTACATATTACCACCTCAACAAAAATTAACGATAGGAGCTACTGATGAGTGTAACAGTAGCACTGATAAAATTATATATATATATATCGCTAGAGAACAATTTGACGACCACAGCTGAGATTCAAAGATGCGTACAAGAGAGACATGAGAGCGCTGGACATAAATCCAACAGCCTGGGAGGATGAAGCTGCCAATCGCACCAAGTAGCGATGTTTTCTGTGGTGCCACCTCAGATTGGGCAACAAGAACCTAACATGACGAGCAGAAGAGAGAAGAAAACGTTGAAAGGAACACCAGGAAAATAAGCAGCTAGGGGCTGTCACCTCTGGTGCACATTCCCATATTCAGTTAATATGTTCCTATATATTTCACAAAATACAACTTAAGAATTGCTGGGCTAATTTTTATATGTTTTGTATTTAACATTCAGGCACAAAAAAACTGTCCAGTTTCAGATTTGATCAAAATCTGATAAGAATGAAAGGCACTTGAGTGCTACTCAGTTGGGGCTGTATGTGTTTGTTTTAGAAAAACTCCCATCAATTTCTCTCATGTCTCATTTTTAACTGTCAGTATATTGTGAGCTGTTTTCATTTCCAAGTGAATTCATGCACCAAGTGTTTCTTTATTAACTAGTAGGTATGTACATTGTCAGCCCATGATGTATTTCCTTTCACAAACTGTAATATTAAATTAAATTTCTCATTCCTAGACTAACTAACTGAGACCTGAAAGACACAACACTGTATTAAGACACAGTTCAATTTCAAAGTGCTCTCAGGCTGTATTTTGTCCGTTATTTTTTAAATGTTTGTTTTAAGTAATTTTTTTTTTTTTTTTTTTACATTTTAAGCAGATGAAACAAATAATCAATTTCATAATATGCAGAAGTGTGTGGCATTGTTTCCCTTGAAGGTATCCAATTTGATCTATCAACTGCCATCTTAGCATTAAATATATCTCCATCTTCTGTCTCTTGTCTTGATGGTGCACTCTGATACTCTTTCCTGTCTATCGCTAGATGTTAACTTCCCACTTACAGCACTGTCTTCCTCTACACTCAACTCTTCCCGACTGCAAAGGTACAGTGTTCTAAACCAGAATCATCATGCTCATCTACCCAGCTGTAAATGAGCACCATAATGTGCTCTTGATTTATGGAAGGCAAAGGCTAAATTCAAAGAACTGGACCTAGTATGGTGAAGTCTCTAACACTCCGCTCCCCTACAGCAGTATCTGCTATGGGTCAACTTTGACCTTTTGTGTTTTAAAACTTGTTAATCTGATGTTGTTCTCATTTGCTCCTTTCTTTATTAGAATTGTGTACCATTTTGTATGTAATTTAAATATGCTGGTGTGATAATCTGCCTGTACAACTTTTTAGATGGCACTCATTTAAAATTATGGTTATAATCCTTTACCGGTGGTTCATTATTAGAAATGTGAATACATGAGATTTTATATGGTGTGTAAATGGGATGGGTGTGTACATTTCATTACAATTATTTATGGTAATGGTTAGTGGCAAAACTCATGTCATTTAGGGTGAGGTCATTGTAAATTATGGTTATATCAGGGTTTCTTTACCGGTGGTCCCATGGAGCCCTTAGTTGGGGGGAGGGGGTTAGGCTGTGCATATCCTTACAATTTTACTCTGGAAAATTATGATAGATTTTTGTATGTAAGTAAATATTGTCTTTTTACAGATTGTTATTGTTGTGAAACGGTGGTTTGGTTTTTAGAAAAGTGGATGAGTGTAGATAAATGATTTGGTAAATGAAGTTGTTTAAAGACTGTTCGTCTTTGTTGAAGGGAGGTGATATGTATAGAGGAGAGCTTTGAGCAAAGGGAGGGAAAACTCCATGGTTTTTTCCACTTGGTAGATAGTAGTTATTGTTAGAGTTAAGCATATTAAGTAAGTCCAAGATTGTGGTGGGAACAAATTTGCAGGTAAAGTTTTTGTAGTAAAAATGGAAGAGAAGTGTATGGTTTTGAATCTAATCATCAAAGGGAGATAACTTGGAATTACGTCCCTTGTAAGTTTTGGTGGGTGAGCAAGAAAAAATGATGCACGAGAAAGTTGTGGAAGGATGAACACATTTTAGGAGTGAACGAAAAATGTTAGAACGGGAATTAGTCAGTCTGATATCTTGGCAGCAATATAGACAAAGTTGGAGGGACAGACAGTGATATTAAAATAAGAGTACAAAAAGCAAGAGGAGCTTTCATTGCATTGGGAAATATATGGAGATCACGAGAAATTCAGATCCAACACGAAAATAAGAATCTTCAACTCAAATGTGAAGTCAGTCCTATTGTATGGCTCTGAGACATGGAGAACAACAAAGACAACAACCAAAAAGCTACAGACTTTCATAAATGGGTGCTTGCGTAGAATAGAGGGATTAAAGTGGTATGACAAGGTTACCAACGTAGAACTGATGACAAGAACTAGACAAGTGCCAGTGGAACAAGAGATGAGAAGAAGATGATGGCGATGGATAGGACACACACTGAGGAAACCTGTTGATAGCATTACAAGGCAGTCCTTGTTCTGGAACCCGCAGGGCAAGAGAGGCAGAGGAAGACCAAGAAGTACATGGAGAAGAGAGTTGGAAACAGAGGTGAAAATGATGAGGAGAACATGAAAGGAACTTGAGATGATGGCACGTGACAGGAGGACTTGGCATGTGTTTGTTGAAGGCCTATGCTCCTTTGGGAGTGGAGGGTTATGAAATGAAATGAATGTATTGAGCCCTGAAAATGGGTCATTAGATTTAGAGGCACAAACCATTAAAAAAATGCTTGTTGGAGTCATTTCAAGTGCTTGTTCATACAGCTGTAGGGACATAATGAACACAATTTTCACAAACATTATAAACTTTATGAAGTTGGTTTATATCTTAAATAATATAAGAATATATATATATTCACTAACTTCACCTTGTGATTGTTATATTGGCAGAAAAATTTCATTCTCTGTGTTTATGTTGAAATGCCTTCCAAGCTATCTGGGCATGTCAGGTTTCACACCCACATTAGGAAGAAGCACCGTTGTACAGTTAATGGTTGATACTTTATACTTTGTTGCTGTTCTTTTTTTTTTAAATTTTGCATTCTTTTGCATTATGACCAAAGTTTGTGTCATTTATTAGTTTTTTTGTTATTTGGCTATGAAAACCCACATCCAAATACATTTTATAGACTTTAGGTTAAGGGATTCTTGATGCCTTGATAACCATTATAATCTATAATAGTTGATTAGACTCCTATGAGAATTGGTTTGCTATCACAAGAATGTGATATCTTGGGGAATCTTAGTTTAGCTGCATCGGAGTCCTTCGTGATGGGATGTTTGTTTTATGTCATTCGTGTTTTTTTCACGTCGTTAACCTAGGTACTACCTACTGTTCGCTCGCATCCCACGAGGATTCACAGAGAAATACAAGGAACCACCATCTGGATAATGCTGGGATGATAAATGGTGTCTACAACGACGTCTCTGTTCTATCTTTTCTCAGCTAGTGTATCGCTTAGCCATCTCCTAGGTCGTCATCTAATATCATGTTTGTTCGCCCACTAGAGGCTCCACCGCACTCCTCTGCCTGGTCGCCCCCTATAACTTGTCTAGGTTTTTATCAGTTGGACTATTAAGTAGAAATACTTTAACCGACCTACTTTACAAGTTACTCGCGCTTCGCTTGAATATAGGTACAGCGCAGGAGTATTTTTGTGCAATTTACCAATAGTTCAGCTATCTTCCTGAGAGTGATACTAGTTTGTTCAGTTCTTTTAAGTTGTAGTTAGGCCCTACAATACAGACTGACTTCTGACAGTTTGAGTTTGCGTGGATAAAGTATTAATTCTAGAAGTCTAACTAAATTTCTTTGATGCTCTGTGTTATGTGATTATTGTGTATGTCAACTTTGTTCTACTCACGAGTTCAGCTCCATATGGGATGTTAGGTTAACAGCAATACACTCATAGGAGCTCATTATGTCACATCGTGCAGAATGAAGGAACTTATGTACTCATTCTCTCTGGGAGTTTTTCAATGCTAGAGTGCGCATGGGATTGAAAAAGGACTGTGATTCAATAGCTAATCTTTAATTATATGGTTAAGTCCTTACCTGCTTTGCTCTGGCACCGCATCAGCACGTAGTTTTGCAAATTATGGAAGTATATCTTCATTGATCTCATGTCCGGATCGTGTTGATCGGTACACAAGTAGTGCCGATTGAGTATGCTGCTCATATTTGGTTTCTCCATGACAGATGTACTCGCAATATAAGAATCGTATGTGTTGTTGGGGAGATCGTTGATAGAAGTGTAGGGTTATTGATGACAAATGGGTGTACTTTTGTGTAGATCTCATCTTAATTGCTGAAACAAAGGAGCCAGTCACTCTAACCAGTTTTTGGTTCGGTATGTCTTTGTGCTGTGTGTGGCCATGATGAGATGCTACCTTAATCTGTTTAGAGGTTAGGAAAAGAAATTTGATAAGTTTTATATAGATAGGTGATATGAGTCCGATGCTTAATTTTGTTTCCCGTAGAAGAGATATATTGGTGAAATTAGTCTTTGACTCATTAGATAGGTGATGATTTTCTGCAGTCGCAGTAGGGTTGAGGACAATGGATGTTGCAGCTAGAGAGCCTCAGGTCAGCCCGCTCTGGAGAAAATTTTGCATTCCATATACATTTGAAGACAACTGCTATGATTTTTGGCGCAGCCGAGTGGAGAACAGGTACGCGAAGAAGTGTTATTGAGCAGGGAATACAAGAGTAATTACTATGGAATATTAAGGCCAGGTGCTTTCTTCTGAGATAATATCCCTACTTGTATAAGAATCAGTGAGTGTAGGCACGTGAGGTATATTGGTGAGAAGATTAAAGGTACTTCCAATATGCCTCAAGGGCATGTATACAGGATACTTTACATATCATTTTTTTTACTCTCGCCTGGATTGCAGAGCGCCTGAGATGAGATATCCCATTGTTGTGGTATTTTTGTATAGGGTTTTTTGTCGTTTGTTTTGTGTTAACGTTTTTACCGAGTATGGTTAGTAGAGCAAATCCCTTTGCTCTATAGATATCAGCAAATCTCTTGCTTGTAGATGTCACTCTGATTGAGGACTGCTTTAATGCGTTTTCTTATTCTAAGTGTTCTTTGTTTATTTATGTGCTAGCCGCTACCCTCTTCAAAGATGTCGTCTCCTTGGTTGATTTGTAAGACGTGAGGAAATGCCTGCTGTATAGGGTGCAATACGCACTTGTGCAGTTCCATATGCTGTCTCTGGAAGCACAATGGGACGCAGGCGTCTGTAGAGATGGTTAGAGGGACGCTACTGAAACAAGAACATTAGAGTTAAGAGGGAAAGACTTGACTGCTCACTCTCTAGGCTTGGTTTGAACTTAATAATTTGGGTAGACTCCTATAATGTCAATGGTCATTTTTGATGAACTATGATAACTAGGAGGACACTCTTGATTTACTTACGTGCAGATAACTCAAACTTGAGAGGAATTATCTCCTCTCCGGATTTCCTCTAGATGTCTACGTACTAGGAGGATTATCTGCTATCTGGAGAATTTTCTAAAAGCAGTTGGTCGCATAAACTGAGGAAAGAAAAAGATGGGTTTTTAAAATGAGTAAATACAGTAGAAGTTGTGCAAATTTATATTGTCATCACTCGCCACAGGAAACATGATAGTGGCAGTGTCTCAGAATTTGGCACGAATTATCGAGACTAGAGATTATTACTAGAGTAAACTATTGTTTGATTTTGAGAAAACGGGACTGTTTGACAGTTCAGATACAAGGTGATCTCTAGGGAGAATATGGAAAATTAGCTAGAGGGCTTTATGGAATTTCCTCACGGAATGAGCCTGGCATTGTTAGTCCAATTATTAAGAAAGCCGCGCTTCTATATTGCTAACGCTTTACTTGGTGTGTAGATGTTATTAAATGCTGGTTGAATCGGTTGAAATGTTTGACAGGAATACCTAACACTGTGCTTGGTGAGATGGTTGTTGTGTAGATAAATAGGAGAACGACAGGGATGCCCCTTATAAACAACATCATTATTGACAGCCATGGATTGGGTGATACACAAGACCAACAGAGGGACAGTCCAAAGCGGGAATAGGATATGGACCCCCAATGTTTTCACTCCACTGGCGGACCATTGACTATGCAGATGATGTCATAGCTCAGTATACTCGCACATTTCACATCCACCACATACCAAGAAAAAACCCTCGATTAGGACTGAAAAAACGTATAGCCAGCAGGTTGATTGAACATCAGTCTGAAAAAAAGACATAGGTCATGACACTCAATGTGGGTAATCCTGAGACCATACTACAATAAGGAACCAGAAGTTAGAACACAGACAGACACATTTACTTAACCTAGGATGCATAGTAACACCAACATGGCAGAACAAGCAAGACATTAACAAACAGAATGAAAATAAAGTGAGAACAGCCTTCGCTAGTCTCAACAACTTCTAGAAGCCCATACCCCAAATTAAGACTCGTGGTTTGCGAGCTGTGAATTTTTCAGTGCTTTCTCTATGGTGCGGCATGCTGGAGAGTTAAACAGACGCAGGACAAAAGGTCGAAAACTGTCATTCCTTTCCACACAATTCGACTAAGGAACAATTCTCCCCCCCACATCCCCCTTTTTTGCCGCAATACATCAGCACCCAAGAACAAACTTATTCGGTCGTCAAACCAGAAGGGCCTGTCACCACCCATCATTCTGGCCAGCCGCTGGAGTTAGTTGCGTTGACACCACCAAGTATCCTCAGGAAAGGAACACCCTCGATGCCATTACACAAACACAGCTCTGGCCCCTCAAGCGCATAGCGACGTGCCCCAGGCCAACCAAACCACACACTTGGTGGCGATCTAAGTGGGAGTCATGTTGGGCAAAGACATGGACCAGAGTTGGCACTGTTAATAAGGGTGGCCGTCGAGCACAGAACAAAGTGAAATCAATTTTTTTGCATGCCCATACCACAGTCGCCACAATGATATGATGGCCACCTTACTGATTTGGCCGGTCGGAGGCCTATGGATCAAGAGAAGCGTAGGGCTGGCCCACCCCCATTCTCCCAACGTGTAAACCAGCACACCACATTACTACCAGCCCTTCCATGAAGCCCTAGCTGTAGATGTTGACCTCATCGGCACCAGCAGATACAGGATAATTAGAATTCGACGTCATCGCACTACCGCGCAAAAACCCATAGGGGCTCCCAGTCATCGCTCCAGGAAAAAAGTCAACAAGGGTTGATGCAATGCTAAATTGTTACTGTTGCGCCACTGATTGTTTACACGCCCGATGTGTACCTCTCATATGTCCATGGCACCATGCCCGTAGCTCCACCCTCCACGTTCTAGAACGAAAGATGATGCCTTCCCATGGAGGATTTTCATTCATGTCGGCGAGCCATTCCAATTTTGGCCCTTTTGAAGCCTGGATGTAGAGAGCCATGGTTACAATAATTTGCCTATGTTAATAGCAACGTCATCCGGTACAGCCATCTTAGCCGGGGCAGCTAGTAAATAGCTCTAAACCTCCATTCTCTAGCATGAGGTTGATTTTCATGTACGCCCCGCTATGTTCAGCCGTTAGATCTGCCCTTTAACTCTAGCAGCGAAGCGTCACCCTGATTTATTACCTCCTCGGAATACAGATCGGTAGTATGTGTACACAATGGCATCCTTCATCACCGCAGCATTCACCATTTAATAAGCTACTTCAATTTCCCGTTCTGCTTCTACCCAATTGCCCGCCATGTTCTCCCCCCCTACTTCTATCCCCCCAATGCTGATGGTGACAGCCACGATAAAAGAAACAATTATCACCATCCGGCATGTCAGTTTCTCACATCATTATCATTACAAATTATTAAAAATTACATTAAGCATGTTAGACAAGAATGGCAGGGAGTTGCAAAGTAGACGTCAGAGTTAATGTTACAAGAAGCAGGACCAGAGCCTGAGCTACATCAAAGGTCCCCGGCACTGGCTTTGACGAGATATTGGGAACTAGTACCATACTGTCAGGGTTGGACCTACCTCCTTTGACACTTATAGCAATAAATTCGTGCTAAGACTGTTAGGAAGAATCCTCACTGGGGGGTTATGGATCCCTTGCTCTTAGCCTAGGCGAAAGTACCTGGCCGTGGCACTCAGATCTTCGCGCCATAATCTGAAGACATGGCCAAAACATCTTCCAGTTGGAAGACTCTAACTTGGGTCTGCAAGGATAGGGTTTTATTAAGTCTTGCCATGTAATCATCTGGAAAAAGCTGCACTATGTCCTTCTTGGGGACTTCAACTACCTTCGGGATAATAAGCGATCATTTCTGATGTTAAGAAATGCGGTAACTGATGTACAATTGGACAACCAAAAATCATACAACTTACTGGAGAGACATGTGTTCCTTGGAAAAAAAAAAAAAAAAAAAATGAGTGTGACAATTTGTATGCTGTAAGTTGATGCATCCAGAGATGGTATTAAATCATAACTTCAGTAATATTATGGTAATGCTTATGTAAATGCTACGTATTATACAAAGAACATTCCAAACATATTGTCTGTAATTGAATAACCTGTCACATGATCACAGTCAGCGTAACCTTTAGAATGTTAACCCGAGACGTTATGGGAGCCACAGTGATACAAATTATTGCTTCAACACGTTAATGCGTAGCTGATGGTCATAGTTGCACTGGCTTAACGACTCAGGAGTCCATGGTTTTTCAAGTCTCCCCAATTCTTTTTTAGACCATGTGAATCGACCCAGAGCTTGATGAAAAAAAGATTTGGTAACCAAGAGCAGCTCTGATAAGTTAAGGAGGACAACTATTTGTGATGCTGTCTCACCACACACCTCCATAGATGGCAAGGAGATGGTAACCAAGTGAAACGACCATGGCACACATAAACACCATTGTTATCTCAATTTGCCTCAAAAAAAATGTATACGTATGTTGCGTGATAAATTCGTCGCAACATCGTTTTTTATCCACAAGCGATTTGTTTTTATAACGCAAGGGCAAACAACTGCTTGAAATCTATAGTCACTTTTCACTCGGTAATGCATTTGTCTTCTCGCGTTAGTAATCCGAATGCAGTTAATTTTGAGTGTGGTCGTTTTTGCGCTGGAGTGCGAAGAATTGTCTTGTTGTTTGGTTTCGATCGGTTTCGCCACCATATTGTGGTATTATCTAAATTACCATGCTAACACTCATACTAATCATATTTTAACATTATATATTTTTTTCGTTTTTAAGTCTTAAATTCAAAATTAATACTATAAATCAAATATAAAAAAATATTTATTTATAACAAAATATAAAAACATACTCCATTTACCAACCCATAACAACCAACAATCAAAATTTTATATCTTCAAACTCAAAACTATACATTACCTATATACCTCCATAAAAAATACCCATATATCATACATCACTTAATCATCTTAAACTTTCCAACAATACAAATAACCCATCCACTTAAACTCCCCCAAACAACAACTCTTCACAAAAATTCTTCCAACAACACAATTCCTCTATAATA
>JAMPIV010022322.1:697500-995738 GCA_024509875.1 Oreohelix idahoensis | reverse complement strand
TCAGTCCTGGGGACTCTTCCTCAACGAAACTCTACACAGCTTTCTACTTGTTAGGCGATATGCGCTGATAACTACACCACAAGAAATGCTAAAAATAATAGACTTAGTTTTACGAACGCAGACTCAGTGTCTATCCGTCCAATGGATACTGAACAGACCCTACTGGTCCTGTCTATTTTCTCCCTCCTTCTCTATCTTTCTCTCTTGATCTCAGTGTCTCTCTAAACACTCGAGGGCTGGTGATGCGGCGTCTCCGTTACTCTCTTCTTGATTTCTATCAGGACCTAGGTATGGTAACCCTGTCACCTGTTCCTGATTTTGGTGATGACGATGTTCGGATATCAAGCATGAGGGTCTTGATTACCTGTAGACAAAACTTCTCTGCTGCTGCATAGCTTCCCTCTTTTACCCCGCTCCGGAGTTAGAGGAAAAAAAAACCCACAGCCTTGATTTCAGGCTGTACAAAATGAAACTAAACTAGTCTCCCGGCCACCTGCCGTTGCTAGAGACTATAATAGCGATGCTCTCGGCTGTATGATAAATAAACCTCGGTCCAGCTGAAGCATAGGGACTTCACTGCCAGAGACCATAGGGTAATTTTCTTTTGCTCCTGACGATACTCGAGTACACTGACCCTGAGATATGTCTTTTGCCGTGGATAATTTTATTTGACAAAATTATGCTCCCCACTGTTTCGCCGAGACTCGCTGAAATTAAAAGAAACAGCGACTCATGTACACCCACTCTAAAATCGCTTATCTCTTAACATATACGATACATAAAATAATTCTATACACGTGTCACTTCCATCTCACTCCTTCTTCTATTCCCCTTCTCTCGTTCTTCACATAATACATGAAATACTATTATCCCACGTGGCACTAAAATCACACTTATCCTCCCCTTCTCTCGTTCTTCACACAATACATAAAATACCACTATCCCACGTGGCCTCTTCATCCCCCCTCCTTCTACTAAAATCTGCCAGGTAAAATAAACAAAACCTCCCGACACCGTCTGACACGTTACATGGCCGTTACGCATGGCCGATCACGTGTTCAAACTTGACAAAAATAGGGAAATCCTTTTACCCATTAACACAGGAGTTTCCCCGGCTTACTCCTATTTAAATTAAATCTCGCTATAGGAATAGTTTCCTCCCCTAAGCAGTATAATTCATTTACAACGTAAATCTGAACCCTCCGACAATATTTCTCACATTTTTAAGGCTCAGAAAAATTAACGAACACACCAGGGATTTCCCCATAAATTTACATTAGAAAATATACAGGAATAAATGGTGGTTTTACATAACATCCTACAAATATGGCACACGTGTTTCTCACAACTTCTCACACTCCTATCTATTGCCAAAATCATAGAAAGAATAAGCACACTGTTGCATTACGTCGTTCTTCAAAAATTGATAATGGATGGCACTATCGTTTAAAACTTTAAGTTTTAATGTCCCTGAAGAATTAACTACGGGCGAATTTCTGAAAAACCCACTAATAAGTAAAACGATGAATAAAATAGTTACATACCGATTATCGTCTGTTTTTCCCACGGTGGAGAACGATAATTACGACGTCCTACGGCCAGGCAATTATTTTTCATAGAGACCGAATCCCCGTTTTCTGTCCCATTATATACAAGAGAAAACACCCACGCGAATTCCCGTCCTACGCAAATCCCGGACCAATGGGAGCGCTAGAAAAATCAATACTATCAACCCACGCAAAATCCCGCGTGCTTCCGGCCTCGTCATATCGCGTGCCGAAAATGGCGATTATTTTCGTAAACAACGAAATCTACGGGAATCGCGAAAAATCAGAAGAAAGTAAAACTGATGCTAGAATAAAATAAACCTACCATCATAAACGAACCCATTTAATTTATCTACTCAAAAAAAAATACCAACCACGATATACATTCAAATGAGAAGAAATAAAAATGGTGGAAAAGCGGGCCCGAAAATAGCGATTTCCGTAAACAACGGAAAATCGCGTGATCAGAAGAAAATAAAACTGGTGAAAATTCAAAATAAAAGAACAGGATCGGGCCGGTTGAAAGTCAGAATTACAGTGTGGTATCACATAAGTCCCCCCTTTCAAGTACGGGAATCCGTGCTCAATCACTGAAATCTCTGGGTTTCATGCTGGCCCTTCCTTATTCCTGTCTACAGAGCTGTCTGTGAGTACTCCTTCTTCATCCTTCTCTTCCGGAGCTAGGTGCCGGCTTAAGAAATCGGCTCCTACATTATCCTTTCCTGGGATGTACTGCACCGAAAACGAGTACATGCCCAACAATAAAGCCCATCTCATGATTTTAGCATTATTGTGCTTGTTGGCTCCAAAAAACGCCAAAGGAGCGTGGTCACTTTGCACTACAAACGTGACCCCGTATAGGTATTCGTGGTGTTTGCGAATCCCAGCCACTAATGCAAGGCACTCTCGTTCTATTGTTGAGTAGTTTCTTTCGGCCGCATTAAGTTTCCTACTGGCATAAGAGACTGGGAACAATAGACCTTGTTGGGATTCGTCGGCTTGTAAAAGAGTGGATCCAATTCCGATGGCGCTGGCGTCCACCCTTAAAACAAAATGTTTTGTTAGATCCGGGAGCCGAAGTATTGGCGAACTGGTCAGTAGCTCCTTAAGAGTGGTGTACGCTCCTTCACATTCTGCTGTCCACCGAATTTTTTCCGGTTGACCTTTCCGAGTGAGGTCGGTCAACGGCCCTGTTAAGCTATTAAAATTCGGAATGAATTTTTGGTAATATGCGCACAGGGAGATAAAGGATCTCGTGTCCTTTTTTGTGATGGGGCGAACTGCTTTCCTTATTTTCTCCACGTTTTTGTCCAGTGGCCACATGCATCCGTGAGCGATAGTGTGGCCTAGGAAATCTAGGGTGTCAAAGCCGAGTAAACATTTGCTCGGGCGGGCGGTAAGCCCCGCCTCCTTCAATCTCCCGAGGAGCGAGGTGACAGTTGCTATGTGTTCCTTCTCCGTTTCCGTTGCGATGAGGATATCGTCCATAAAATTATGAATGTGGGGGTTTTGCAACGGCCCTAATAGCTTCCTCATCATTCGTGTGAAGGCACCTGGGGCATTATGTAACCCAAATGGCATGACGTTAAACGTATAGTGCCCTTCACTAGTGCTAAAGGCCAGCATCGGCCTGACGTCCTCTTTCACCGGAATTTGATAATAGCCTTTACTGAGGTCTATTTTCGAGAAGATCTTCGCCTGGCTCAATTTGGAAAACAGTTCCGCAGGGCTGGGGAGGGCTTCCGGTTGAAATTCCGTCACGGTGTTGAGCAATCGATAATCGATGCACAGTCGGGTCTCACCGTTAGGTTTTTGTAATAGGACCACGCTCGAACTGTATGGGGATGTGGTTTCAGAAATGATGTTGGCCGCCAGCAGTTTTTCAATTTCCTCCCGTAACGCAGCAGCTTTGGCGTATGGGACCGGATATATTTTAGTCCGTACTGGGGTGTCGTCTTTCAGTTTCATCTCAAATTCCGAGAGGTGGGTGAGTCCGGGCTTATCCGTTAAAACGTCCGCGTATTGTTGTAATACAGTCCTGAGTTCTCGCGTCGCTCCTTCTGAAAGATTTTCCCCAAATTTTACGTCTCGGTACGACTCTGTTGGGTGTAAGGGGTACTCCCCATAATCCTCTGGGTCGTCCTCTGCCTCAATAGCTACCGCCAAAGCTAACAGGTGGTCTTGAGATGGTGGGGCTCGTTCTAAAAATTTCTTAAGGAGATTCACGTGGTATATCTTCCTTTTTCCCCTGATAGCGATCCTATAGTTGGTGTTAGAGATTTTCTCTAACACCTCAAAAGGCCCCTGCCATCCAATGCGCAGTTTGTTTTCCCCGGTGGGAAGTAACAACAAGACCTTCTCCCCTACCTGGAGCTCTCTTTCCTTGGCCGTCTTGTTGTACCTCTGCGCCTGTTTTGCGCGAGCCTTACGAAGGTTGTCTGAGGCCATTTTCCAACCTAACTGTAGTCGCTTCTGTAACTCTGCCACATATTTGGAGGCTGACACCGTTGTCTCGTCTGCCTTCCGATCTGTCAAAGACCTGAACAGTGCCTCCAAGGGGCCCTTGATCGGTCGCCCAAACAATAGGGGGGCTGGCGGGTAGCCTGTAGAAGCCTGGGGGACTTCGCGATAAGCAAACAGGGCGGCAGGAATAAAAAGGTCCCAATCCTCTGGCCGCTCCTGCCCTAATTTGCGCAGCATCGTCATCAAGCTGCCGTTGAATCTCTCCACGAGACCATTTCCTGCCGGGTTATACGGACTGGTATGTATGTGTTGGGTCCGAAGAATGTTAAAGATCTCCTCCATCAGCAAGCTGCGAAATTGGGACCCATTATCTGTCAACACTTGCTGAGGAAACCCCAGTCTTGTAAAGATTTGCAGCAAGGCTTCTGCAACATGTTTCGAGTCGGTGACCGCCAGGGGGATGGCCTCTGCCCACATGGTGCACACATCGACTAATGTCAGGATGAACCTGTTCCGCCGCTTTGTTCTTTCTAATGGGCCTACAATGTCAACCGCCACTCGTTCAAAGGGGGTACCGACGATGGGCATCTCTCCTAACGGGACCGGGGGGGTCCAATGTTTGGGTGCCACTCTCTGACACTGAGCACACGATTTTACAAATCTTATGATGTCCTGGGTCATTCCCGGCCAGAAATAATGAGCCACTATTCTATGTATGGTGGCCCCCTGCCCCATATGTCCACTAAATGGAAGCGCATGCCCCATTTCTAAAATCTGCAGCCTATACTTGGCTGGCACTACCAATTGGCTGTGCCCCTGCTCTTCTCCTCCGTCTCTGCGATAAATCAGCCCGTCCTTCTTGAAGAAATTCCCCTTTTGTTTGGGGTCCTTTGACGTGGGTAATTTCTGAAAACAGGCCTCCAGTGTCAGATCCTGTGGTTGTGCCTCCTGCAGTTCCTGGGGTAACAGATTAGTGGGGGCCTCCTTTTCCCTCTCCTTCTTGGCTTGCTCCCTAGTAACCACTGCGGCCACTACTTCCGGTTCCTTTGGGTCCCCTAGGTACACATACCTACATCCCAAAATGACCTCAAAAAGGGGCCCCTCCATTACAGCCGCCTTGATCGTGCCCCTGACGAATTTGGACACTATTTCTATCTGCGCTACTGGGAGGCGCATTGGAGCATCTCCCTTTAACACCCCACATATCTCCACAAATTCTCCAGTCATCTGTTCGGGCTTCACTAGATGATGGCCCACGAGACATTCGAAACTTAAGCCGGTATCATACAAACACTCGGTTTTGATCCCATTAACCGTTACCCTTCCCCTCGTAGAAGGTCGGTCACTCGTAGGTTGAGAATCCTGCTCCTTCTCCAAGTCTGGTACAGAAGTTTGTAAACAGGCCACTCTCTTCGGGGGGTTTTCCCGGCTTCCCCCTGCTTTCCACTGCGAGTTATAATTATTTCGGCCACCCCACGTCCGACCATATGCGTGTTTGCGGCCGGGGTCCCTCCTTGCCTCATCTCGTTTATTCGGTGGGTTGGGGTCCCTCGCGGAGTTCGAAGCAGGTGGAGGGGGCTCTCGGGTGTTCGGCCCGTTAGTTGGCTTGTCGGGAGAGGTGTTATGTCCTCGGGTTGGCGGGTCAGGGTTTTTCCGTTTCTGGCTCAGTACCTCGGCCTGTGCTGTTTGGAACCTTTCGGCGAACATGATAATCTGATCAAGTTGCTGGGCACCCTGCTCCGCCAGATACCGCCTCAAGTCGGGGGACATGTTTGCCTTTACTTGTTCACACAGAACTAACTCCTCCAATCCTTCGAAAGTTTTTGCCAGTCCTGACAGTTCCCTCCACCGGGTTAGGTAATTTCTCACCCGCTCTGCAAACTGTGCGAAACTCTCTCCCTTCTCCGGCCTGCTCTCCCTGAACATGGTTTGGCGTTTCCGGGGTGTCCACTGAAACCTTTGCAATAAAGCGTTTCGCAGTGCCTCAAAGTTGTTCTGGTCATCTATGAGCATCTTGTTGTAAACTTCATACGCATGACCTTTGAGTGATTGCGATAATTTTAGGCACCAAAGACTCTCATCCAATCCGTATGCCTTTGCCATTCTTTGAAATTTCTCCAAGAACACGTCAATCTTTTCATTCCCATTAGGGAACGAGTCAAATGGGAAGCTCATGGCTGCCATCCGGGGCCCTCCACTTCCTGAGGTGTCTGTTGCTCCTGCTCCAGGAGAATCTCCATTAGCTGAACTGCCTTCCGAAGATCGGTACTGCAGTTCCAGAGAACGCAGGGCAAGTTCATGATGTCTCTCTGCTGCCTTCTCCGCTGCTTCTCTTTCTGCTTGCCTCTCCGCTGCTTCTGCAGCGGCTATCCTTTCCTCTTTTGCTGCTTCCAATTTCCGAAGTTCCATCTCTGCGGCAGCTGCCCTCTCTTCTTTCTCTTTCTCCTGCTGATGATGCCTATCAGTCTCCCTTATCATGTAGGCCTTAGTTTCCTCCTTATCCATTCCCATGTCTTGAGCAGCCTCTCGCCAGGCAGCTCGTAACTTGGCCATATCCGCCATCTTACCTGTAAACTGCTGTAAGTTCACAAATACCGAGAAATGACAGAAAAGGAAAAGAGAAGGAACAACCTGTTTCGAAATATAAAATATTCTCTACAACCGCTGTCCCAAAAATCTGACCTCAGACTAGCACCAAGTCTGAATAATAACCTGAGAAAAATTTAGTTAAGAAGCTACCAAAAACTAAATTACCTTCCTGTTATAGAAAAATATGTCGGTATGCCATCAATTACCACTAAGTCATATAAATCAAAAATACCACAAAAATCTACTAGACTGCACCCTGTGGAAAAACCTATAACTGGATCAGTTCTAATAGCTCAACGTCTAGGAAATATTTAAAGAAACTCTATTCTCAGAAAACTTTCTAGAGACAATCTATGAATATAGATCACAGAATTGATCTCACCAGAATGATCCACCGGACGATTGCCGCCCACTTGTCACGAAGTGGTTTTAAGTTTATAGAGTGTGCCTGAATGAAAGCAAGACCCTAGTATGAGAAAGTCTGAGAAGATAGAATTTAGATGGAAAATGACATGCCTGTGGACAGGTGAGACTATTGGCTCAAGAGATAGACCCAGGATTTGAATCTCCCCCTGCCGCTTCGTGACTAAAAAAAAAATGGCTATAGTCTCCCCACCTCTGACTGCCTTGAAACACAAGGAGATAAGGTGTATAATTACGACCACAAACACCACTATACAGACAACATAGAGTAAGTATAGTAAAGACTAGAAGCTGATCCAGTAAATAATATATGTATATATTTATTTACATACAAGAAAAACATAAAATGGCATCATACGTCATCAAGTCAGTCAATAGCGTGCACTGTTGCACGGCCTGGAAAAACCAAGGTAACAATTAAATTGAGAGACACTCAACAAAAAAAAACCCCAATCACATTCACTCTTCCTGTCACCCTGCTGAGGAACAATAAAAATGGTTAGTGCTTTAAAGTGCTTTGATCTTGTGGGGCTGTCAACTTAGCCTCCACTCTCTAACATTAATAAGCTTTCTTATTGTCTCAGTCCTGGTGACTCTTCCTCAACGAAACTCTACACAGCTTTCTACTTGTTAGGCGATATGCGCTGATAACTACACCACAAGAAATGCTAAAAATAATAGACTTAGTTTTACGAACGCAGACTCAGTGTCTATCCGTCCAATGGATACTGAACAGACCCTACTGGTCCTGTCTATTTTCTCCCTCCTTCTCTATCTTTCTCTCTTGATCTCAGTGTCTCTCTAACACTCGAGGGCTGGTGATGCGGCGTCTCTGTTACTCTCTTCTTGATTTCTATCAGGACCTAGGTATGGTAACCCTGTCACCTGTTCCTGATTTTGGTGATGACGATGTTCGGATATCAAGCATGAGGGACTTGATTAACTGTAGACAAAACTTCTCTGCTGCTGCATAGCTTCCCTCTTTTAACCCGCTCCGGAGTTAGAGGAAAAAAACCCACAGCCTTGATTTCAGGCTGTACAAAATGAAACTAGTCTCCCGGCCACCTGCCGTTGCTAGAGACTATAATAGCGATGCTCTCGGCTGTATGATAAATAAACCTCGGTCCAGCTGAAGCATAGGGACTTCACTGCCAGAGACCATAGGGTAATTTTCTTTTGCTCCTGACGATACTCGAGTACACTGACCCTGAGATATGTCTTTTGCCGTGGATAATTTTATTTGACAAAATTATGCTCCCCACTGTTTCGCCGAGACTCGCTGAAATTAAAAGAAACAGCGACTCATGTACACCCACTCTAAAATCGCTTATCTCTTAACATATACGATACATAAAATAATTCTATACACGTGTCACTTCCATCTCACTCCTTCTTCTATTCCCCTTCTCTCGTTCTTCACATAATACATGAAATACTATTATCCCACGTGGCACTAAAATCACACTTATCCTCCCCTTCTCTCGTTCTTCACACAATACATAAAATACCACTATCCCACGTGGCCTCTTCATCCCCCCTCCTTCTACTAAAATCTGCCAGGTAAAATAAACAAAACCTCCCGACACCGTCTGACACGTTACATGGCCGTTACGCATGGCCGATCACGTGTTCAAACTTGACAAAAATAGGGAAATCCTTTTACCCATTAACACAGGAGTTTCCCCGGCTTACTCCTATTTAAATTAAATCTCGCTATAGGAATAGTTTCCTCCCCTAAGCAGTATAATTCATTTACAACGTAAATCTGAACCCTCCGACAATATTTCTCACATTTTTAAGGCTCAGAAAAAATTAACGAACACACCAGGGATTTCCCCATAAATTTACATTAGAAAATATACAGGAATAAATGGTGGTTTTACATAACATCCTACAAATATGGCACACGTGTTTCTCACAACTTCACACACTCCTATCTATTGCCAAAATCATAGAAAGAATAAGCACACTGTTGCATTACGTCGTTCTTCAAAAATTGATAATGGATGGCACTATCGTTTAAGACTTTAAGTTTTAATGTCCCCGAAGAATTAACTACGGGCGAATTTCTGAAAAAACCCACTAATAAGTAAAACGATGAATAAAATAGTTACATACCGATTATCGTCTGTTTTTTCCCACGGTGGAGAACGATAATTACGACGTCCTACGGCCAGGCAATTATTTTTCATAGAGACCGAATCCCCGTTTTCTGTCCCATTATATACAAGAGAAAACACCCACGCGAATTCCCGTCCTACGCAAATCCCGGACCAATGGGAGCGCTAGAAAAATCAATATTATCAACCCACGCAAAATCCCGCGTGCTTCCGGCCTCGTCATATCGCGTGCCGGAAATGGCGATTATTTTCGTAAACAATGAAATCTACGGGAATCGCGAAAAATCAGAAGAAAGTAAAACTGATGCTAGAATAAAATAA
Source organism: Oreohelix idahoensis (assembly GCA_024509875.1). NCBI lineage: Eukaryota > Metazoa > Mollusca > Gastropoda > Stylommatophora > Oreohelicidae > Oreohelix > Oreohelix idahoensis. The sequence goes on along the minus strand of JAMPIV010022322.1, from coordinate 986,275 downwards.
ACCTACCATCATAAACGAACCCATTTAATTTATCTACTCAAAAAAAATACCAACCACGATATACATTCAAATGAGAAGAAATAAAAATGGTGGAAAAGCGGGCCCGAAAATAGCGATTTCCGTAAACAACGGAAAATCGCGTGATCAGAAGAAAATAAAACTGGTGAAAATTCAAAATAAAAGAACAGGATCGGGCCGGTTGAAAGTCAGAATTACAGTGTGGTATCACATACGCCTCTGTAGATAACATTCCCCTGTCTTTAGAGGCTTCCATCCTCTTCATCGCAAGACAAGGATGTTTGAGCTCCCATGGGGCTCCGTGAATTTGGGGCTTTCCCCTTTCACTTCTCTGGCCTGCAGTAGGCCCCCTTGCATTAGCAAGGATCGGCGTGGTTGGGTTTCCCAAAACTAAGTATGGGCTTCCCAGGATGAAATCATGTGCTGGCTGTGCCATTACAGCTGCCTTGATGGTGCCAGACACAAACTTGCATTTCACCTCAATATTGGCTACGGGCAACCGCTGTGAGATACCTCTTCTCAAAATGCCACCAATCTCAACTATTTCTCCGGTCCACTGCCCGGGTTTCACCAAATGACGAGCGACGATACTGGGATATGTAAGCCCGCTGTCAAACAAACACATAGTGGCTGTCCCATTCACTATGGCTGGTCCACTATTAGAGAACAACTTCTCTGACTGGACAGGTTCCCACTTATTCCCTCTGGTCACTCTCACCGGCCTTAAACAAGCTGCATGATGAGCTGGGGGTTTGTTCATACACCTTGATGTCCAGTGGGAAGTCGTGCGACAATTCTGACAGTACCTCTCATTATCTCCCCTGTTTCTAGAGGGTTTGTGAGATGTTGTTGGCTGTGCTCTGGTATGCGGCTGGGGGCGCAGGTTATAACCAGAATGATGCTCCTTGCGAGAAGGCCCTGGCTGCTGATGAGCTGGTGAAGTAGCCGACTGTGATGACGAAGCTCCTTTGTCTGGGGCTGGCAGGTCTGGGTTTTTCCATTTCTGTCCCAGTACTTCGGCCTGTGCTGTCTGGAACCTTTCCGCAAACAGAATAATTTGGTCCGGTTGCTGTGCGCCCTGCTCTGCCAGATACCGCCTCAAGTCGGGGGACATGTTTGCTTTTACCTGTTCACATAGAACTAACTTCTCCAACCCTTCAAAAGTTTTCGCCAGTCCTGACAGTTCCCTCCACCGAGTTAGGTAATTTCTCACCCGCTCTGCAAACTGTGCGAAACTCTCTCCCTTCTCCGGCCTGCTCTCCCTGAACATGGTTTGGCATTTACGGGGTGTCCACTGAAATCTTTGCAATAAAGCATTTCGCAGTGCCTCGAAGTTGTTCTGATCGTCTATGAGCAGCTTATTATAGACGTCATACGCATGACCTTTGAGTGATTGCAATAATTTTAGGCACCAAAGACTCTCATCCAACCCGTATGCCTTTGCCATCCTTTGAAATTTTTCCAAAAACACGTCAATCTTTTCATTCCCGTTAGGGAACAAGTCAAATGGGAAGCTCATGGCTGCCATCCGGGGCCCTCCGTTTCCTGAGGTGTCTCGTACTCCTGCTCCGGGTGAATCTCCATTAGCTGAACTGCCTTCCGAAGCTCGGTACTGCAGTTACAGAGAACGCATGGCAAGTTCATGCTGTCTCTCTGCTGCCTTCTCCTGTGCTTCCCTTTCTGCTGCCTTCTCCTGTGCTTCCCTTTCTGCTGCCTTCTCCTGTGCTTCCAATTTCCGAAGTTCCATCTCGGCCTGCCTCTCTGCTGCTTCTGCAGCGGCTGCTCTCTCTTCTTTCGCTGCTTCTGCAGCGGCTGCCCTGTCCTCTTTCTCTTTCTCTCGCTGAATATGCCTATCATTTTCCCTTATCAGGTAGGCCTTAGTCTCCTCCTTATCCATTCCCATGTCTTGAGCAGCCTCGCGCCAGGCAGCTCGTAACTTGGCCATATCCGCCATCTTACCTGTAAACTGGCTGTAAGTTCACAATTACAAAGCAATGACAGAAAAGGAAAAGAGAAGGAACAACCTGTTATGTAATAGGAAATATTCCCTCTATAACCGCTGTTCCGAAAACCCGACCTCAGACTAGCACCAAGTCTGAATAATAACCTGAGAAAAAAAATTTTAGTTAAGAAGCTACTAAAAACCCAAAATTACCTTCCTGCTAAAGAAAAATATGTCAGTATGCCACCAATTACCTCTAAGTCATATACATCAAAATACCACAAAAATCTACTAGACTGCAACCTGTGGAAAAACCTATAACTGGATCAGTTCTAATAGCTCAAGTCTAGGGGATATTTAAAGAAACTATATTCTCAGAAAACTTCCTAGAGACACTCTATGAATATAGATCACAGACTTGATCTCACCAGAATGATCCACCGGACGAACGCCGCCACTTGTCACGAAGTGGTTTTAAGTTTATAGAGTTTGCCTGAATGAAAACAAGACCCTAGTATGAGAAAGTCTGAGAAGATAGAATTTAGATGGAAAATGACATGCCTGTGGACAGATGAGACTATTGGCTCAAGGGATAGAACCAGGATTTGACTCTCCCCTTGCCGCTTCGTGACTTCAGAATGGCTATAATCTCACCCTCCTCTGACTACCTTTAAACACAAGGAGATAAGGTGTATAAAATGACCACAGACATCACTATACAGACAACATAGAGTAAGTATAGAGTGTAGAAGCTGATCCAGTATATATATATTATACAAGGTGTGTTCAAATGAAACCCGTCCCAGTGGCTTTATAACAAATATATGTAAGGTACATCAGCAGGAGTAGTAGAATTAAATACAGCAATTGTTATGAAGCAAGTACTCACTGGGGTTCTTTAGAAATAGTCACCATAGGCATTCAGACACGCATCCCACTGCTTGGGTAGACGGCGGATGCCGTGTGAGAAAAATGACTTTGGTTGCTTATTGAACCATTTGGTTACCGAGGCTCTGACGTCTGCATCGGAGTCGAATCGTTGTCCCTTTTGAGATTTTTTTTAAGGGTCCGAACAAATGAAAGTCACATGGTGACAGATCGGGGCTGTAGGCTGGGTGTGACAGAACTTCCCACATTTTCCTTGCTAATGCTTCCAGCACAATGTTCGCATCATGTGCACGAGCATTGTCGTGCAACAGAATCACACCACGCAAAAGCATGCCGGGTCGTTTATTCTTGATGGCTGTATGCAGGTTGTCTAGTGTGTCTTTGTAGCGGATGGCATTGATGTTCACGCCAGGCTCTTTAAAGTCTACCAATAGAAGCCCTTCATGGTCAAAAAATGCGGTCAGCATAACCTTACCGGCGGAAATCTGTGACTTGAATTTTTTGGGTGTTGGTGATCCGGGATATTTCCATTGCATGCTCGCTGATTTGCTGCACGGCTCAAAGTGGTGCCACCACGACTCATCGCCTGCCACTATAAGCAACAGAAATGCATCACCCTCCTCTTTGTAACGCAGCAGGCGGTTCAAACTCCACCCTGTGTGTTCTTCCTTATGGTGATCGACCTTGGACGGATTCCTTATCACACCGGCCATTATTTTAACGGTCTGCAGCACAACCAATGAATACTAGGAGAATGAACACTTACACACTTGTACATTCGTGTGTGCTTATTACGTCAGATGTGATGTCATCATGCTCCTCCTATGAATGTCCACTTGGTGCAGCAAGACCCAACTAGGTAGGCTGGTCCTGCCTATTTTCTCCCTCCTCTCTCTCTCCCTCTCTCCTTCTGATCTCAGTGTCTCTCTAATACTCGACGACTGATGATGCGGCGTCTCCGTTACGCTCTTCTCTCGTTTCTTTCAAGACCCAGGTATGGTTACCCTATCACCTGTTCCTGAATCTGGGGAGGATGCTGATGAAGTTCTGGCGTCAAGCATGAGGTACTTGATTAACTGTCAACAAACTTCTCGGCTGCTGAATAGCTTCCCCCTTTTAACCCGCTCCGGAGTTAGAGGAAAAACACAGCCTTGATTTCCGGCTGTACGCAATTGAAACCAGTCTCGCTGAAGAATTGAACTTCACTGCAATAGACCATTTAGGTTATGTTCTTTTGCTCCTGATGATAACTCGAGTACTCTGACCCTGAGATATGTCTTTTTGCCGTGGATAATTTTATTTGACAAAATTATGCTCCCCCACTGTTTCGCCGTGACTCGCAATACCGCTTTGTTCCCACAGTGGAGATGATAATACGAAGTCTGACGACTGACAATTATTTCTTACGATAGAGACTTGCCCGCAATTTTCTATCTCAATATATACAAGCGAACCGCCCCCGCGGATTCCCTTCCTACGCATAACCTAAGCTTTCACTCGGACCAATGGAAATGCTTAGAAAAATAAAATAACTACGAGCTGCGGCAATCAGATTTGAAACCGCGTGTCCAAAAATGACATCACGTCCACGTGCGTTTCTGACGCGTCATACAGGCGTGCCCGAAAAATAGTGATTTCCGTAAACAACGAAAAATCGCGGAAAATCAGAAAAAAGTAAAACTGGTCGAGTGTAAGAAATAAACCTACCATCATAAAAGAACCCATTCAATTATCTACCCAAAAATACCAAACACGATATATATACAAATGAGAAGAAAAAAATGATGAAAATTCAAAATAGAACCACAGCATCGGGCCGGTTGAAGGACAGAATTACAGTGCAGCATCACACACAGTATACAAAATAACAATATTACATTAGTAAGAGATAAGCAAGGTAATCTCATCACGACAGCAGAGGGACAGGAAACAAGATGGGCAGAGCACTTCAGAGAAACTCGGAAAAAGGAACCACCAGAGACACAATTGAATGTTCCTGAATCTGAAAACGATCTAGATGTGAATACAGACATTCCACGCAAAGAAGAAATCATCACAGCAATCAAAGGGTTAAAGAACGGCAAAGCTCCGGGCCATGATAACTTAAATGCAGAGCTATTTAAGACAGACCCTGAGCTAGCAGCAGAACTATTAGAACCACTATTTGCACAAGTCTGGAAAACGGGGACAACACCATCAGAGTGGAACAAAGGAATAATTGTCAAATTGCCCAAGAAGGGAGATCTTGCAGACTGCAATAATTGCAGAGGAATCACTCTTCTCTCAGTTCCCAGCAAAATACTAGGCAGGATAATTATACAGAGAATTTCAAAGGCAGTAGACCACAAACTGAGGAAAGAACAAGCAGGATTTAGAAAGAACAGGAGATGTGTAGATCATATATTCACTTTCAGGAACATTATAGAGCAGTGCTCAGAATGGCAAAGACAGCTTTACATTAATTTTGTTGATTTTGAAAAGGCTTTCGACAGCATACATAGGGACAGTTTATGGAAAATACTGAGGGCTTATGGAATTCCAAGCTGCATAGTGTCAGTCATAAAAAGCCTCTATGCCAACTTTACGTGTAGTGTTGGGCAGAGCAACCTAACCTTTGAGGTGAAGACAGGAGTACGACAGGGATGCCCCTTATCAACCACTCTATTTTTAACAGTCATAGTCTGGGTGATGCGCCAGACAACAGAGGGCAGTCCAAGAGGAATAAGATGGACAACATTTTCTACATTGGAAGATCTGGAATATTGTGATAAACGAGCGCAAAGGCCTTATTGCTCTATCTTTTCCTACATCTTTCGTATTGTATTTTCTCCGACATTTGCTCTTTCATGCAACATTTGCGATCCATATTTGCTATTTCATCGTTGTGATTACTCACAACCGGTATCTAGAGAACCACATTTGCTCTTTCATCGGGGGAAATAAAATCCTTTGATTGAGTCCACATGCCTGACATTATCGTTTGAAGCCCACATTGCATCGTGATAAATCAGGTAAAAACACATATGGTCATCCGAATCAAACATGGGCATGCGGTAATTTCTGTGACACCACATTGGACGCCCAGATTGGCCAGGGGAAAACGTCTCACCGCGGTTCAGACTAGCATTGATTTACCACATTGGATGCCCAGCTTGGCCAGGTGACTTCCAGAAATATATAATACCGCATAATCTACTAGAGTGTAGAAGTCCAGTTTTTTTCCTTGTGAGGAAGAGATTAAACCCAAAAACGCATAGCCTAATACACGTGTTTATTCAGAGTGGATGATAATTCAGTTCTGTGATTAATTGTGTTCTTAAAGGATTTTGCGAAGGGAAAAGAAGGTTAGTAGATCTTATACTTATTAATACATTTTCTTATTTTTGTTTATTTTAACCTCACAGCTAAAATGTGCGAAAGATAAAGTTTCAAATAATTCTTGGCATAACTGATTAATAAAATCAGAAGATTTTCCTAGAAGATGATAGGATGATAGGAGGTAATTAATAGTTCATATTTCACCTTTATCATCATCACAGTCTCCCATGCGCACACACTCTCATGCACAAGATATTTAACATCATTAGAATTGAACTCAGAGAGAGAGAGAGATGAATAATGAGCAATAAGATAAAGCGCACAAATATTTTAACCTTTATTTACAGACATGACTACCGTTACTGATTTTGCATTAAATAATTTATTTATAATGATAACATGAAGTGTTATATATCTAAATATAGAGAAATGAAACCCCTTTGACATGCACTTAACTGAATTATTCAATGATTTTAAACATGCATGCAACATATGCAGTAATGAATGCAGAAAAATTTAAAAAGATAAAAAAATTGAAAAACAAATTGTCCTTATCAATATGTATAATTAATTCTGGTAAACTTCTACCCCTAAACCTACTTTCATTTTAAAGTACATCCATTTTCACATAATGTAGGAAAGTTGGAGCTGTTTCTGAGCACAAATAAAGTTTTTATCACAATTTGAATTTTTTTGGTATATTTAGATAAAGCGCACACATATTTTAACCTTTATTTACAGACATGACTACCGTTACTGATTTTGCATTAAATAATTTATTTATAATGATAACATGAAGTGTTATATATCTAAATATAGAGAAATGAAACCCCTTTGACATGCACTTAACTGAATTATTCAATGATTTTAAACATGCATGCAACATATGCAGTAATGAATGCAGAAAAATTTAAAAAGATAAAAAAATTGAAAAACAAATTGTCCTTATCAATATGTATAATTAATTCTGGTAAACTTCTACCCCTAATCCTACTTTCATTTTAAAGTACATCCATTTTCACATAATGTAGGAAAGTTGGAGTTGTTTCTGAGCACAAATAAAGTTTTTATCACAATTTGAATTTATTTGGTATATTTAGATAAAGCGCACAAATATTTTAACCTTTATTCACAGACATGACTACCGTTACTGATTTTGCATTAAATAATTTATTTATAATGATAACATGAAGTGTTATATATCTAAATATAGAGAAATGAAACCCCTTTGACATGCATCTAACTTAATTGTTAAGTGGTGTTAAACATGCATGCAACATATACAGTAATGAGTGCAGAACAATTTTAAAATATTAAAAAAGTTGTACTTACCCACAAAAATAATCCAATTTGGAAGCCTGGAACTCCTAGAACCACTTTCATCCAATTATACAGAACACAGACAAGTTTCAATTGTTTTGAATACTAAATAAAAATGTTTCCTTTTGAAATGTTCAGGTCACATATTGAAAAATCATGACAAAAATAAACTATGTACACACTTTATACACAACTGATATTTACCACAAACTATTTTCTTTCATTATAAGCAGCAAAACAGTTATTTGGATGTAGATGGGGATTATTTGTGCATCCTTCACAATAAAAGGATGTCCTGACCCTTACTTGAGGGGTGCTGCAAACGACACAGTTGCGATGAGATTTGAATTTTTTAATTAAATGGTTTGTTCCTCCTAGTCTGTTGACTGGATTGTTCACTTGATTGCCATGTCCAATCCTGGGAGAAATTTGCTGGAAATCCACAGCAGCAACAAGAGAGAGCTCATTGACAAGTTGCCATTTAAATTGAAGAAGGCTCTGTTTTTTGGTATTTGTTGTTCTTGACAGTGCAAATAATTTATACACATTGAGCTGAGCTATTTCAAAAATCCAGAAGAAAATATTTTTCTTGTTCTTCTGCTAAATGTGCCATATGTTAAAATGCTTTGGTCCACTCTGTCACATCCATCCATTCATGTGTTGATTGTAATAATCAATCATCAGTGGTTTATTTTTTGTTTCACCAAAGCGATTGGTGATGTCCTTGCTTTCCACTGTTGTGCAACTTGAAACAAGAATGCATGGTTTTTTTTGGGTTGAACATTTTGTGAGCCCATCTGCCTTTCCACCCAATTACTATTTCATCCAAAGACAGCTCCATGTAAGGGTAAAATGCTTCCTGGAATCTAGATAATATTTTCTGTAGAAATGGTTCGATCTTTGCTTTACCTTGTGCGTCTACATCACTCACATGAAACATCATGTGATATAACATCTGAAACCTATCCCGTATAACCATCTGTCTGTACCAGGGAGTTCTCATAAAGCCTTCATTAGACCAATAATCACTAATGGCTGGTTTTTTTCCCAATTCCCATGGCTATTATCACAGCAAAAAACTTGCACAGTTCTGGAGATGTAACTGGATACCAGTTTTGATAGACAGATATTTTTTGTCGCCGTTTCTGAATTTGACTGACAGAGTCGATCAGCATATTCATTTATAGAAACAGTAAGCTCATCTATAATCTCATTAGTTAAAAGAGCTTTGAGACAATAAAATGCAGAAGAATCATCAGGTATAATATTTGGATTCACACCTGTAATCCTAGCATGAGGCGGTACAAAGCGGAAAGCATTTTGTGTTGAGCCAGCATCAACTTCATTCCACCTAATTTCCTCATTCATTGTACTTGTATTACCATCAGTACTTGTGGATTCTGCTTCTTTATGGGTTGATCTAGATGTAGGCCTATCTTTTCTTAATGGGAGTTTTACCTTTTCCTTGTCTTTTCACTGGCCTGGCATTTCTAGTGCTAGTACTACTGACAGAACCAGCTAGGGGAAACGCCCCCTTCTCATCTGATTCAGTGTTTTGATTACATATATCTTCGCTGGGCAAAATACATTCTGAATCTGAACTGTCATTATCACTTGATAACTGATCATCCTCATGTTCGATCTAAGAAGAAATAAGTCGTGCTACTTGCACCGCCGATAACCTTTGCTTACAATCGTTTGAAGATGAAGCCATTTTCGTTAGAACAAATTTGTTTACGATCAAACCCGAACAAAACACTAAAAATCGAACTTAATAACTCATCAAAACGAAAACCATGCTAATATTTGTAAACAGACTGATACAGGAAGTGACTATAAATGTTGGATTGGATAAAACATCGACAATATTTCATTAACTCTTTGCCGATAGAGACTTCATGTAAAAAGCCCCGTGAACTGGCTTGCCGTATATTTGGTACCAAAACCGAGCCCCGTGAAGTGGCTTGCCGGATACTAAGAGTTAAGCGCATTTTATGAAGCAGACTCGAAAGTATATGACTCACGATTACATACGCAAGATTATGAGTCTATATATCACTAACATTTCGTGAAGATATCCAGTCTGACCAGTACCGTCGGGAGATTAGACAACAGACCTTTTGTTCATATGACAGCTATTAACTGTTGATCAACACTACAGAGATATACTCAAACAGTGAAGGAATATACATAGATATCTCGTCAGCGTTCTCCGTACGACAACAGTATTCATCAGAACGTCCTCAGCTTAGAGATACCCCACTCGACATAACGTATAACAACTTGGGACATTTTATGCATACATGTGAATCCTCATATCTAGGAGAAGCATTTAGAGACACATGGACTGTGTAGAGTACTCACCATTTTGGTAACACGTATCATATCACATCATCATTTCACTTTACACCAGTTCATTCTTAATTAACTATTACTTAATTAACTGTAATTTTATTATCTCATCTGTGTGTTTTGTGTGAATCGTCTTTCACCATCATCACGTTCTAACCATTACTAACCCTATATGTGTGGATATTTCATTAATAAACCCAACGATCGGTTGATCATTATCAAGAGTTTGTTAATGTATCACTCGTGCTGTCGGTGTTACATATTCACCTATAGGAACCTTTCTCTACTCAGATGAGGTTGGGGGCTTTTTCTTTACGGGATCTGAGGGCAGAAGCTAAGGTCGTGGGGAAACAGAACTCTTTCCATAATTAATTAGAAAACACTGTCTAGTGGAAAGCATTCGCATTCCTGTCTTCTTGTCCCTATCTCGAATAGGTCTTTATTCTTTCTTAACGAGCCAATTTCTAGAGACCTTATATCTATATTTCATAGACTATTCCTGGCAAAAACTACTGTAGTAGTTGCCTCAGTGACACACCACACGACAATTGTGGACTCGTCTTGGGATTAGTGAACCCGGACTTAGAAGTGTGATAAATCACATTTTCATCCCTGCTATACAGTTGCGATAATTGCAAAATTTGTTGGCATTTTGAGGGATTACCTCCTAGACTGACTCTTACTATAATTTGTCTATTTCATAGGGGAATAATTTATATCTCTAAAGCACGAGTGATACTTTTAAATTAAGTGACAAACGGACAGATTAAGCACTTTTTGAGAACAGAGGATACTGTAGGGAACTGAAAATTTTTTTTTTCAGTAACTGCTGGAGAAATTTGTATCATAAATATTTAGCAAATTTTTCATAGAAAACTTCGAGATAATCTGTTATATAATTTTCAGAATATGCTGAGTGAGTGATTTTTTTAAAAGAACTATTTGAACTTGATTACTAATTTAAACCTAGAAGGTTTTAAGAGATAATTACTTGTGCGAGTCAAACAATTTGCTTGGAGGTCACTGCCAATTTTTCCCTTCGTGAACCCATACTGCATATCATGGCAGATGCCGCAAAAAATTAGAACTAGTTTACAGGAGGCAGGGCGTGAATACGGGTTAAGTGGAAAAGATCTGATGAAATTTGTGAGTGAGGAGACTGATAAACTCCATGCAAGAGAGATAGAAGTGCAGAAACTTGCAATGGAGAAGGAGAAAGCCGCAGCAGAAGCAGCGGAGCGGAAGGGGAAAGCCGCAGCAGAAGCAGCGGAGCGGAAAGAAGCAACAGAAGCAGCGGAGCGGAAAGCCGCAGCAGAAGCAGCGGAGCAGAAAGAAGCAGCAGAAGCAGCGGAGCGTGAAGAGAAAGCAGCAGCAGAGCATGCACTTAAGATGAAGCAACTGGAAATCCAGGGGCAGACCAATCAGATAGAGCTGGCAAAAAGTGCAGCGGCTTCCAACTTGGATGGAGGGTACTCACCCCGCTCAGATGGTGTGCCTACTTCGCAACCTGCACCACCCAATGCCATGAACTTTCCGCTGGAACCTTTTTCAGAAAGGAACGATACCATGGACGCCTTTTTAGACCGCTTTGAACGCTTTGCAACAGGGTTTGAGCTTGAAGAACGGAAGTGGAACTTGAAACTTTCCCAGGGCCTAAGAGGAGCCGCCTACGAAGTTTTTAATAAACTTCCGGCCGGAGAGCAAGATGACTACCAGGCATTGAAAAAAGCTCTCTTGGTGAGGTACGAGCTTCATTCAGAGGCTTACCGAAAAAAATTTCGAGGTTCTAGGAAGGATGCAGGAGAGACTTTCTCACAGTTTGCAGCCCGTATTGAAGACTACCTAGTGAAGTGGTGTACACTGGGAAACTTTACCGAGAACTATGACAGGTTGAAAGAGCTGATTGTGATAGAGCAACTAAAAGAGTCTGTGTCGGTGGAAATGCGTAGATTTCTCACTGAAAACGGCGCTGACCGGTTAGAAAATATTCTTACACTGGCAGAGCGATTCCAAAATGCTCTCATGGAGTCTCAAGGAGCCAGAAAGAAGTTTTCAGATCAGGCGCCAAAGCAACCTGCTCGCTCCCAACCAGACCAACAAAGCAAAGGACCACACATCTCGCATAAACAGCACGCAAAACAAGATAACTACAAAGAGCAAAACAAGAAAAATGCTGCGCCGCACCAGAGACAGGGAGATAAATGGTGCAAGTACTGTCGCTTGAACAATCACAACACTAATGAGTGCAAGCGCAGACCTCCTCCCCAACATGCTGCCTGTCTGCAGACAAAATCGTCACCCCAGAAGGAGCAGAGGACCGGAAACGTTTCTCATCCTCCCGTCATCGAATCAGTCCTCGTAAACGGACAATCTGTGGAGTGCCTTTATGATACAGGACTTGCTTTCGATGCAGTGGTCAGGGCATCTCTTGTCACCCCTGACCAAATAACAGAAGAGAGTGTCGACATCCAAGGTCCGACGAAGGATGTTGCACCCATGACACTGCCAATTGCACTTATCAGAGTGGAATCTCGTTATGTGACAGGAGAGATTCGTGCAGCTATCATGGAAGAACCAATCTACTCTTTAATCTTGGGATGTAGATATGTGTTCCTTGGAGAACCTACTCAACCACTAGTCATGGCGGCCGTACAGACTAGAGGACAGTCAAGAAAAGACGCAGAGCAGGAACCTCCTACCAATATCCTCCCCGAGGAATTGAAGAGGGCCCAAAGGGAAGATTCCTCACTGGCGCCCTGTTTTAAAAAATTACCTAGGACACACAACCCACCTACCAAGGGAGACTTCTTTATGAAAAATGGATTGATGTATCGCCGAGCTGGAAATGAGGGACAGGAACACAACCAATTAGTAGTTCCTGCAACCTATAGGAACCAGGTGCTTGAGATGGGCCACTCTATCCCATTTAGTGGACACATGGGAATGAGCGCCACGACTCAAAGGATCGCCTGCCACTATTATTGGCCAGGGATCACCGGCGACATTGAACGTTTCGTCAAGTCTTGTCCTCAGTGCCAGAAAGTTGCACCAAAACACTGGATGGCACCCACGACCCTTGGGGAGATGCCAATCTTGGGCACCCCGTTTGAAAGAGTGGCCGTGGATATAATTGGACCTCTGCTGAGAACTAAGAAGAGGAACTCCCATATCCTTACCTTAGTGGACACCTGTTCCATGTGGGGCGAAGCCATAGCCATGCCAGCATGCGACTCAGTGCATATTGCTGACGCTTTACTGAATATCTTTACTAGATTGGGCTTCCCGCATGAAATTCTCACAGACAACGGGTCACAATTTAGAGGCAAGTTGACAGAGGAGGTGCTTAGAATATTCAAGACTAGGCATATCCATACTTCGCCCTATCACCCCCAAAGTAACGGGCAAGTAGAGCGGTTTAACGGAACGCTCACCTCTATTCTTCGGAAGTTGGCACAGGAGAAGCCAGAAACTTGGGATCAGTATCTTCCTGCCGCATTATTTGCTTATAGGGAAGTACCGCATGCGTCAACTGGAGTTCCTCCGGCCACATTACTCTTCGGAAGACCTATTAAAGGTCCATTAGAAGCATTACTAAGAACATGGACAGATGCCAAGGCAGACGACACTGTCACATCAGCCTTCCAGTACGTCACAGACTTGAAACAACACCTGAAGACTGGCTGGGAATTAGCCACAGCGAAAGTACGGGAGGCTAGGCGGAAACATGCCAAATATTACAATCGCAATGTGAAGGACCGAGAACTAGCAGTAGGAGAGAAGGTGCTACTTCTTCTGCCAAGTCTTCTTCTTCTTCTTTGATCCATAACCGCCAACCGTCAAAGCAGTCAGCAGCCATCACGCCTGGTGGCGTCTTGTAGGGCAGCAACAAATTGATTCCACTTTGCTCGGTCGGCGGCCATCCTTCGTACAGTGCCCCAACTGTGGTTCATTCTTTGCATCTCAGCTTCCACAGTTCTCCGCCAAGTTGTTTTTTGGTCGGCCTCTCTTTCGCTTTCCCTCGGGGGTCCATAGCATAGCTGTTCTTGCGATGGTATCAGGGTCCCTTCTGAGGACATGGCCAACCCAACTCCAGCGTCTGCCAGCTATGATGGTGTGCATGTCCTCCTGGTTACTCCGAATAAGTAGTTCTTGGTTGCTGATGGTGTTTGGCCAAAAGATTCGGAGAATTTTCCTTAGGCAGATTGTGTGGAAGGAGGACAGTTTCGACATTTCCTTCTCTGTTACTCTCCAACATTCCGCACCATAGAGAAGCACAGAAAGTACACAGCTCTCATATACAGTCTTAATTTGGTGTTTGTGCTGTACTGGGAAGACTTCCAAATGTTGTTGAGAATAGCAAAGGCTGTTCTCGCTTTATTCATTCTGTTGTTAATGTCCTTGCTTGTTCCGCCGTCAGGTGTTACTATGCTTCCTAGGTAAGTAAATGTGTCTGTCTGTTCTAACTTCTGGTTCCTTACTGTTATTGGCTCAGGATTGCCCACATTTAGTGTCATGACCTCCGTCTTCTTCAGATTGATGTTCAGGCCAACCTGCTGGCCATACTTATTCAGTCTATCAGTTTTGTCTTGAATGTGTTGGTGTGAATGTGCGAGCAGTGCAATGTCATCTGCATATTCCAAATCTTCCAGTGTAGAAAACATTGTCCATCTAATTCCTCTTGGACTGCCCTCTGTTGTCTGGCGCATCACCCAATCTATGACTGTCAAAAATAATGTTGTTGATAAGGGGCATCCCTGTCGTACTCCTGTTTTCACTTCGAAAGTTACATTACTCGATCCAACACTGCACGTAAAGTTAGAATAGAGGCTTTTTATAATGGAAACAATGCGGCTGGGAATTCCATAAGCCCTCAGAATTTTCCATAGGCTGTCCCTGTGTATGCTGTCGAAAGCCTTTTCAAAATCAACAAAGTTAATGTACAGCTGTCTCTGCCATTCTGAGCACTGCTCTATAATGTTCCTGAGGGCAAATATATGATCTGCACATCTTCTGTTCTTTCTGAAGCCCGCTTGTTCTTTCCTCAGTTTATGGTCAACTGCTTTTGAAATTCTCTGGATGATTATCCTGCCTAGTATTTTGCTGGGAACTGAGAGGAGGGTAATTCCTCTCCAGTTGTTGCAGTCTGCAAGGTCGCCCTTCTTGGGCAATTTGATAATTGTTCCTTTACTCCACTCTGTTGGTGTTGTCTCAGTTTCCCAGACTTGTGCAAATAGTGGTTCTAATAGTTCTGCTGCTAGTTCAGGGTCTGTCTTGAATAGCTCAGCATTCAGATTGTCGTGACCAGGCGCTTTTCCATTTTTTTAGCCCTTTGATAGCTGTGATAATTTCTTCTTTTCGTGAATGTCTGTATTTACGTCTAAGTCACTTTCAGCCTCAGGAACATTCAGCTGAGTCTCTGGTGGTTCCTTATTCAGTGTTTCTCTGAAGTGCTCTGCCCACCTTGTTTCCTGCCCCTGTGCTGTGGTGATGAGATTTCCTTGCTTGTCTCTTACTAACGTTATGTTGTTTGCACCTCGTTTTCCACTGATAGCTTTAGTTATTTTATAAACTGTGCTTTGTTCATTTCTCAGTGCTGCCTCTTCTGCCTGTCTTGCAAGGTCATCCAGAAATGTCCTTTTGTTAGCACGGGTTTGACGTTTTACTTCCTTGTCCAGCTGACTGTACTGTTCACTATATATTGCCTTTAACCTGGGAGACTTAGCTTCTGTTTTCTTCCTTTTCATTTCCTTTCTCTTCGCTATGGTGTTTAGCATTTCTGGTGTTATCCAGTCTTGGCTCTTTCTTTCCTGGAATCCCAAGCATGACTTGCTGCTTTCTTTATATATTGTTGAGATGGTGTTGAATTTCTGGTCCACATCGTCGGTCTCTGTTCTTTCCTGGCTTTTGGTAATCAGATATCGTCTCTTTACGTCGACCACAAACGCTTTTCTGGTGAGGGGGTCCTTAAGTTTCGTGATGTTGTATCTTTTCTGTTTGACTGCAACTGGTCCAGCAGCTCTGAGTTTCACCTTCAGTCTTGCTACTACTAGGTGATGATCACTTCCCACATCTGCGCCTCTTCTTACTTTCACGTCTTGTAGTGCATGTCTCCATCTGCCATTGATCATTATGTGATCTATCTGGTTTTTGTCTCGTCCGTTTGGTGATTCCCATGTTAACTTGTGCACTTCTTTGTGTTGAAAAAGTGTTCCTCCGATGACCAGGTTGTTAATACTGCAGAAGCTTATTAATTTGTCCCCATTCTCATTTACTGTTCCACTGCCGCATTTCCCCATTACTCTTTCGTTATAATTATTGTGTGTTCCAACTTTCGCATTTAGGTCTCCCATTACTATAATAAGATCGTACCTGGGTACAGTTTCCATTTCCTTTTGTACCTGTTGATAGAACTCGTCTTTGATCTCTTCGTCGCTGTCATTTGTTGGTGCATAACATTGTATAATTGTGGTGT
The DNA here is from genome assembly GCA_024509875.1 of Oreohelix idahoensis. Taxonomy (NCBI): domain Eukaryota; kingdom Metazoa; phylum Mollusca; class Gastropoda; order Stylommatophora; family Oreohelicidae; genus Oreohelix; species Oreohelix idahoensis. The sequence goes on along the minus strand of JAMPIV010022322.1, from coordinate 969,965 downwards.
TGGTGAATCTCCCTCTCAGTCTTGCTCTTATTAGTCTGTTGTTAATGGGTTTCCATTCCAGTAGAGACCTTTCCATTCCTTTCTTAAGGATAATGGCTACACCTTCGTTGTGCTGACCGTCCTCTCTACCAGAATAAAGTACTGTTTCCCCTGTAGCTGTTTTTATTCTCCCCATCCCTGTCCATCTGCTCTCGCTTATTCCCAGGATATGTAGTTTGTAATTCCTCATCTCTGCTGTAATCTGTCTCAGCTTTCCTGCCTCGTTCATAGTTCTGACATTCCAAAAACCAATTCTGGTTTCGTGTTTTGCGGTCTGGGCATCCGTTTTCATGCCAGTGGCTTCCTTTCGGCTTTCACCACTGTCAGTCATATGAGCCTGAGACTCCGGATGTCCGTCCCGCATCAAAGTATTTCCATTTATTGCTGTTTCCGTAACGTGTGTGATTTTTTACACAGACAGGGGTGTCGGCCCTGTGCTAAAACCCCCAACCTGGAGGACCAGGGTACCAGCTTTTGTCTGACCCCTACCCACGCAGACCAGTCCAGCATGGTTGAACCTACCAGGAGTAAAACTCCCACTGGCATAGCTCTGGGGATTGTCAGGGTACACAAGCTGCCATACCTTCTGCCAAGTAGCAGTAATAAATTGCAGATTTGCTGGAGGGGACCCTACAAAGTGGCGGAAAAGATTTCTCGCACCAACTATAAAATCGCCGTGAACGGAAAGCAGAAAATTTACCACTTAAATCTGCTTAAGAAGTTTTACGAGCGAGCCCCTGCCGAACCAGCGCACCTCATGACTATGGCCATTGCTATGCAAATGGAAGAAGAGCCATTATCATCCGTAGAGTACCCGGTGATACAGGAGGAATCACATTTAGATGTGAAAATAAGCTCCATCCTAACGGAAGCCCAGCAAGAAAAAGTAAGGAGATTGATGGAAAACCACGCCGACTCTCTGATAGACAAACCGGGCCGGACAAACCTGATGGAGTTTGACAGGGAAGTCACGGATCCTACGCCTGTCCGAATGAGAACCTATCCGATTCCGTATGCTAAGGCGACGGCATTAAAGCAAGAAATTGATTACTTACTTAAGGAAGGCATAATTTCGAAGTCGGAGTCCCCTTACAGTGCGGGAGTGGTGCTGTTACGCAAACCCAGTGGAGAACACCGCCTGTGCATCGACTACCGACAGCTGAATGCGTTAACACAGTTCCAGCCAGAACCGTTACCGGACCAGAACCAGCTATTTACTAAGCTGAGCAGGGCTCGCTATTTTTCAAAGATCGACCTCAGTAAAGGGTACTATCAAATACCGGTAAAAGCTGAGGTGAGGAACCTGTTAGCCTTCAGTACTCCAGATGGACACTTCGAGTTTAATGTGATGCCATTTGGACTGAACAATGCTCCTAGTGTCTTCACAAGGATGATGCGAAAGTTATTGGATCCTTTGAATCATCCCGCCGTCAGCAATTTTATGGATGATATCCTAGTAGCTACTGAGTCGTTTGAAGAATATATATCAGCGCTATCCTTGCTGTTTAACAGACTCAGAGAAGCGGGACTAACCGCCCGCCCAAACAAATGTCAAATTGGGTGTGAACAGCTAGAGTTCCTAGGACATACTATATCCCATCACCCGTGTGTTACCGGGGCCCGAAAGGGGAGCAAAGAATAGTAACACTGCACCCTACCACGCATGTCGTAAAAAGCGACTAAGGAGAGTATGGGCATGGGGCTGTTTACCCCATCCCGTAAAAACTTCGCACAGTGAGCTGATCACCTGCTTGCCAACCAATCTGATTACGGAAACAATGATAGATTGTTTGGTCTGTTTTTGTTCCACAAAGACGCCACCAGGCGTGGTGGAAACAGCGATAGATTGATCAATTTGTTGTTGCCCTAAGACGCCACTAGGCGTACTGGCCACATACTGCTTTGCCGGTTGATGGCTAAGGATGGAAGAAGAAGAAGACTATATCCCATGGGACCATGTTCCCCGAGACTCAAAACGTTGAGAAGCTGAGAAATGCACCGAGATCGTCCACTAAAAGGGATGTCCGGTCATTTGTATCTCTCTGTGGATTATACCAGAGATATATAAAGGATTTTAATAGCCTCTGTGCGCCGCTTACATCGCTAACCAAGAAAGGAAACCCAGATAAAGTGACATGGTCAGCAGAATTTGAACATGCATATGCACTCTTAAAAGAGAAACTCACCACAAAACCTATTTTACGGCTTCCGGATTTAACTAGAAAATTCATCTTGCGCACAGATGCCAGTAACATTGGAATCGGGGCTACATTACTACAGCCAGATGACAGAAGCCCACCAAATCTATTTCCGGTCGCATATGCGAGTCGGAAGTTAAACCGAGCAGAACAAAAACTATTCCACAATCGAAAAGGAATGTTTGTCCCTCGTCTGGGGAATACAAAAATTTCAAGCATACCTGTACGGAAGGAAATTTACAATCCAGAGTGATCACCAACCTCTGACCTTCCTCGCCAATTCAAAGAATTTGAATGCTAGACTGATGAGGTGGTCGCTTGTTCTACAACCTTACACGTTCCAAGTGGACTATATCCAAGGAAAACATAACGTAGGACCGGATTTTTTAAGCCGTCATCCTATGAGGCAGGACGGAGAGCACAAACAAGTAGAGGAAAGGGTGGAAACCAAAGAGAAAAACGAAGATGAGGAAAAGGATTAAGGAATCCCGAGCAAGAAGGCTTAGCTCTCCTGAGTACGATTGACATCACACTTGAGGAGGGGCTATTGTGATAAACGAGCGCAAAGGCCTTATTGCTCTATCTTTTCCTACATCTTTCGTATTGTATTTTCTCCGACATTTGCTCTTTCATGCAACATTTGCGATCCATATTTGCTATTTCATCGTTGTGATTACTCGCAATCGGTATCTAGAGAACCACATTTGCTCTTTCATCGGGGGAAATAAAATCCTTTGATTGAGTCCACATGCCCGACATTATCGTTTGAAGCCCACATTGCATCGTGATAAATCAGGTAAAAACACATATGGTCATCCGAATCAAACATGGGCATGCGGTAATTTCTGTGACACCACATTGGACGCCCAGATTGGCCAGGGGAAAACGTCTCTCACCGCGTTCAGACAAGCGTTGATTTACCACATTGGATGCCCAGCTTGGCCAGGTGACTTCCAGAAATATATAATACCGCATAATCTACTAGAGTGTAGAAGTCCAGTTTTTTTACCTTGTGAGGAAGAGATTAAACCCAAAAACGCATAGCCTAATACACGTGTTTATTCAGAGTGGATGATAATTCAGTTCTGTGATTAATTGTGTTCTTAAAGGATTTTGCGAAGGGAAAAGAAGGTTAGTAGATCTTATACTTATTAATACATTTTCTTATTTTTGTTTATTTTAACCTCACAGCTAAAATGTGCGAAAGATAAAGTTTCAAATAATTCTTGGCATAACTGATTAATAAAATCAGAAGATTTTCCTAGAAGATGATAGGATGATAGGAGGTAATTAATAGTTCATATTTCACCTTTATCATCATCACAGTCTCCCATGCGCACACACTCTCATGCACAAGATATTTAACATCATTAGAATTGAACTCAGAGAGAGAGAGAGATGAATATTGAGCAATAGTTTAAATGCAAGTCAACCAGTGATGTTAAATGTGAAAACTTACGAAGACTTTTGTGTGTCTTCAGTTCATCAGAAGTCTGAGTCTACACGCAACGTGTCTGACGTCTAACCAGAAATAAGTTATTAAAAACGGACATTTGGCTAGCAGAATTCGCCATAGGACATCTTTCATTCCTCAATTAAAAAGGAATATTGTCTCACCCACAAGTCATAAGGTGGACGCAGCATTTTTCGTCACCATATACTGCTTGCTCACAAGTTCAATACATCGTTATCACAAGTTCAATACAGAGTCATCATAAATTCAACTCACTCGAAAGATCATTATTATCTGAAGTCAAGCAAAAGAGCTCAAAAGAGGAATCGCATATTTATACCACGTGCAACACACTCTTAAGCGCATTTTATGAAGCAGACTCGAAAGTATATGACTCACGACTACATACGCAAGATTATGAGTCTACATATCACTAACATTTCGTGAAGATATCCCGTCTGACCAGTACCGTCGGGAGATTAGACAACAGACCTTTTGTTCATATGACAGCTATTAACTGTTGATCAACACTACAGAGATATACTCAAACAGTGAAGGAATATACATAGATATCTCGTCAGCGTTCTCCGTACGACAACAGTATTCATCAGAACGTCCTCAGCTGAGAGATACCCCACTCGACATAACGTATAACAACTTGGGACATTTTATGCATACATGTGAATCCTCATATCTAGGAGAAGCATTTAGAGACACATGGACTGTGTAGAGTACTCACCATTTTGGTAACACGTATCATATCACATCATCATTTCACTTTACACCAGTTCATTCTTAATTAACTATTACTTAATTAACTGTAATTTTATTATCTCATCTGTGTGTTTTGTGTGAATCGTCTTTCATCATCATCACGTTCTAACCATTACTAACCCTATATGTGTGGATATTTCATTAATAAACCCAACGATCGGTTGATCATTATCAAGAGTTTGTTAATGTATCACTCGTGCTGTCGGTGTTACATATTCACCTATAGGAACCTTTCTCTACTCAGATGAGGTTGGGGGCTTTTTCTTTACGGGATCTAAGGGCAGAAGCTAAGGTCGTGGGGAAACAGAACTCTTTCCATAATTAATTAGAAAACACTGTCTAGTGGAAAGCATTCGCATTCCTGTCTTCTTGTCCCTATCTCGAATAGGTCTTTATTCTTTCTTAACGAGCCAATTTCTAGAGACCTTATATCTATATCTCATAGACTATTCCTGGCAAAAACTACTGTAGTAGTTGCCCCAGTGACACACCACACGACAAATATGCAGATGACATTGCACTACTAGCACATTCACATCAACACATCCAGGAAAAAAATGGATAGACTTAATAAGTTTAGCCAGTAGGTGGGCTTGAATATCAATTTAAAGAAGTCTGAGGTCATGACGCTCAATGTGAGCAACCCTGAGCCCATATCAGTAAGGAATCAGCAATTGGTACAGACAGATACCTTCACATACCTAGGAAGCATAGTAACACCAGACGGCGGGGCAGGCAAAGAATCAACATCAGAATGAATAAGGCAAGAACAGCCTTCTTTAGCCTAAACAACATCTGGAAGTCCTCCCAATACAGCACAAGCACAAAATTGAGATTATATCAGAGCTGTATGCTTTCTGTGCTTCTCTATGGTGCGGAATGCTGGAGAGTTACAGAGAAGGAAATGTCGAAATTGTCCTCTTTTCACACAACATGCCTAAGAAAAATTCACCGAATCTTTTGGCCAAATACCATCACTAACCAAGATCTGCTTACTCGTAACAAGCAAGAGGACATGCACACCATCATAGCTGGCACACGCTGGAGCTGGGTTGGTAATGTCCTCAGAAGAGACCCCGATGCCATCACAAGAACAGCTATGCTTTGGACCCCTGAAGGAAAACGAAAGAGAGGCCGACCAAAAACAACCTGGCGGAGGACTGTGGAGGCTGAGATGCAAAGAACGAACCAGAGTTGGGGCACTGTACGAAGGATGGCCACCGACCGAGCAAAGTGGAATCAATTTGTTGTTACCCTACAAGACGCCACTAGGCGTGATGGCCACTGACTGCTTGCCGATTATTTTTGGATGCTTCATCGCGATGTACCACATGCCATTCACTGACGAAAGTCGACTGCAAAGAAATTCAAGCCTACATAACTGTTATACTTCTTGTACGAATGATGTTGTAATACTGTATGCGTTGTTAAAAAACTTCAATTGCGTGTTTCTAAAGATCCCGACCTGATAGAGAAAAAAAAAAAAAAAAAAACGGTTTGCAGATTTAAAAACAGCGCATTAAAATTGACCAGAAAAACATAGAAATGTTAGAGAAAGAACAAAAAAAATTTTTTTTTTTTTTGTTAGCCAGTGTAATCAGTGAAGAGAATGTGCTTATATTATGTTATGCAGGCATAAATATTTCTTCTTTTTTAAATCCATCTTTAGTGTTTCCATGCTTATTTTGCTCTGGTAAAGACCTTATTGGTCAACACACTAGCATTATTTTCTTGTTATTCTGTAAGACTAATGCTTGCATTTTTGTGTCAAGTTTTAATATTATAGTTTTACTCCAGTCAGCCTCATCATTTGCATAACAGACCTTTGTAATATATTAACATGATAATAGTATATTTTATTAAATTATTTTGGGACGGACCTAATGTGTGACAGCTATTTCTGATAAAGCATATTAATGTAAATAAATAAGACACCACATTTATCTGTTGCCTTTCCATTTTGCTAAGTACTTAACAGTAATATACATTTGTGACCTCTTAATTTGAATGTATATTAACTAGCAATGTGAATTATGAAAAGTAGTAGCATTTTTAAATTATGGGTCATGGGAAATTTAAATACATTCAGTTTTCTTCTGAGACTTCTTTGAAATACATAGCCTAACATGCCAACTCATGTAAGGATCCATATTTGGTGTTCTGAGAACTTGACACTTAATAACACGTAATCATCATAATGCATGGTGCTACTGGTGATGAAGAGAACCTTCTTTTTATTTTTCGGTCTCTGGTACATCCTTTAGCTTTCATCACACTTTTAAATGTATGCCACTTTTTCAAACTGACTGGTAACTTTTTATTATGTTTCCTTGACATGTATTTTTTCACCAGCACCTGAAGTTTTTCAGCCATGAATGTAGTTTGTCTTTATGCTCGTTTACTCTTGCCTTCACTCTTCATCATTATTTTCTTTTTCACTCTGTCTGGAGCAATGATCTACCACTGCAGCTAAATCCCCTTGCAGGAAACCTGCACCGAGCAGTCCCATGCTCATGGTGAGCAGTCCCATGGTGAGGTTGCTAACCCCATGCACAACGTTAGATTAGTCGCCTTGTAAGGCATGCCTCAGGGAGTAGTATTCCTGTTCTTTCTTTGTCTCATCAGAGACCCCCTGGGAAAACCACAGATCACATTCACTCAGGCTTTTTAAAAACTGATTCATCAGTTATCACATGAAATGTGTTTATGGTGTCACAGATTTGTTCCATTGTATTTAAATTATGTGAAAGTTGATGGTTCCCATAACATAATTATTGTTATCCTTTTGTTTTCAGGGAACTGCTTGGCATTTTAACAGATGAGGAGCTGAACACTCTAGAGAGAGCTCTTTGCAGCCAGGAGGAGCCCTCTTTCCTTATAAGCCTGGAAGAAAACAAAAAGCAAAATGGAAAGGAAGAAAGACGAAGGAGTAAAGAAGAGGGAAAAACCACGGGTGCTACAAGCAGGAAGAAAACAGACAAGGAAGAATCTGATGATGGAAGCATGGAGAGCGAGCTGACTGCACTAGAAATAGCTGAGAGATTAGAAGCCCTAGCACTCAATTTTGAAACATCTAGAAATGCAAAGCTAGCTCAGTATAATGAGCACTCAGACTGTCAGGTACAGAATAAAAGCAGTGAGTCGTCATCTGCATCATGCTCTTCTCTCCTCAGTGAAGTAGAAGCAGAAGAAGGAAATGCGGCTGATGTTGAGCAAGCTACTGGGCGTGATCAAGCAGATGATGTTCAGCTGCAACGTTTCACAAATCAACTGTACTATGAAGCAAACCTGGACAGCCATTGCTTGACACAGACTGTCTCAATTGTGGAACACCAAAGTGCCTTCTTGCCACAGTTTACAGATCCACCTCTGCATGACTCTACCAGTATGAATGGAGCTGAAGATAATGCTGCAGATACCAAGCATTCTGTTTCTTTAAGTGTTTCTACTCAGGACCACAATAACATTGACACCAACCTGGAAGCAGCAGCAGCGGGAAGGGCACATTTTACCATGAACAAGTGTGACAGCAACGACTCAGGACTTCACAGCGAAGTTCTTAGTAACTCGGGTAGCACCTTCACAATTTCATCCAGTGACTCTAATCAGCACATAGCCATTTCTGATGTTCCTGGCATGTCTGTTTGTCAACATGATTGCCAGGATCCTTCTCATCCAGATCACGATCAAGCTGCTATGAGTCACCATAGTACTGGTGTTGTAGAGCATACACCAGGAGTTCCGAATGGTTATAGTTCTCATACTGAAAGCAGCAACAGCTCAGATACTTTGGTATCAGACTCAGAAATGAAAAACTGTAACATCAGTTTGTGCCTTAATTCTCCCTCAGGTAAGCTTATATATATTTTTTAAAATTGTTTTGTCCTCATTCCAAAGTCACTGAAAACAGTGTTACATCAAATTATGTGCCTTCACTCATTCTATCACAGGCGGTTTTTGGGGTTTTAACCAGGTCCCAAAATGGATGCAATTTTTTAATACAGGTGATGTTTTAAAAACAGACAGTGAACAAATACTTTAGTTTAGTAGGTACTTATGTTATACACACAAATGTGGGAAATTGACTGGAGAATCTTATGAACTGCTTCAAATCATTAATTGATGTGAAAAGGTGTCTGTTATGTCTTGTGAAGTATGGACCTGATTTAAAAAGTGTTTAAAAAAATTAAGTAAAATTGTATATTTACACTTAAATATGTCAGTTCCAAATTAATGTATGGCAATAAAATGTTAAGAATCTTCTTCTTCTTCTTCTTCCGTCCTTAGCCACCGACCGTCAAAGCAGTCAGTGGCCATTACGCCTAGTGGCGTCTTAGGGCAACAGCAGATAGGTTTTCTTTGCCATTGTTTCCCATCACGCCTAGTGGCGTCTTTAGGGCAACGGCAAATCAACCCATTTGCTGTTGTTTCCGTAATCGAAGTGACTGGCAAACGGGTGATCAGCCCGTTGTAAAATGTTAAGAATATCACTGCACATTTAGTTTGAAACATATCTAGAATTTTTTATCACTATCACTTCACAGATGTAATTTTTATGATTTTTTTTCTCAAAACCACATATTTCTGAACAAATATGCACCCTAAATGTGAGCAGTTTTTTTCCCTAAGGTTATGTTTTAAAAACAGGCAGTAGATACATATATTATTTCAGTAAGTGTTTTTGTTATACATAAAAATATGGGAAATTGACTGACAAATCTTGTAAAATGCTTTAAATAATTATTTGTTGTAGAAAAAGTGTCTGTCATGTCTTGTGAAGTGTAGACCTGATCAAAAATAACTAGAAGAAAAAAAAATGTGTACCTACATATTTCAGCTCCATAGCAAAAAAATCTCAGAATATCAGTGCACATCTATTTTGAAACACACAAACACATTTTTACCACAATCACTTCAAATATTATAATTTTTATGATTTTTTTTCCTTTACCACATATTTCTGTAAAAACCAAACATGACACAACTAAGACTAATATTATTTACACAGACCAAACTCTATTTTACATTTCCCAGAAGAATTTTGCCACTATTCACATTCTTTTATGGTAGTCATAAAAACATGGTGGGTGTAGATGTGGCTGGTTTGGACACCCAGCGCAATAATAATGTGAGCGCTAACGATGAGCAGGTATGCTGCAGTGGACACAGTTCCTATCTCTTTTTGCATAACGACAAGATGCCTTGTGTCACAAAGGTACTTTGAAGTTGAGGCAGCTTGAGATCTAACAATATTAGTAGCTGCATTTTCTTTGACACTAAGTGGGCTCAAAACAGAAGCTTCAGTTAGTTGGTGAAGCAGATTTCTTTTCACCTCGATCAAAACAGTATGAAACTGAAGCATTCACCTGCACTATTTCATTAATTTCAAGCAGCCAGAAGAAGATTTTTTCCACCATTTAACAGATTTTCTGCATAATAACAACTTTTTGATCCAGGAGATCACATCCATTCATTGAATTGTTATATTCATCTATCATTTTTGGTTTCACAGTGTGCTTCCGTGTGGTTATGGTCTCCACTTTGGCCTGAGAAGACACAAGGAAAACTGATTTCTTGGCCTTTTTGTCTCTAAATACTGTACACAACATTGCATGTTTGTCATATACCATATGTATTCCGGATAACTAAGGTGCAGAGTCTTCAGTTGGAATGGAAAATTTCTCCAAATAATGTTCAAAGTACCAGTGTAGTATTGCTTCTTCTCCAGTAAGAAGTCAATGAGTTCTCTTGCGGTGTAATACCTGTCAGCAAATAAATGGTGGCCTGAGATACCATCTATTCAACAAGCTGAAGATAGGAACTACCGATCAGTGTAACTGTGGCACTGATAAAATGACTGCTGAACATCTGCTTCAAAGTTGCCCCTTATATGTTGTACAGAGAAAGTGCATATGGCCGACGCCAGCTCCTTTCGTGGAAAAGCTTTACGGGGATTCAAATAGCCTCAAACTGACTACTGCTTTCTTTGAGAACATTCAAGTGGACGTCTGAGAGTGTACGAAGAAGAAGAAGAAGTATGATATAAAGCTTTAAATCTACTTCTTGAAAACATCTGACGAAACCAGGGAGTATACAATTCTGCAGATGTAGGTCAGTAGTCACGAATGAATTGTTTTTTCTGAATCCCAGTATTTATTAGGACAGCAATAAACTTATCAAGTTCTAGGCGTGTAACTTATGTCCACCGAGAATACATTGAATATTGTTTTGCAGGGTTATTTTGAATACATTTGAGTCTGGCATAATCATTGATGCACTGGCACATGTAATCTTTAACTTCATCTGTAAACAAAACATTGAAACATTTCAACGGGGTTGACAGGTCAAGCCCCTCAGTCACACCTGGTGTTCTCTTTGGACAAAATCAAAGTGCATTTTGTGTCATGCCCTCAGTAATTTCTAACCACTCTGGGACATCTTGTAAGGATGCACCTGCATCTAGACTTGTGGCAGTTCTCTTAGCTTTACTGGTTGTCCGAATGAGGTTTTTAACCCCTTCCTTTTCCTTTACTGACTGATAGTTTAGCTCTTTTTACACTACCTGATGCCTGTTCAATTAACTGCTCAGCATCACCTTCAGAATAATCACTTTCATGAATATTCTGACACAAAGTCTTTACAACGTCTTCATCTGGATCACTAAAACTAACTTCCAAATCACTGTCGCTAGAATTATCTTCTGTCCACTGAGAAATAAGCACTCATGCTTGATCAGCTGATAGCCGGTGTTTAAAAGAAGAATCTCGCTCCATTTTGTTTGTAAACAAATGATTAGCAAAGTTATTAATGGATATAAAGCACACAATTTTAGAATTTTTTTCTCTCACAAACGTTCACACACATGTGCCGGATGTAATGAAATGATTCAAAACCAGCTTGTTGCCAGGTGTTTTATAATTTCAAATTTGATATATATGATGTGTATTGGCGCATAGTACGTCATTGGGTACAACGTAAGGCCTATCTAGCATGCCATACGCCAGTTTGGGCAGAATGAGTTAAATCTTTGGCTGGTCAGAAAGCTTGTTTTCACAGATTGTGGGATGTGGCAAATTTGGTAACTTGTCAGCATAACTGATTTTGATGAAAAAGTACACACATTTAATTTTGTTATAGGTACCATTTTGAAATGCTTACATTTTTGTGAATCTTTGGATTCTGTGCTGTTAAATGGCGCAGGTGACATTTCACAAAATATGTTTAGTTACATTTAATATGCAATTTAAACCACCAAATTTAAAAAAAAAAAAAAATTTGGCGCCAACCCTAACACCAGGCTTTCTCTGAATCTGATATCTCAGGCATTCTAGCATCAGATGTGCATAACTTTCCACGGAATTTTTCAGTTTTGACCTACTTTTCATAGTTACAAAGGTCATTAAAAGAAGTATCTGCTTAAAGCAATATCTCTAAATGCTGATGTGTCACAGAACATTTGTTCTCACTTCACAATTAATACAATAAAACCGTCCATCAAAAGGTGTTCTATGTTTCTATCTCCTTCCTTTTCACTGCACCTCATAGTCCCAATACTTCTCAGTTAGTACAAACAAAAACTGTAACTGTTAGTAAATAAGGAAGTAACATTATCATTATCATCACCTATCAGCTCCACAAGGAGCATAGGCCTTCATCAAACTTATGCCAAGTCTTCCTGTCCCGTGCCATCCGCTCAAGATCTTTCCGTGTCTTCTTTGGTAACTTTGTGGTAAAATCTTTTAATTTTTCTTTAAAACAGTAGTAATACATATTTAAGTGACAGATTTAATGAATATGATTTTGCATACGGAACCAGTACTGTCTGAACCACATTATATGCTGTGGATTTATAACAATATTACTAGTATTGATAATGACAACAGGCTCGCTCCTCTAGGAGATGACCACAACAATAATGGCTGACACAAGGAATCAACACCTTGTACAAGTATTTCCCTTTAATGAGTAAACGCACACAGTATAGCCACACACGGCCAACAAACATATGAAATACATATATCACTGCCAGAGAAAACTTGCCTCAATAAATTTATCTACTAGCCTCATACAACACAATATGACGGCCCTGTACAAGCAATGTACTGAATACCGCTCACCATGGCGGCCACCAGCTATGACAATGAAAATGTCCAAAAACATAGAATACTTATAATCTGCAGTATATAGGAAAAACCACTAGATAATACACAAAATCTAGAATTACACAATATGATCCACTTAATCCGCAATAAGGCAAAACTTAGAATACCCCTTTCTTGGCACACTCTTCTCAGCAAGAATGCTGGCAAGGGAAAAACTATGTACGTCCTCACTCGGATGCGGCTAGACGAAGAATGCTTTCTTGGCGCCTAATAATTCCCGCTTCCGCTCATAACATGACTTGCGGATAGTTATCCCCAATGTTGCCAAAACTCAGTGTTGCCAGTCTAATATTTCGTCACTGTGAAATAGCACCGTGACAAGTACAGTGATACCACATGAAGCAAGCAGTGGTAAAATGTAATAACACGGAAAGAAGGAACAGTTTTACTAAATCACAATACAACAACTCAGGAACAAAGCAAAAATAAGGGTCTAACAAATAAAATGATCTACACAGTAAGCTGAACTGTGTGTAGAGAGAGAGAGAGAGAGCAGGGAAACATGACTGTCAAATGTAAATGATGAAGCACATTTTAGAGTACATTTTATAACATTTTAGCACATAGAGAAAAAAATAGCTGTTGTCTATAATACTTTGTTTAAGTCAATGCGATAATCAGTCCTAAAGGTCTGTTATATTTGGACGTGCACCCTAATATAACCGACTAGGTTGAATGGGATGCGCCTCGCCAAAGCGAGGCAAAATGTTATTTTAAAACAAAATAATAAAAATAGACACAAAAAGAAAATTTAGAATTAGCCAGAGAGGAAAACTGAAAATATTGAAGAGTGGAGAAAACAGAAAGAGATCTAGGGATATTTGAAAAAAAAATTTATATATATATATATATATATATATATATATATATATATATATATATATATATATATATATATAAATACACCAATACCTCGCTCTTTCGACAGGTTAGGGACCAGAGCTATGACGAAAATTGACGAAAGTCGAAGCATAGCCTTTATTTAGCTTACAAATGCATTAGGGCCGCCAAAAAACGAAAATAACTAACTATATAACACTTGCGAATGCGTACAACACCTAGATAAACAGAAATAAACATAAGAGTAAAGAAAATACAGTAATAAATAAAAAATACGTAAATAGCATCTTACCTTAAAATCATTCTTGAGCAAGTAGACGATGAATATATACAGTATGTACAGTTTTGAATGTTGGTAATTTAGGGGGGATTCTAGACTTAGAAAACCAGATGGAGAAAATTGAGGTGGCTCATCTTCAGAACTGGAGGATTTCAATCTAATTCTTTTAGGAGAAGGGCACTTTGAAGGAGATCTAACTGGGGCTGGGGCTGATGTTGATGGCTCGGAATCTGAAGGGTTAGAGGGAGGGGTGACTGAAGTTGGTTGTGGCGGTTGCGTCTTGAAAAAGGAGAGCAAAGACGTTTACCTCATTGATGTCTTCTTCCTTTCCCTAAGAAGTTCTCTGTAACAGGCTATTTGGTGTTCTAGCCCACTATCTACTTTTGAACTTCTGTCGAAATTTATTCTACGTTGAAGATCTGCTGCATTGTGTAGCCAACTTCTTCTATAATTGTTTCAAGCTTCACTTGAAAAGCTCAAGCAGCTGCGGTATCCCTTCACTGCTAAATTATGCAAATTTGACTTTTTCTTAAATTTCTCAAACCAGCCCCTGCTAGCTCCAAATGTCTCTTCAGCTGATGTCTCTCCTTGTTCAGCCTTCATTGCATTAAATAAAGTTTGTGCTTTAGCCTGGATAAGATCTTGGCTTAGAGGAATGTTGTGGCTGACTTGGTCTTCAATCCACACATTTAACACTTTCTCCATCTCACCAATTAAATTGTGCTGTTTTCTAATAAGTTTGGTATGCACTGGCGTAGCGTTTTTAATTTCCTCTAACACTTTAGCTCTGTTCTTTACAATTGTGCTAACTGTAGGGCTTGGTACACCTAGCCTGCGGCCTATTTCAGCATTTAAGATGCCTTGTTCATTAAGCTTGATTAGCTTAAGCTTTTCTTGCAAATTGAGAACCTTATGGGTTCTTTTAACTTTGTCACTACACTTAGGACCCATTATGAATATATTAAAGCAGAAAAATAAGGAGTACTGTATAAGGCCTAATCACACAAAAAAGTACAGTATGAAAACTGTACACGTGTCGTATAATCACGATATGAACACTGTCATTAGACTGTTATCACTAAAATAACTATGAACTGTTTACAGTATAATCACAAAAATAATATAGTATGAATAGTTTTGTTATTTTAATCACAAAAATAAGTAGTATTAATATGTTTAATGACAAATATAAGAGATTCAATGCGGACAACTTAAAAAAAACAGTGCACACCGAACGATTTCTGTTCAAAGACTGAACGACGAAAGAATCAAGATGACGCGCAGTTGTGACCAAATGCGACGAAAGAGCGAAGCGAGCGACGAAATTTGGAAACGTGGTTAGAATTGAAAACCGACGAAAGAGCGAAGCGACGAAAGTCGAGGTATTGGTGTATATAGAAAGGTAGAGAATCGAAAGAGGTTTTAATAAGTGTAAAAATATAACTGTAAAGGAGGATAAATAAACTTGTGAAAAAAGGGTCATGTTTATTTGGTTATGGCATTTACATTGAAAAAACAAAAAACAACAATGCACATATGGTTATTTTGATAACTTATTGCAAATGTTCTGAGCAGAAAGAGTAATTCATCACATTCATATTCATGGAAATGAGTCATGGACAGTTGGTAAGCAAGTAGGAAAAACACTAGAGGCCACAGAGATGTGGTTTTACAGAAGAATGTTAAAAATTCCTTGGACAGCTAAACAGAATAATGAGGATGTCCTGAGTGAGGCCCGTGTACACAGGAAGCTTATTCTTTATGTTTAGAAAGAAAGCAAAACACTGTCCTCCAGGCATGTCATGAGAAGAAGAAAGTTGGGATATATCTTGACAATAAGAAAGACAGGAGGAAACAGACATAGAGGATGACTAAGAGAAAAGATGCTGGACAGTTTGACATTATGGAATGGAAAGAAGTCAACAACAAAATTGATTAACAGTACTGGAGACAGCAAGTTGTGGAGAGACATGGTCGCTTACACCACAAGGCATGGTACTTGAAGGAGAAGACAATCCTATGTCAGTGGAAGCGTTAATAAATTGAAATACTTTTATTTGTTATATATATATATATATATATATATATATATATATATATATATATATATATATATATATATATATATATATATATATATATATATATATATATATATATATATATATATATATATATATATATATACACTAGAGGCCTGGGAATCTGGAAATAACTTTTTTTTCAAACATAAAATTAAATAAAGTAAAAAAGTAACCAAAGCTGAAATTATTGTTTTAAATATTAATCCGGTAATTATTTAAACTGTGTGACATACCTTTATATAACAGAACTTCTTATCTACAGTACTGTTGGTCAAATCTGTTGTTGACTTCTTTCCATGCCATGATTTCAAACAGTCCAGAATCTTCTCTCTGTGTTGTCCCCTACCTCTTTTTCCTTCTATCTTTTTTGTTATCACGATATGCTCCAGCTTCCTTCTTCTCATATAACGTGCCCAAAAGAAATTGGATTACTTCTTTCTAACCTGAGGAATAAAATTCTTTTGCACATTGGCATCTTTTCAACACGTCCCCATTACTAATTTTAGCTGCCCCGGTTATTTTTAACATTCTCCTGTAAAACCACATCCCTGTGGCATATATTTTCCTACTTGTTTACTAATTGTCCGTAACTGACTTCTGTATGTCAGGATTTGTCCTATGTAACTCTGAAGAGCTCTCTTTCTTACTTCTACCAAACAAAGAGTTGTTGCATAAAATGCTTTTCATTTTAAATAGCATGCAGCTTTTACTTTGTCTAAACTATACATCACTTCTGACACATCTTCCATCCGATGTTATTAATGTGCCCAGGTATTTGAATCAATTGACCATTTTTTAAACGGTTCCAACTACTTTGATTAAGCATTCCGGAGAAGTCATTTTCTTCGAGATTACAATAGCTTCTGTTATTTTTGTTATCAAGACTAAGGCCTTTATTTGAACTTTCTGTCACTTCTGTATCAGTCATTTCCTACAATTCATTTTCACTATTTGCCATTAAGACTGTATCATCAGCATACCTCAAGTTATTTATATAATTTCCGCCCACTGATATTTCTGGCATGTCCTCTATGGATTTCATTTTTTTTTCCACTGTACAAATTGAACGGGGAGCCGCGGTAGTATAGTGGTAAGTGCACTGGCTTCCTAGCTCAATGGTCTATGGTTCGATCCCCAGATGAGGTGGGATTTTTTTAGGCCGCAAACGGCTCCTGGGTCGACCCACCCCCAAATGGGTACCAGAGCAACTCTGGGAAGGTTAAGGCGGCCGGCGTGATGCTGACCACATCACCCCTAGTGTGCCAATGGTCAAGAAAATATGGGCCTAACACCATATTCCCTTCTTCTTCTTTGATCCTTAGCCGCTGACCGTCAAAGCAGTCAGTGGCCATTACACCTGGTGGCGTCTTGTAGGGCAACAACAAATTGATTCCACTTTGCTCGGTCGGCGGCCATCCTTCGTACAGTGCCCCAACTCTGGTTCATTCTTTGCATCTCAGCCTCCGCAGTCCTCCGCCAAGTTGTTTTTGGTCAGCCTCTCTTTCGTTTTCCTTCAGGGGTCCATAGCATAGCTGTTCTTGTGATGGCATCGGGGTCTCTTCTGAGGACATGGCCAACCCAGCTCCAGCGTCTGCCAGCTATGATGGTGTGCATGTCCTCTTGCTTGCTCCGAGTAAGCAGATCTTGGTTGGTGATGATATTTGGCCAAAAGATTCGGAGAATTTTTCTTAGGCATGTTGTGTGAAAAGAGGACAATTTTGACATTTCCTTCTCTGTAACTCTCCAGCTCTCCACGCCATAGAGAAGCACAGAAAGCACACAGCTCTGATATAATCCTAATTTTGTGCTTGTGCTGTACTGAGAGGACTTCCAGATGTTGTTTAGACTAAAAAAGGCAGTTCTTGCTTTGTTCATTCTGTTGTTGATGTCTTTGCTTGCTCCGCCGTCTGGTGTTACAATGCATCCTAGGTATTTGAAGGCATCTGTCTGTTCCAGTTGCTGATTCCTTACTGATATGGGCTCAGGGTTGCTCACATTGAGCGTCTTGACCTCTGTCTTCTTTAGGTTGATGTTCAAGCCCACCAGCTGGCTATACTTATTAAGTCTATCCGTTTTTTCCTGGATGTGTTGATGTGAATGTGCTAGCAGTGCAATGTCATCTGCATATTCCAGATCTTCCAATGTAGAAAATGTAGTCCATCTTATTCCTGTTGGATTGCCCTCTGTTGTCTGGCGCATCACCCAGTCTATGACTGTTAAAAATAGAGTGGTTGATATTCCCAATATGCCTCAATGGGCATGTAACGGGATCCTTTACCTCCTTACAAATTGAACAGATCTGGTGACAGCACACATCCCTGTCTAACACTTTTTTTTACCTATTGAAATGTTCCTATTTGGCTGCTTATTCTTACAGCTGCTGTTTGTTGCCAACACATGTTCTTTATTATTCTCAGGTCCTTACCATAGATGTTTATGCTTACTAACATTTTGATAATTTACTTGTTAGTCTATGAAATTCAAAATATAGATCTGTTTTTACTTCTGTACTCCTCTCTACTAATTTTCTTATAATATATTTGCCATTATTTGTGCATTTACCTTCTACAAAATCACATTGTTCATCACTAATTGTTGTTGTGTGCTGCATTTTCAGTCTTTGCACTTCTGGTTGACCAATGCTTCTTTTGTTGTTTTACATTTGCTTATTATTTCCGTATTAAGTCCGTCGTAAACTTATTTGTCTTGCTCAGTTTTCTGTCTTATATCCATCAGTTGTCAAATTTCAAGTGTCATCAATTTCTTCTTTGCAGTCCCTGTTTCACTGATATGCTTGACATCTGCAATTTCACATAATGTCTCTTTTACCGTGCCACAAACACTGTTTACAGCGACTTCATTGCATTTCAGGGCATTTTAAATGTGTGCATGCCTGTATACATTAATCAAACCAATATCTTATGTTTCTGGTCCACATATTCACTACAAAGCTTACTTGTAATTTTTATACATAATGAGAATCTGCTTTCTATAGTGAATTAATTTATAATTGTACATTATTATTAATATTAGCCTAATAAAATCTCAAATATTCTTTTTATATTTTATAATCATTTACTTAATTATTATGTTTTATTTTTAAAATAAGGAAGATCTAGACAGGAAATCACACATATTCATTAGTTTTATAATAAGCTGCTAATTTCCTTTTAAACCAAAAAATTATTTTCCTTGATGCTGATCGTTTTTGGCCTAATTATGAAGCTGCCGTATTTAACTTTTTGTTTTTCTGATTTTTCTAGGGCATCATATCTGAAGACCTTATCAGCATGCCAAATTTCAGACTTTAGGTAGTTTAGAAGTGGTCAAACAATTTCGTATGGAAAGACAGAATCCCAAAACACACTTTACTTTATATATTAATGAGACAATTTACTGGCTGATGACATAAAATGTACGTCTTGAAAGATCACATTTTAAAAAAATGTAAACATATTCTTATGTCTCATTTCTTTTTTGGTTAAAGTATTTTAGAAATTTATTTGTTTTTTCTACAATTGAATATCATGGTACCGATACGCTCCAATCTACCCAGCTGTAAACGAGTACCCGACTTTAAGTTAGGGAAGAAAAAGGCAGCAACATTTATAATGTTAGAAAGTTTTGGGTTTGTGTTTTGCATGATTATTGGGATGTAAGCATTGGATGTTTCCATCAGTGTTTTTTTTTTTCTGCTTCACTCCATTGACATTTTCTGTATTTTCTTTTAGTGAGAGATGTTTAATTTTTGGTAGTTTTTTTTTTTTTTTTTTTTTTTTTTTTTTTTTCGTACGCCCGCTAATACTCGAGGCGAAATCTCAGGTTATTATTTATGTCTAACCTGACATTGATTTTACGTGAGTATCCCTTTATTTCTTGTACAGAGACAGGTGTCCCTCGCCATTCAGGCAAATACTCGCCGATTTCGGAGGTACCCATTGCAGCTGGGTCGGCTCAGGAGCCGCCAGTCCCTGGTCGACGACACTCCTTCAAATGTGCTCGCCAGGTCTCGAGTTAATCCAGTCCAAATCCCGGTCGACGAAAAATCCTCAAATGCCGTCGCCCGGGTTTGATCCTGTATCACCCGGTCGCCAGAGCGGTGTTCTAACCACTACTCTAGCGCGGCTCCCATTTTTGGTAGTGAAATGTCATGTGAAATAACAGTTATATATATTATGTGAGGTTAGTATCTTAAAATAGTTTAACCACTGACCTCAGTCCAATTTTGAATGATTTTACCAGTATTATAATACTCTGTTGTCTTGTCTGATGTTAGTGCGTAAGTTTCACACTATTTGTGCTTATTTGTTAACTTTCTTATGCTTATGTGCTCTTGTCAGATTGTAAAGGTGATGGTGCTGGTGCTAGCAGCAGTGAAGTTGGCATTACGATGGCCCAAGTGAATAAACCACATCAAATGACGAATGCTGATGATTGTGCAAAACATCCCGACAGTAAAGTTAGACAACCAAGTGTGATAACAGTGGAAGCAACTGTACATCCTGCAGTCTCAGATTTTCATTGTGAAAATTTGTTAAAACCAAATACACCTGAGGCATTTTCACAAGCACTGACTAACCAGTGTGAAACCCTTATGCAGGAGGCATCAGTGGCAGAAGGTGACATAAATAATCATCTTGACCACATTAAGGAAAGGCCAAATTCTTCTCAGGATTACACAGTTAATGACTGTGAACATAATGTAGCAACCATCATTCAGGACTCACCAACTGGATTCTCACATGAACTTGATGAGAGATGTCTTGAGACATCTGAAGAGCTTACAGTTGTGAACTGTTTCCCTATAGTAGCCGAAACATCAGATTCTGAACATTCCAAGAGCAGCCCTAGTGTAAAGAAAAATTTCTATGATAGCAGTTTGTCTGAGCAAGGCAGTATTTGTAATAATGTGCATGCTGGCAGCATAGCAGAGGAGACCGGAGATTCAACATTTCCAGAAATATTGAAATGTGCCAATTCAGATGCTTTCCCTTCTGAGTCTTTCCAAACCCACCCTCCAGTGCCTGTTTCTACTGTCAGTGAGGACAAAGAAAATAATAATGATGTAAAGAATTGTGCAATATTAAATCAGAATGCTAATGTGCACCATTATGATAGTAAACAGACAGTTCCATCTAACACATTGCAGGCAGGTAGCATTGAAGCTACACGAGAAAGTCTAACTGGGTCTAGTTCTGTATCAGTCCCTTTGATGATTCCCAAACTAGCATCTACTTCAGCAATCAGCACAGAAACAACAGCCTCTCAGACTGCTACAACTTCAGAATCATCACATCTGTTAAATGTATCCCAAGATTCTGGGAAATTGACTTTAAATCCATCACCATCTCCTTCACTTAATGAAATACAAAGTGAAACCTCTACAACGAATTTATCCACCTCATCACCATCTCAGCATGACACATCACCTGCAAAGACACATTACAATGGTGTCAAAAGGTCCTCAAAGACAAGGAGTACAAGGGAAAGTTCTAAGATCAAGCGGCAGCAGAAAGAAACATCTTCTGGCCAGAATCAGAAGGCTGGCACAAGCCAGGCTAAGGTTTTGATTGAGTCCCAGTTGCTGGACAGTGAATGGTATGAATATTTGATTGTTTTTGAAGTACATTTGCATGTAGTGTTATCATTTAGCATAGAGAGAGAGATAAGAGAATATCATGGTAAGTTTTGTATATCTATTTGGAAGGAAAAACAGTATTCCAGGTTCGCTAATGTAAAAATCAGTTTTGCACAAGCACAGTAAAAGAACAACTCATGTTTCAACAAGCTGTATTTTTGTAATGGTACATCAGATGTTAAAAAAAACAAAAAAAAAAAAACCATATATGGATAGCATACAGATTCAGTTTTCAAATGCAAGCTATAAAAAATTAACATGAAAAGCAAAAGAAAATGGATTGGTACATTTAAGGATATAAGAGAAATGACTGCGAAAAATGAATGAAGGAGTTATGATATTTAGCTGAATATTTCAACCATTAGAGGTCAACATCATCATCATTTTTCTTTGCACTCTTTATGGAGCTTATTCCCTTGTATGAAGCCTCACCCATGTGTTACCAGGGCCCGAAAGAGGAGCAAAGAAAATAGCAACACTGTACCCTACCAGACATAATGTAAAAAAAGCCTAAAGAGGGTTGAGCATGGGGTTGGTTATCCAAACCTGTAAAAAAAATTTTAACCACAAGAACTTCGACAAGCAATAAGGATAAGTCAAATACAGGATATAAGTCAATTCAGCTAAAGGGTGTTGATTCATGATTGATCGTAGGACGTCTGCACCTTGCATTCACCTGCCCCTGCAGTGGTGGTTTCTGTAACTATTTGTTTGACATGATGAGGTTGCCAGTGCCATCCACAACCTCACATTAGTCACCTTGTATGACATGCCTAGGCTACAATATTCCTTTTCTTTCTGTTCCTTCAGAGACCCCTGGGAACTGCATGGGGCAGAGGTGGACATGGCAGGAATAAAAAAAAAGATAAATTTATTTGAGTCACTTTTACAAATGAACAATACACTAGAAGCAATCGATATTTCAGGATTTACTCTTGGTCAGTCTACAGGCACAGACTGGAAACCAAGATGAGAAATACAGAAAAGCTATGACCAAGGAGGCAGCAAACAAATGAAAAAAAATAACAATCACATTGTGCACATAAAACACAACAAAAACAGCGTAACAACAATGGAAGTACTCGTATTACAGTGTTTCTGTATTTATTTATGTAAATATTCATTATTGACACACCACATGCATAATTAAGCATTTTATAAGTGCAAATGATTTTTATCATCAGCACATCATAACTGAGTAACAATAGATCATTTTGTATTGTAAAACAAGATAATGAAGGTAGATAAGAAACATTGTAGTTTGTTAACAGTCTTTTGCTACATTCTTGACTACTTTGTTAATATAATACCTTATCATGACGCCACATCTTTGTTCAGATCACTTATGTACTGGTCACTGCATACTGTCACATGCTTATTTACACTGTAATGTACCAAATATTTCTACAGTATTTTGTTATCAATCAATCAATACCCTTTAGCTCCCCAAGGAGCATAGGCCTTCAACAAACACATGCCAAGTCTTCCTGTCCTGTGCCATCTGCTCAAGTTCTTTCCATGTTTTCCTCATCATTTTCACCTCTGTTTCCAGCCCCCTCTCCGTGTGTTTTTTTTGTCTACCTCTGCCTCTCTTTCCCTGTGGATTCCAGAACAAGGACTACCTTGTAATGCTATCAACATGTTTCCTCAATGTGTGTCCTATCTATCGCCAGCGTCTTCTTCTCAACTCTTGTTCCACTGGCACTTGTCTGGTTCTTGTCATCAATTCCACATTTCGTGACTTTGTCATACCATTTCAGTCCTTCTATTCTACGCAAGCACACGTTTATAAAAGTCTGTAGCTTTTTGGTTGTTGTTTTTGTTGTTCTCCATGTCTCAGAGTCATACAATAGGACTGACTTGACATTTGAGTTGAAGATTCTTATTTTCGTGTTGCACTTGATTTCTCTTTTGTTATACTGATAGCAAATTTTGTTTCCATATTATCATCATTACCTGCCAGCTCCCCATGAATATAGAACTTCAGCAAACAACTTCCAAGCACTACTGTCCTGTGCCATCCACATCTTTATCCATGTCCTTTTAGTCTCCAGTTCTTGTCTTGTGTTTTTCAATCTCCCTCCTCCTCTCATATCCTAGGGATTCCAGAATAAGGACTGCTTTGTAATGCTGTGAAAAAGTTTCTTCAGTGTGTCCTATCCATCAAATGAGTCTTCTTCATATCTTTTGTTCCAGTCGAGTTCTTGTCAACAGTTCCACTTTGGTGGTCATGTCATACCATGTCTATCCTTCTGTTCTGCGAAAACACCTATTTGTGGTATAAGTATTTTCTTCACAAACGTAAACAAAACCTGTATTTATTGCATCTTTCTGTTTAAACAATAAATGTATCTGAGGCTCAGATTCTTTTCTCAGCAATCACAGCAGTGAGACAAGCTCATATACCTCAGATTGTGGAGACCAAGAAGAAATTGACCTGGCTGTCAAGGCTGCAGAGAATGCAACTCGCCAGCAGGTTCGTGCCCGCTTCCAGAACAGCAGTGACATGATTCATCGTCTTTTTGTTTGCATCTCAGGTGAGATATGGGTTTCCTAACAGCTTGACAGCATCTCCTCGTATTTATTTCTGAAGATGGAAGTAATGAATTTTTTATTTTTATTTTTTTTAACAGGGATATTTTTAACACATTAACTACCGAATTGGAAAACACGCTGTGGCGTAATTAAATTGTGTTCCTATTTTCACACTGTTGGTGTATGCACAAATTAAGCTGTAGTTTTCGTAATTGCTTACAGATTTTTATGAATTATACGTTATTTTAAAGATAAATAACGTATAACAACAAGCAGAAAAAAATTATGTTTACAGGTCTGGTAAATATTATTAATAATATTAATATTGATTGAAAGACAAACAAAGTTTCAATGTTTTTTTTTAAATTATCAACATATCAACATGTTGCTTGTTTCTAAGACAGTTAATGCCTTTCTGTAGGTGATTATCGTGAAGTATATCCAATTACAATAATAACAAGCCCAAAGACAGACATACTGACTAATATTTACACTATTGGTAGCTTACATAATCACACCTACACCACTTCCATAAAATATTGGTAATTAACCCAAAACGCTGAAAAATATGAACATAATATCAATTTTCAAGGGTTCTACAACAACCTTGCTTTGGGAATTTGTTTTCCGGTGACAACTTAAAATCTCGAACCAGATCAGAAAGTGTTTCAGTAAATTTTTCATTCGTTTTATTACTAAACATAGATTGACGCTCTGAGCGGCTCGCGGTCCAAATGATAGGATTTCATAAGCCGGTCCCACCAGCTTGTAGTAGTTAATGTGTTAAACAACTATAATAATTCTTCTATTCTCTTATATTCTGTTTTTTAACTCCTCGTCCTCTAACTTTTGTTGAGCATAACATGTTGACTCTTGCTGTTCATATTTCTTTCTACAGAGTATCCTTGTCTGCATTATTTCAGCTTCCCAGGTTTCATGTCCACTTATTAATGTACACACCTCTTGCCATTTGACTTGCATATTAAGGTCTT
Source organism: Oreohelix idahoensis (assembly GCA_024509875.1). NCBI lineage: Eukaryota > Metazoa > Mollusca > Gastropoda > Stylommatophora > Oreohelicidae > Oreohelix > Oreohelix idahoensis. Next base: position 944,970 of record JAMPIV010022322.1, on the reverse strand, counting down.
CTGGATCTTCATAGATTTACCTGATCAATCTCCCAAGTTGGTTTGATTATCGTTTTCTCGTAGTTTGTGTGTGTGTGTGTGTGTTATAGGTATAGCTGATTTTGTCTCTTGTGTTTCAGAGGCTATGTAAAACATGGCTGAAGTTTTTTTAAATGTCCTTTCATTAACTATGCCTGTACTCTGTATGCAAGCCAGCTTTTAACATTTAAATAATCAGTTTCGTTTTGGTAATGTTAGTGGTCCCATTGGTAATGTTAGTGGTCCCATTGGTAATGTTAGTGGTCCCATTGGTAATGTTAATGGTCCCATTGGTAATGTTAGTGGTCCCATTGGTAATGTTAGTGGTCCCATTGGTAATGTTAGTGGTCCCATTGGTAATGTTAGTGGTCCCATTGGTAATGTTAGTGGTCCCATTGGTAATGTTAGTGGTCCCATTGAGGATACTGCCATAGGAGAGTGAAGCGTTAGACTTCACTATACCAGGTCCAGCTCCTTGGGGTGGGGTAACCAGTTCCCTTCCTCATTGCCTTAGCTCTTCCCTAGCTCAAATAGGTCTGGTACCCATTTAAAACAGGATAGACTGGAGCGTGACACTACCAGGTTTCAAATGCGGAATCTGGTAGTTTTGCCGAGAGAAGAAAGTGCATTAATCACTCTGCCAATGAGATGCTAGTTTCATTTTGAGGCATTCTTTATATTGTTTAGTGTAATGAAGATCACCATACTTTTTGGTGACTTTTCTTAACAAATACAGTGCTCACTCTAGGCAGCCTGTCCAAGTGACTACATTGCCTCTCCAGAAGACACGAAGAATTCCATGCTTAGTAACTTGACCTGGCTGAATACCTGTACAGGAGAACCATACAAAAGGGAGTTCATATACTCAAAACAAGTGGAAATAATTAGGACACACTTGCTGGTTTTTAAAAAAGCCAAAAAGAAACTAATTAGTGCTATGACATAGGCCCTCCACATGGGAAGAGTAGAGTGAGGTGGTTAAAAAGAACCTGGAGGTGAACAGTAAAAGAATGAGCCAAAGCAATCACAACCTCATTGGTGGAGCTGAGGAAGGTGCAGCAAAAATACAAATAAGCGGTAAGCAATAGTTCAAGCTCTACGTTCATTAGGGAATGAAATCATCTTTCAACCCCTCATAGAGAACAGGTCTTCAGCAAACTTCTGCCAACTCTTATGTCCTTGCCATCCAACTCAAGATCTTTTCCATGTCCTCTTTATCTCTTAAGAATTATATGGATGGATGATAGTGATGGTAAAACAGAAGTGGCCATGATAAAAGTATGACTTTCACATTTGCTGTTTCAGGTGTCGCTGATCAGCTGCAGACTAACTTTGCTGGTGACTTGAGAAACATTCTGCGGGCTGTTTTTGACATGAATTGCTCAGAGCCAGTTGATATCAGTGCAGAGGATAAGTGTAAAGATACTACCCCGCTGGAAGCTGCTTATCGAGCAATGTCACATGCATCAAGAACTGCAAGGAGGGCACGGAACTCGTCAAATCAGAGACAAGGTCAGCCAAGCCCGCGATTCAGTTATATAGACATTATATTTATATATATATTTATATACTGCCTGTATCACCAGCACTCTTCTATATGGCAGCGAGACATGGACAACCTATGGCTCAGTACCTTCCATCTGCGGTGTCTACACCACATCCTTGGCATTTTGTGGAAGAACAAAATGACAAATGTCCAGATGCTGGCCTTCAAAGCATGTATACACTTAGACCGCGCAGACTACGCTGGCTTGGCCATGTCCGCTGCATGGAAGATGGTCGTGTCCCCAAAGATATTTTCTACAGACAACTGGCAGATGGTAAAAGAACAGCCGGGCGACCACAGCTGAAGTTCAAAGATGTGTGCAAGAGAGACATGAAGGCACTGGACATAAATGCAGCAACCTGGGAGGATGAAGCTGCCAATTGTACCGAGTGGCTGTTCCCCCTGCTGCACCATCTCAAATTGGGTGAAATGAAGCTCTCACAACAAGCATAAGAAAAAAATAAAACGCCAAAAGAAATCCCAGGAATAAAAGCAGCTCAGGGCTATCACCTCAGAGGCACATTCCCATAGTCAGTTATGACTATATATATATATATATATATATATATATATATATATATATATATATATATATATATATATATATATATATATATATATATATATATATATATATATATATATATATATATATATATATATATATATATAAAAGGAACTTATGACATTCATAAATATATGGCCGAAACAGCATACATATTTATATCATCATCATCATCATCATAACCTTTCAGCTCCTGAAGGAGCATAGACCTTCATTTAATGAGTGCTAGGTCCTCCTGTCCTGTGCCATCTGCTCAGCATCTGTCCATATTCTTTGCACTCCTTACAGAGCATGAAGCCAGCACTGCAGCTGGTCCACTTACAGGAAACCTGCACCAAGCCATCAAATCCTCTTGCAGCGGTGGTTCATGTGGCAGATTGTTGTACTTGATGACCTTGCCAGCCCCATACACAACCTCATATTAGTCACCTTGTACAACATTCTCCAGGGTGCAGTAGTCCCATTATTCCTTAGTCACTTTCAGTGACTCCCAGAAACTACACGAGGTGATCTCATTAATGCTGCTACATCATTTTCTACCACCATTTCAAGTGTGTGAGAACGAAATGTGATTTATCTGCTTTGTGAAAAAATTGTTCAATGTTGCAAAGCATAATCAAACGAGAAATAGTTGTTAATGTTTTCTTGACCACCCTGTGTGAATCATGTTTTGAGAGGAAGCTTTCAGCCACAAATTTTTTTTTCTCCATTCATGTCATCAGACATTTGTTTTTTAAACAGAAGCGAACAGCACAGATATATAAGTTATGTCTTTCTTCATTAATAGCATAACACACTGAGATATAAATTACTGTGCATGTTCATAGTTCTTATTTGTTAAATAATGTCAAAGAACCTCATGAAGTTCCCAGGGTCTCTGGGGATATAAAGAAAGAATAGGATGACTGCACCACAGAGCTGACTGAGACAGGGATGTGGGTCAAGCTGGCAGCTTCATCGTAAAACAAGTTGCTGTAGAAACCACTTCTGCAAGAACGCATGGATACTTTTCATGCAGGCTCCCTCTACAGGGAACAACTGGAGTGGTATCTTTATGCTTCCAAAGGAAAAAAGAAGAAGGTCACTTTAAGAAATTTCTCCTCTCATACACATACACACATGTGAAAATGGTGATTAAAAAATGTTTTTAAAAAAAAATTTCGTTTTTTCCCCCAACTGTCCTTCTCCATGCAAGAGTTGGTGCTTGTTTGGTTATGTAACAATAGCTGTACTACTGCTTATTTTTTTTTTTTTAAATCAGAGCCACCTTCATGGCTTCCTGACGAGCAGACAAGTGAGTGCATGTCCTGCCAAGTGCCTTTCACATTTGTGCGCAGACGTCACCACTGCCGCAACTGTGGAAAAGTAAGTGTAATAAAATTTGCTTTCACGATCAGACACATTTACTTTTTTCCATTGTTCTGAGTAAGATCTTAAGGTTCTTTAAGGCAGGTACATTCTTCTATGTCCTTGACGTCCTGTGTTCATTGTTGCCACTCATATTCATTTAGATCTTTGTTTTGTCGATCTGCATAGCCTTTTTTGTTTAAATTTTCTAAATATCTTCTGTTCATTTTCATTTGTTTAATATGCAGTCTGTATGATCAAGCCTGTTTTATTTTTTAAAATATTATTATTGATTTATTTGCCTTTTAGCTTCCTGTGGAGTATCAGCCTTCATCTTGCCAAGCCCTTAATTACTTTATTGTTCTTATTATCTGTTCTCTTCTTTTTTGTGTTTTTGGATCTTTCTCTGTTTTTTTGTGACCATCATCATTTTCCTGTTTTGCTCCCCCTTGAGCATGGAATGATGGCCGTAGCTCTCCCTTTCCCCCCCCCCTCACTAGAAGCCAGCACCAAAACATTCCTGTTCTCTTGCAGCAGTGTTTTCTGTAGCAGTTTGTCTTACATAATGAGGTTGTTGGCCCAAAGCACACCTTCATGTCAGTGGCTTCTTGTGACATGCCTATGGCAGCAGTATACTATTCTTTTTTTTTTTTTTGGGTCTCCTCAGAGATCCCCTGCAGCCGCAGTAGTTAGTGCACTGGCTTCCTAGCTCGGTGGTTCATGGTTCAGTCCTCAGTTGAGGTGGGATTTTTAGACTGCAAACGGCTCCGGGGTCGACCCAGCCTCATGAATTGGGTACTAGAGCAACTTCTGTTTTACCATCACTATCATCCATCCATATCATTCTTAAGAGATAAAGAGGACATGGAAAAGATCTTGAGTTGGATGGCAAGGACAGAAGGGTTGGCAGAAGTTTGCTGAAGACCTGTTCTCTATGAGGGGTTGAAAGATGATTTCATTCCCTAATGAACGTAGAGCTTGAACTATTGCTTACCGCTTATTTGTATTTTTGCTGCACCTTCCTCGGCTCCACCAATGAGGTTGTGATTGCTTTGGCTCATTCTTTTACTGTTCACCTCCAGGTTCTTTTTAACCACCTCACTCTACTCTTCCCAATTGGAGGGCCTATGTCATAGCACTAATTAGTTTCTTTTTGGCTTTTTTAAAAACCGGCAAGTGTGTCCTAATTATTTCCACTTGTTTTGAGTATATGAACTCCCTTTTGTATGGTTCTCCTGTACAGGTATTCAGCCAGGTCAAGTTACTAAGCATGGAATTCTTCGTGTCTTCCGGAGAGGCAATGTAGTCACTTGGACAGGCTGCCTAGAGTGAGCACTGTATTTGTTAAGAAAAGTCACCAAAAAGTATGGTGATCTTCATTACACTAAACAATATAAAGAATGCCTCAAAATGAAACTAGCATCTCATTGGCAGAGTGATTAATGCGCTTTCTTCTCTCGGCAAAACTACCAGATTCCGCATTTGAAAACTGGTAGTGTCACGCTCCAGTCTACCCTGTTTTAAATGGGTACCAGACCTATTTGAGCTAGGGAAGAGCTAAGGCAATGAGGAAGGGAACTGGTTACCCCACCCCAAGGAGCTGGACCTGGTATAGGGAAGTCTAACGCTTCACTCTCCTATGGCAGTATCCTCAATGGGACCACTAACATTACCAATGGGACCACTAACATTACCAATGGGACCACTAACATTACCAATGGGACCACCACTAACATTACCAATGGGACCACCACTAACATTACCAATGGGACCACCACTAACATTACCAATGGGACCACCACTAACATTACCAATGGGACCACCACTAACATTACCAATGGGACCACCACTAACATTACCAATGGGACCACCACTAACATTACCAATGGGACCACCACTAACATTACCAATGGGACCACCACTAACATTACCAATGGGACCACTAACATTACCAATGGGACCACTAACATTACCAATGGGACCACTAACATTACCAATGGGACCACTAACATTACCAAAACGAAACTGATTATTTAAAAGTTAAAAGCCGGCTTGCATACAGAGTACAGGCATAGTTAATGAAAGGACATTTAAAAAAACTTCAGCCATGTTTTACATAGCCTCTGAAACACAAGAGACAAAATCAGCTACGAGAAAATGATAATCAAACAAACTTGGGAGATTGATCAGGTAAATCTATGAAGATCCAGAAGACCTTAATATGCAAGTCAAATGGCAAGAGGTGTGTACATTAATAAGTGGACATGAAACCTGGGAAGCTGAAATAATGCAGACAAGGATACTCTGTAGAAAGAAATATGAACAGCAAGAGTCAACATGTTATGCTCAACAAAAGTTAGAGGACGAGGAGTTAAAAAACAGAATATAAGAGAATAGAAGAATTATTATAGTTGTTTAACACATTAACTACTACAAGCTGGTGGGACCGGCTTATGAAATCCTATCATTTGGACCGCGAGCCACTCAGAGCGTTGATCTATGTTTAGTAATAAAACGAATGAAAAATTTACTGAAACACTTTCTCATCTGGTTCTTCTTCTTCTTCCTCGTTCGCCTTCAGACCTCCCCATTTATGACAATAATAAAGGCAGTAGTCAACTCAAGGTTCCCGACATCTCCAAACAGTTAAGACGGCCGGCGTGATGCTGACCACATCACCCCTAGTGTGCCGTGGGCCAAGAAAATATGGGCCTAACACCATATTCCCAATATGCCTCAATGGGCGTGTAATGGGATCCTTTACCTTTACCAGAGATCCCCTGGAACCACATGTGGCTCTGTTGGTGTTACCATGGGAATATCATAACAATTGCTGCCTTTTCTTGCTGTTTGCTGATTTTTTTCAGTGTATGTTCTAATCACCACTATAATTTTTTCCTTACATTTTGTTACATCTATAAGTAGTAGTGAGTTGTCCGGCACTTTTGCATCAGGTCCACATTGCTGATCCTATCATACCATGTTAATTGTTCTGCTTGTATACAAGCACCTGTTTATATCATTGACTGTTCTCTTGTTTTTTTTTAATGCTCTTTTGCCCATCTGTAAAACTGGCATGCATATCATTTTTGTCTTTTATCTTTATCGAATGTTTTATGAAAAAAGAGCAGCGTAGAATTATGCATTCTTTGTGCATGTAATGAGAAGAAAAAATCTTGAATATATTGTGACAGCAGGATAGATTGATGGGGAAAAAAAAAAGAGGACAAAAACGAGAGAAGATACTGGATAGTTTGACATGGCATGGAAGGAAGTCAACAACAGCATTGATAAACAGTTCTTGAGCAGAAAGTTGTGGAAGGACATAATTGTCAGTGCCACCTGGCATAGTACTTAAAGAAGAAGTCAGAGTTTTTTAAACAAAATAATGAGAAATAAAATGTTTTTTATTTTAGCCTTTGTTTTCTCTTTCATGTTCCGGCAGATATTCTGCAGTCACTGTTCATCCAACTTTGTGCCTTTACCCCACTTTGGACAAGACAAAGCTGTGAGAGTCTGTAATCGGTGCTTCATGTTTCAGGTGACACCATTTACAGCACGACCAGCTTCTCACTGACGTATTTTGGAATGAACTGATGACATATACTTAAATTTGTTTGATGTATAAAAGCATTTTTAAGCATCTTCAAAGCTCCTGGTGACTGATGTATTTTAATAAGCAAAAAAAAAAATATTTGTACTAGGCAGAGCAGACGCCTGAAAGATTTTAGTCAAATATACATTTGTTTTATTTTCATTATTTTTAGTTGCTGGTTGTAGGATTCATAATTATGCAGATTTTCTGTTACATATTTAAAATTATTGGAATAAGCATATTTCAAAACATTTGTTTATCAGTTTAGTACCACGTAGTCTTGAATACTTAAGCTCATAATTTAAAATTCTGGCAAACTGGCAGACAAACCACAGTTATAAATAAGTTGTTTTAATGAAAGAAAAAATGTTTATGCTTGCATTTCAGAGCTGCTTATCAGTTACCATTGAGTCAGATGTTGTATTATCTTGGCTTTGTTGTTGTTTTTTTTTTACTTTTAATTAATCAGAAAGTATTTCTGCTTTAGTTTTTTTTTTTTTTTGCGTTAAATAAGGCTTAAAGCATTGTGATCGTTTATTTTTGTATTTTTGCTTACATTTGTTACATTTGTTTTATCAGTATTTTTTCATGTGATAGAACAGTGGGTTAATTCCACTATTTTGAGCAGTGGGTTGCTTTTTATCAGAGAGAGCCAGTATTTGTCCTGTGGGTTTGCAACAGCTGCCAGTCTTACCTGTGTGATAAGATGCTATACAGAACAGATAATTTATATTCTGAAAATTGGCCATTTAAAAATGAGATTTAATTTGGTAGCATGAGCACAGTATATTTTCATATATTTTCAGAGAGTGTAATTTGAAAGAGTCTGCATATATATTTGTATTTTCCAAATAAGAACAAAAACAATGTGCACACACTTTAAAAAAAACGAATTTTTTTTAAAAATATTCATTTTGTTGAAATGTTTATCTAGGGCTTTATCACATAATCGCTGCAGTGAAGTGTTTATCTCAGTTCAGAATGAACCAGTCTACGTAAACTTTCCACATATATAAATCTGTTGATTGGTCATTTAGCTACTGACAGCTTTATTGTTCAGATAATTAACTGTGGTGGAACATTACAAACAAGAAACACCTTAACAGGTCTTTTTTTTAAACACAGATGACAGTTTAAAAAATACAGTTAACTGACAACTTCAGAAGTCACCGGACTTCTGCACAGTCAATATAAACGAATTGATATAATTAATATCATATGGATAAAGTCCTAGTAAATATGTAAATATATATGTATATATATATAAATATACAGTACTTTGCAAAAAAAATGGCAGTCAAATTGCTCAGCTGAATATGCTGAAATCTAATTAAATATGCATGTTCTGCCCCAAATTTGCACTCCACTGAAGTGAGCAAACACTACCAAAAGTAAAAAAAAATTAGCGTAAAGTCCCTTTATAATAGAGCAGACGACAATTTCTAATGCTAGTGGCAGAAAATGGATACAAAGTCAAAGTGTATGTTAATTTCACAGCTTTGGAATGAAGGAAATCAAACATGTTCCAACATTTCTAAAACCTTGAACATTCCTGATCGGACTGTCTACAGAGTTGTGAGTAAATTAAAAGCAGGTAATGGAATCGAGCAAAAAGAAGGTAGTGGGAGGCCAAGAATTTTGGACACACAAGACCATCGGCGTCTCGCCCAAATCGTTCGGGCTGGGCCAATGAAGAGTTTAGAAAACATACGGCAGCACATGATCAAGTTGGGAAGCCCAGAGGTATCTAATGCTACTGTCAACCGGGAGCTACACAGGATGAATTACACAAAAAAGCAGGTAATTTCGTCACCATTGCTCACAGAGACTCACAAACAGATGCGCTTGAACTGGTGCCACGAACACCAAAATTTGTCATGGGACAATGTGATTTTTTCAGATGAATGTTCTGTTTGGTCTTATCCTGCTCAAATAAATATTTGGACGAAAGACTCTGTAACGCCTGTGTACCAGCGACCGAAACATACCCAGAAATTCCATCTTTGGGGAGGGGTGTCATCAAGAGGTGCCACCCCACTGTGTGTTTTCACAGGAATTCTCACGAAAGAAAGGTACATCAACATACTAGAGGGAAACCTTCTGCCATTTATGCAGGTCATGTACCCCGATGGGTGCACATTTCAACATGACAATGACCCAAAGCATACAGCTCATACCACCAAAGCATGGCTGCAAGAGAAGAATGTGATAGTGCTGAAGTGGCCCAGCAACAGTCCCGACCTAAACCCAATTGAAAACGTTTGGGCACTACTCAAGAATCATTTTAAAAAGAGTGGACTCAGAGACGTTGAACAATTGAAGAAGGTAGCTGAAAAATACTGGGACAGTCTGACTCACAATTACCTACAAACACTTGTGGGAAGTACGCCTCGCCGCATCCAGGCTTGCCTTGCTGGAGAAGGCAACATTATATTGTACTGAAACCACTGTTAATAGATAGGGGAGATACCAATCTTCCTCTGGACATACAGTTTTTATTATTATTTGTTTCTATGAGTGTGCTGCGTTGCGAAAATATGACTGCCATTTTTTTTGCAAAGTACTACAGTAGAACTCCATTTATCCGAACCCCTTGGGACCGAGCATCGTTCGGATAATCAAATGTTCGGATAATTGGATTACATAATGTATCGAGTACATGTACACATACGCTCGTATTTCTAAAAATAATTAACCATCACAAGGGAAATACACATTAAAACATATTTACTTGTACTGTAATAATAATACCCACACTGTATTAGATCACCGTATCACCAAAATCTTTTATTACACAGCAGTGCATGTACTACTTGTATTAATTATGTTTTTTTAAGAAAGAGAAATGTTTTCAAAATAACATTACAAACGATTCAAAACCATGCGCAACTTACGTATACATGTACTTGCACAGATGTAGCCCACTATTTAAAATAATGAGGAATCCTCTTTTGCACCAAACTGGATAGTCTCCTTTTGGCTGCTAAGTCCCGCATTCTCTTCAACAGCAGAAGCTGTGTAGGACAGCTGTCATCTTCTTGCTCGTACCAAGCCATCGCTGTTTCTAGTGCTATAAAGGCCTCTTCAGGACTTGGTCGACGTTTTTGGGTTTTCTTCATAATCTACAAGTACATCATGTACTTCTGAGGAGTCTTCATCATCGGTCACTACATGTATTTGGTTTTCTTCTTGCACAAAAGACAAAATTTCTTCGTCATTCAAAAACTGAAAACCAGAATCATTATCATCTTCTAGCCACGTGTGTGCATCATCTTTGTCACAGTCCGAAAATCCGGGCATTGCTTGAAACAGTTCCACAACTTTTCTTGGAAAACGCCACCACACTTTCTTCATCTTCAGCCAACAATAAACGACGCAGGACTTCCTTCTTGTACATCTTTTTAAGTTTTGCTATAACACCCTGATCCATTGGTTGAATCAGTGCTGTTACATTAGGAGGCAGAAAAATTACTTTAAAATTTGCATCAACTGCATTCAATGTATCCGTCTCTGGATGAGATGGTGCATTGTCCAGTAGAAGAATTACTTTTCCAGTTTTCTTTTCTTGTTCTCTCAACCTCTTCACATTTGGGATGAACTGATTTGTATACCAATCAAGAAATATTTCACTATTCATCCAAGCACTCTTCTGTGCTTTGTAGCACAATGGGAGACATGTCACATTCTTTAAACAACGTGGTTTTTTTACTTTGCCGATCGTTAGCACCGGTAAATGATGACTTCCACTGGCATTCGCGGCTACCAAAATTGTTACTCTCTATTTGCACTTTTTAAACCCAGGGGCAGCTGCTTTGCGCTGAGATGCAAGTGATTTTTGAGGCATTGATTTCCAATATAAGCCAGTCTCATCGGCATTATACACATCATCGAGTGAATAACTTTCTTCTTCCAAAAAAGCCAAGAGTGTTTCTTTAAAATTTTCAGCGGCAGTTGCATCGCTAGATAAAGATTCCCCTTGAATCTCCAATCCTCGTATGCCATGACGAGATTTAAAGTTTCTTAACCATTCCTGGCTAGCCTTAAAGTCAGGAGGACCGTCAAGTTGATTGTTGAACTGAAGTGCCTTTTCACACAATAGAGAGCCAGAGATAGGTTCCCCTTTGCTTCTTCTTTGCACAAACCATATATACAAAGCCTCTTCCAATTTCAAATCTTTCACATTTCTCATGGTTTTACGTTTCTTCGACCCATTTTCACTATCCAATTTCGATGCAAAACTCATAATTTTATCCTTGTTACTTTTGATGTCAGAGACTTTAGCTTTCCCAACATTGAAAATTCTGGCAAGTGAAGACACAGTTTCACTTTTTCCTAGTCTCTTGATAATTTCTGTTTTCGTTTCAATTGACAAAACATTGCGGTTCCTTTTATATGCATTAGGCCTACTGGAAGATGCCTTATCGCACAGAGAAATACTTGTACACCAAAATTATTCTGCTGTGGTAGCAGAGACAATTATTTTAAGTTGAACTGTCTGTTTAGCCAGTGTTCTGCCTAGAACGCACTCGTACACTGGATTGGTAAACTAGATATTAACTGACTTTATGATATAATGATCTAACTGACTTCCTGTATGTAAGCGACCGACCATTAGCCCATCCCATCCTCTACAAATTGTTCGCACACATTTGAAGCTTGCCGCATCAAAAGATTCAGAATTGTAGTCTAACGTGACTGGTGGCACCTGGTTTTTTTTTTTTTCTGGACAAAGTGTTCGGATAATTGGATGTTCGGATAATTGGGGTTCGGATAAATGGAGTTCTACTGTATATATATATATATATACTGCTCAAAAAAAGTTAAAGGCCACTTTCAATTTTTAGGTCATTTCAACTATGCTGTTTTTTTAAAAACCTGAACACTCAGTCAAAAAAGTTTTGCTGCATTTTGTTGCATGCTTAAACAATGTTTGTTAATCTGACAATAAATCAAATCTGTGTTACATGTGTGTACCTCCAAGGTCAATCAAATGCACGTGGTGGAAAGGGAAATAATGCATGTTTGAAAATGCTTCCTATGGCAAAGCCTGTTGATAACATTGCTGAAATTTGCTTTTCACGTGCAAGTCGTGACTGTGGTGAACACATTTCACCCACTTTTCGGAAGGAACGGGCAATGGTTATGTTTGTAACATTTACCATTTTAGCCATGGCTCAGCTAAGACGCTTGACCAATGTTGACAGATGGAGAGCGATGGCATGGCTGCAGGATGATGTAGGGCTGCGAGAAGTTGCTAGGAGATTAGGAGCTGCCCACTCTGTCATACAAACTCTGCGTGATCGTTATAATGCAACCGGCAGTGTCGCAGAACAACGCAGGTCAGGACGTCCAAGGTCTACCGCAAGACATGCTGAGCCATGGCTAAAATGGTAAATGTTACAAACATACCCATTGCCCGTTCCTTCCGAAAAGTGGGTGAAATGTGTTCACCATAGTCACGACTTGCACGTAAAAAGCAAATTTCAGCAATGTTATCAACAGGCTTTGCCATAGGAAGCATTTTCAAACATGCATTATTTCCCTTTCCACCACGTGCATTTGATTGACCTTGGAGGTACACACCCGTAACACAGATTTGATTTATTGTCAGATTAACAAACATTGTTTAAGCATGCAACAAAATGCAGCAAAACTTTTTTGACTGAGTGTTCAGGTGTAAAAAAAAACAGCTTAGTTGAAATGACCTAAAAATTGAAAGTGGCCTTTAACTTTTTTTGAGCAGTATATATATATATATATATATATATATATATACACACACACACACATATATATATATATATATACATACACACACACATAATACAGGCTCCCCAGCCTCGCAATGACATGTCATTGGGCTGAAGGGCTGAAAGCCCAAGTGCCGCTGGTTAAGGAAAATATTATATATATATGTATATATATATACACACACACACATACACACCCAGTGGTGAGAAGGCGCTAGTTACGACACACATTTAAAAAAAAACCTGATAGCATTACGAGGCAGTCCTTATCCTGGAACCACTAGAGTAAGAAAGGTTGAGGGAGACTGAAAAACACATGGATAAGGGAACTGTATACAGACATGAAGCAAGGAAAGACCTTAAATGAGTGGCATGAATTTGTTAGACCAGAGCTCCCCAGGGAGCTAAAGAATAGGGAATGAATAAAATGAAGCACACTCATTAGTTGACAGGAGGATGTGCTCAAGAAAAAGCTGTATAAATGTTGATGTAAAGTGGTGGGATGTTGGAACGAGATTATCATTTGTGCACTCGGCTACTACTAGTTCTCTTGAACTCAGTCATATGGCTTTGTTTATAAGGTGAGGTATAGAGTCCCATGGTGCCTTAAGGTATTAAAGTGTTAGAGACTTCACTTTGCTTGGTTTCAACTTTAGGAGGTGGGATGACTAGTTGCCCTTCCTCACTGCCCTTGCCTTCCCCAACTCAAGAGCAGAACTGGGTAGACTGGAGTGTGATGCTCCTGGTTTCGAAACCAGTAACTTTGCAATGGGAAGCAGGCGCTCTAAAAACTTGGCCATTCTACACTCTCTTTTGTTTATACAGCAGTAAAAACGCATGTTTTGAGGGATGCAGAAAGTTTAAAATTGTCAAACTGGCAGAGATGATGTACGTAAAGAGTAAATGTCTAAGTAAGAGTCATCATCATTACCCCATTGAGTATGTGCCCCCCCCCCCCAGGCAGAAAGCCTGTCCCAAAACATTCATACGCTCATACAGTGGTAGTCTCTGTATCAGTTTGTTGTACCTGATGAGGTTTTGTAAGAGCCATCATCATTTCACCTTCAGCTCCCCCAAGTTGCATAGACCTTGACCTTCATGTCAAGCCCCTCCTATTCCATGAACACTAGATCTTTCCATGTCTTCCCCATCACTTTAATTTCTATCTCTAGTTCCCTTCTCTGTGTGTGTTTCGGTCGCCCTCTACCTCCCTAGCCTTTTGTATAACAAAACAAGGACTGTCTTGTAATGCTATCAGCAGATTTTGTCAGTGTGTGACCTATCCACTGCCAGTGTCTTTTTTCTCATTTCTTGTTTTACTGACACTCGTGTTCTTCCCACCATTTCCACATTAATTGACTGGTCGGTGATTATGTGGAGAAGTCTCCAGCTAGCACTTCAAGAAATGTTCGGTGGTGTGTATTTAGTTAAATTAAAAAGAAAATTGAAAGGACATAATGATTTTTTAGTTTCATCATCACCTATTCACAGCAGTTTCATATCCTTGAAGTAAAATTTGTGGTCGGCTAAATATGGCTTTTCATGTTTATTTTTACACAAAAAAAAGGATTTCTGTATTTTAAATTTAGTGATCAATTCCGGTTACCGTTCCCACAATCCTTCCCCCAAAGTTCATTCCACGATATCCATTACATTTGTTTCAAAACTGATTATAGGACCGATTTTCATACAATAATTGCTTTATTGTAAAAATTTTTCTTGCAGCTACTAGAAGTAAATTGTATGTAAGATATCAAATAATTTTGTTGGTAGTACCTGTATATGGATTTAAGATATTAAATGTTATCAGTTGCTATTGGTTAGTAGACATATGATGTCAGTATAAAATATTTGGTAGTTTATGCAGTGGATTAGATTAAGATGTCAAAATTAAAGGTGAGCAGGTACAATATGTGTAGTTAATGTAAGATATTACAATAGTTTGGTATTACATGTATTGTGGATATAAGATTTTCACATTACATATTGAAAGAGTTGCAGCAGGAATATTAGACGTCTCCTCTTCTTCATCAGTCTGAAACACACTTTGCCACATAGTCAATTTCCACTTCTCTCTGTTCTTGATGGTGATTTTCCACGTTTCAGTTTCTGGGTCCATTTATTAGCTGTTCATCCACATAGTTGATGTAAGATTCCAAAAGTATTTATGTAGCACAGACAGAGCTTGTTACTCCTTTGCAGCCAATGCCAAGTTGAAGAATCCTGGGCACTATCTACATTGTAGATCTATGCTTTTTCTGTGGCTTTTCTGCCATTCTGAAACTTGTTGAATTTGAGTCATCAGCTACAGTTTATTTCCTGAGGATTCCCTCAAGGCCCAGCATTCATTTAAATGATCCTCACACCTGTTTTCATGCCAGAAGGGGGGAGGGGGTGGCCTATTGTGCAATTCCCACCATACATAGGGGCTCCAAATGTTCAGGGCTAAAATTATGTGCTGTGGTTCTGAACTCTACCCTCACCTGTCACAAATTCATTTTTAGATCCTTCTGCATGTAGATAAAAGTGGGAGTTAAGTCTGGGGACTCAAATAATTCCTCCAGGCTTAGAGTGCAAAGCTGAGTTCTCAGCATGTCTCACCACAGAGGGAATCATGATGGTTGGCCACTTTGGTATGGCTAACCGATCCCTGAAGTGTTGGCCAGGCAGCTCAAAGGCTTGGTTAGATTTGTAACCCTGGAATTCACATGAGAGCAGCGTGAATTCCTTTGCTTCACAGAAATCTAACCCTGGAATTCACATGAGAGCAGCGTGAATTCCTTTGCTTCACGTTAGAAATCTAACCCTGGAATTCACATGAGAGCAGCGTGAATTCCTTTGCTTCACGTTAGAAATCTGACCCTGGAATTTATGTGAGAGCAGCATGTATTCATTTTGTAGCACAGGTATAGTAGAGTTCTATTTTTTTGGTAGAACAAACTATAGTGGAAATAAATGTCAAAATTATATTTTGGCTGTTACTTTAAGTAACAGAGACTTTATTAAGTATAGAGACTGTAAGAAGTCTAAAATACACACTGGCAGTCAGCAGAAGTTAAGTGAATGTAATATGTCAAAATAATATGTTAGCAGTTACATCAAATATTCTGAATGCAAGATGTCAAAATTACTTTCTGGCAGTTTGTAAAAGTAAAGCGAATATAACATGTCAGAATCATTTGTTAGGAGTTCCTTAAAAATAATCTGGATGTAAGATGTTAAAGTATTATATGTTAGCAGTTCTGCAGGTATAGCAGTTGAAAGATAACAGTGTTATATGTTAGAAGTTGCTTCATTTTGAAAGATTTCAAAAATATTTTATTAGCAAAGCAATTATAACAGTTATAGTGGATGTCAGAATTATGAGTTAACAGTTACTGTAAAGCGAATGTAAGATGTTAAAATTATGTTTGTAGTTACATGTACAGTGCCATAATTATATTTCAGCTTTTACTACTCGTCGCCCGTGTGTTACCGGGGCCCGAAAGGGGAGCAAAGAATAGTAACATTACACCCTATTAGGCATGTTGCAGATGGCAACTAAGGAGGATTGGGCTTGGGGATGGCTACCCCAACTTGTAGAAACTTGAAGCCAAAAAAAAAAAAAAAACTGTAACTATATGAGTCATTCAATGCTAGTTATAGGGAGATGAAAAAATACATGGAGAAGAGAATTGGAGATAGACATGATAGAAGATAAAGAAGACATAGAAAGACCATGGATGGAAGGCTTGATGTGAATTTGTTGAAGGCTATACTTCACAGGGAGCAAAAGTAGAGCGGATAGTTCATTTTATTTAAGAATTGCATTTTTTAGTCTGGAGAAACTTCTTCTTCAAGTACCATGCCTGGCGGTGTAGGTGATCATGCCTCTCCACGACTTCCTGTCTACAGTACTATTGATCAGTTCTGTTGTTGACTTCTCTCCATGCCATGATATCAAATTGTCCAGAATATTTTCTCTCTGTCATCCTCTATCTCTTTTTCCTGTTGTCACAATATACTCCAGTCTCCTTCTTCTCAGAACATGCCCAAAGAAAGTGGATTGCTTCCTTCTAACCTGAAGAATAAGCTTCCATTGTGCATTGGCCTCTCTCAGGACATCCTCATTACTCCTTTTAGCTGTCCATGGTATTTTTATCATTCTTCTGTAAAACCACATCTCTGTGGCCTCTATTGCTTTTCCTACTTGTTTACTAATTGTCCATGACTCACTTCCATATGTCAGGATTGGTTCTGTATAACACTGAAGAACTCTCTTTCTTACTTCCATTGACAAAGAGTTGTTGCATAAAATACTTTTAATTTTATAGAATGCTGCTTTTGCCTGGGCTATTCTACTCTTGACTTCTGAGATGCATCTTCCATCAAATCACCAGGAGAAACACAGTGGATTAAGTTGTTAAATGCATATTTTAGCAGTTACTGCAAGTATAGTTGATGTGTGATACAGACAGCTGTAACAGTACATTTATTGTGAATGTAAGACAACTGTACTATATGTCAGTGGTTGCTCAAGTGTAGTGTACGTAAGATTCAAAATTATAAGTTGGGAGTTACAACTCGTATAATGAATTATGTTCTCAGAATATATATTTTTTGTGAGTACAGTTACTGGGAATGTGATTTGTCAAAATTGTATGATAGCAGTTACATATTTAATGGATGTAATGTGTTAAAATTTGTGTTAACTATTATCACAGATAAGATGTCACACTAGTATGCTTGTAATTACTGCAGGTGTGGTGAATGCTAAAATGTAAAAATTTTCTCATGGCTTTTGCAAGTGTAGTGAATGTAAAATGTCAAAATTATATTCTGGTAAGGTGTTAAAATAATACATGTCAGCTGTTACTATAATTGGAGTCAAAATTATAGTTGGGACAATTGCTAGTACAATTATGTGTAGGCAGTCACCAAGTATAGAGGATGTAAGAAGTCACTGAGTTGTTTTGTTAGTTGGAAAACATTAGTTGTAACAATTTATATCTGTGCCAAATTTCTCTTATCTGTACTGTCGTCTTTGTTACATTTTAGCATGATATGAAGGTATGTTTGATATTAACTGTACCATTAAGATGCAACTCGTTTAACATGCTTTTATTGCTACTTTTCCAAAAGGCGTATATTTTTGCAACATAAAATATAAATAAATAATTACTTTTATATATAATTAAAATCTGACTTTTGTTTTATTTTGTAAAACATTGACTACTGCATATTGTTACTGTGGTTCAGAATCAATGCACTGCAGGTAATCCCATAGGTTCTCAGTTTCCCTCAGCACATGTCAAGGGGTATGAATGCTGACTGTTTCTATGGCACATTGGTTGTATACATTCCTGACCCAGTCCCTGTTAGTTTACATTTGATGCCAAATTTCAACAGTCTGAGTCTTGTGAATTCATTGATTGAAGTGTCATTATTGAACAGACAATCATTAATTGTCGTTATTATCTCTTCCTTATCAATATCCATTATCCCTACTATGGGTGCTCTCAAGGCTACTCTGTCAGCTCTCTCACTGCCACATACTGCAGGATAGTAGATCCACACTAGTTTCTGAAGGATTGAGGCCTATGTGCCTCAAGTTATGGTTTTATCAGCACCTTCTTGTGCCAGTCTGTCAGCCTCTGCCTGGGATGTTGCAGATTGGGTCCACTGTATCACAATACTTTTACATCGCTAACGTAGTTTATAGAGAATTGCTCTTAGGCCATATAGGTCTGCATTATTTTGGTTACTCAGTGCTGCAACAATGCATCTGTGAAAAAAGCTACTTGCCTCTGTGCTTTCCTCTGTCATTAGGGCTTCTGCTGCAGTTTTCAAAGCCTTAGCTTCTGCTCTGAAGTTATTTTAATATTTTCCTGTTGCCACTGACAGCTTTTTTGTGTGTGTTCCTTTTACATCGCTAACGTAGTTTATAGAGAATTGCTCTTAGGCCATATAGGTCTGCATTATTTTGGTTACTCAGTGCTGCAACAATGCATCTGTGAAAAAAGCTACTTGCCTCTCTGTGCTTTCCTCTGTCATTAGGGCTTCTGCTGCAGTTTTCAAAGCCTCAGCTTCTGCTCTGAAGTTATTTTAATATTTTCCTGTTGCCACTGACAGCTTTTTTGTGTGTGTTCCTTTGCCTCCATTTTCTGTTGCATCAATTGCTGATCCATCCATATTTGGACTGTGTGGGTCCAAATATTGCTTTGGGTATTGAGAAAATTTAGCCACAGATCCCACAGCTAATAAAAAGATTTTCCTTTGTGTCTTGCACATAAAAAATAAAGAAAACTTAGCCACAGATTTGACCTCTAGGAAGCAGATTCTCCATACTGTCTAGCGATTAAAAGAAAAAACTACTAAGAAACTATCACAGTTACAGAGACAAATACTAAATGATCTACAGAATAAGACAGCTGAGTTGGCATGAGCAGTCTCTAGATCACCAGTAGGTAACCCAGGATCTGTGGGGATCTACTTAAGAAGCACTGAGGTCTGCAAAGATCTGCCTTGATATAATAATATCTGCAAAGTTAAGAGGAAAATCAGTTTCAGTGTCAGAATGTCTCTCAAAATTACCTGCCTTGCAAAGCAAGCATACAAATTTCTTGTTCATTTCAGTATTTTTAAAAAAGTCATATTGGCATTCACTATGAAAATGACAGGTTTTTTTGCTTTTTATTTACATACTTTCAAATACAAATGTAACTTTGCAATCACAGAAGACATGTGACGAAACCAAACCCAAAAAATCTCGATCACGAAAGGAAAGCAACATAACAGACAGGATGAGTGAAAACGTGTGTGATATGCGCTCAACACATAAACCCTCTCAGGCAGAAACATTCAGATTACTTCAAAGTTCTAACTGTTATCACTGCTGGGGGTGTGCTTCCTGTATTTCCATGTACAGAACAGCAGAAAGTTCAAACTAAATTGTATCTTACCCAAATTAATTTCACTTCAAAGAAAAATGTGTGGAGGCGTAACTGGAATCATCCTTATATGACCACCAGCTATGCACAATGCTACAATATACATATGTGGAAGTCAGCCTCTGTCTGTGAGGCTAATTACATCCTCATTGACTCTTGAAACCATCCACACACTTCCAGGGATTCCCCCTGTGGTGAAACTTATTGAGAACCCAGCATTGCACACTAAGCTTGGAGAAGTCACTTGAGCCCCAGGCGTAATTCTTTGGCTTTGACTTGGTTGACTGCATGCAGAAGGATCTCACTTTGGACCCAGTGATAGGCAGGGGAAGCTGAGAAGTGGCTCTGTGCAGGACATGACAATTCCTTGGGAGAGCCCAGAACCAGAGTACAGTATTTTGGCTCTGCATAGTTGGAGAGCCTCCTTGGATGGCGGGGAATGCACAGTATGCCACACACTTCTTACTCCTAGCTTGGGACCAGATGTGAAGATCCTTTAAATGCAAGCCAAGCTGGAGAAACTGCAGCTCATGACTTCAACTCAACACGTTTCGGAATAGCAGAAAAGCCAGAGGAAAAGCCTAGATCTACAGTGTAGATAATACCAAGGAGTCTTCAACTTGGTATTGGCTGCTAAAGAGCGAGAAGCTTAACAGTCCTAGTTAAACAACAACTTCAAAGAAAAGATCGCGTTCCTCTTATATCAGGTTGACCATATCATTTTTTCACAAAAAGAGGACATTTTAGTATTTAAAAAAGGGGACAATGCAAGACCAAAAAATGACACAAAGGAATACTTATTAATTTCAATCTATTAATGCATGATTATCGTGACTAGAGCTAGTTCTAGTTTTATAAAGGTTAGAAAAAAATGGAATAAAATGTCCTTGATGTATGTTTTAAAAGCAGTTAAACGTAAAAAATTAACTTTCCACATACTAATCAGTATTGATAACAGTACTATAATTATTTTATTTATTGTAGACATTATCTTCTTAACATGTCATTGTTTTCTTTTTTAAAATCATGGTCACACAAACTACCAAGTCCGTCTCTTCATTTTTCAACAAGCATATTCGGACACTCAACTGCTTTGATCAACTTAACAACCTAAAAATATTTGTTGAAAGTAATATCAGTTATGAAGGATTCATGCAGTTGCTGGCACATGAGAAGCAAACCACATTTTTAAAACAATCAATAAATGTTGAATTTAATTCTGAACTTTTAATGAGCATACAATATTTGCTTGCGATGCCAGATCACAATACAAACATGAACAGGATTGTTTCATTGAAGAAGTGTCACTGGACAAAAAGAAACATGTCCAAGGTGGATTCCATCAATGGAATTTAGCTGCTGTAATATAAGTTAAAAGAAGTGATGTACTGTCAGTTCCATAAAAATTTAAAAGAAAATATTGAATTGTTTAAAAACATAAATAAATAAAATGAAATTAATAATAATAATTTTATCAATCCTGATTAATATGTAGAAAGCTAATTTTTTTATATTAAAATTATTTTAAAACATTAATTTTAAAGGACATTTTATTTCAACTTTTTTTCAAGACTTTATAAAACTAGAACTAGCTCTTGTCATCATAATCATGCATTAATAGATTGAAATTAATAAATCCTCTTTTTATCTTGTTTTGTCCTCTTTTCTACACCAAAAATGACAAAATGGGGATTTCAGCTGAATACATATAAAACAATGGGAATGGTCTTCAGTAAAGGTAGGGTTGTTAAAAATAAAATTATAGAAATAAATATCTGTCGTGTTTGAGTGTAGAGTATTTGTCGAGTTGGACAACTGTAGTGAAATCGACAAGGGATAGTGGACTGACAGAGTTATAGATTACACTTTAGATAAGGTGTAAATAGGAGATGGACTTGAGACAACCTGGAAGAAGATTTATTCAAATGATCTCTCTCTCCAGGCCTCAACTCACTTTTACTGTCTAAGCATCTCCTGCTCTCACTCTTTTCTCTTATCCTACATAGAGATTATAGTAAAGAGCTAAAAATACAAATATGGATGGAAAGGTCGTAAACAGCGCATTAATAAATGTGTAAAATTTATTAAAGAAGAAAAGCATGAAAATAATGCATATCATCACAACAACATAAAATTACATCAATAATCAACTAATCATCAATAGTCATCAATAATCATATACACCAACAACCACATACACAGATCACCATTTATAAAACCTGTAGAACACAGAGAGATGAAATAACTGAGTGTCAGCCCGTCCGTTTTCGGGACCATATGAAATAGCTCCAGTAAGTGGTTTTTTCATATATATCCTCCATCGGTGATGGAATTAACCTGAATAAAATCACTGTATAGGCGCTATCATTGGTGATTCCTCCCTACTGGCGCGAGGTGGGCTGGAAGACTCTATTTACCTTCTGTTTACCAAAATGAATAAACTGCGTGGCAGTCCGTCCGTTTTCGGGGACCAGATGAAATAGTCCGGACAGTGTGTTACTTGTAGATCCTTCGTGAGGGACTATGCCTACAAAACTGTCCTTGTTGGTACTATCATTGGTGACTCCCCCCTACTGGCTCGAGGTGGGCTGGGGGACGCTGTTTATCTCCTGCAGACCAACTGAATGAACTTAGCGACAGCCTGTCCGCTTTCGGGGACCAAGGGGAATAGCTCCAGTAAGTGGTTTTTTCGTATATATCCGCCATCGGTGATGGAATTAACCTGAATAAAATCACTGTATAGGCGCTATCGTTGGTGACCGCTACTCGCGAGAGGGGGCTGGAACTCTGTCCATAGATGGCTGCTCATACGTGCGAGGTTTTAAGTATCCAGAAAATACACCAGAAGAAGTCACTTGAGGACAAAAAAAGTCCCAGGCGCGCTTATCCGGCGCAAGGCTCCGCTTGGCTGTAAATCCTGTTTAAACTGGTTTGGCTGTGGTTTGCTGAGTGCCCCGTTTAGGCACAAAAAAGGCGGGTGATATGGAATTCTGCTATAGGCATGCTGGGCGGTTTTGATATTCTGGAAGCCGCAATGCTCTGGCTGGTAATCCAAGAGGCGAGTAGAGAACTACTACTGCATTTGGTGATTCCAGATTTAGCGTTGGCTCCGTTGCACTGCGTGAGCTTAACTTGGCGTTGACAAAAGGGGTTTTGATTCAGGAACGGGGTGTGACACTCGTGGGGCTAGATATCCTCAGAATCCCTCTAGACGAAGAGACAGTGACATTCTTCGTCTGACTGGAAACTAGACTAGCAATTCGGTATCCCCCTGAAACAGATCACACTCGTTACCCAGACCTCAAAGGGTACTAGCCGCTCGTGGCTAACACTTTAAGCGTAACAGACGTTCTTCTGATCAGGCCAGGTGTGCTGACGTAACATTATCGTTCGCTGGCCGCTGCAGGCTCGAACGTAAACAACCTCGGGTGGGGTTTGAGAAGGAGAAAACAATTGGGCCACACAGGTAGCAAAGCAAAGAGAAACAAAATGTCTGGGAAAACAGAACATTAAAGAGTAATAACATTGAGACGAGATGGAAAAAATAAATTAAGTCACTGTCTACGTGACAATATCCAAGGGCAAAACATTAACACTACAAACCACTCGATATCTAGGAGTGACATTGGACCAACAGGTAAACTGGAATAAACACATAGATAAATTAGTGTTGAAGAGGAAAAAAAAAAACACATACACACAAATAGTAATACATCTTACAAGGAGAAAGGACTTATAGATAAATTAGTGGAGTCTTGCAGAGGATTGACTAACTTGTTAAGATGTTTGAAAGGTAAGGGATGGGGTGCAAGCACTAAGATAATGCTCACATTTTACAGATCTTTTATTAGAGGAAAAATAGATTATGGAAGTATACGAGGGGCGTTCAGAAAGTAATGCACCACATCGTTTTTCTTAGGAGCTGTTTATTCAAAAAGCATGAAATTTATACACAATATACATGGATATGTCATGTAAACATTGGTATTATTCAACATAATCCCCATCAACTTGTACGGCTTTATGCCAGCGCGAAACAAGTGCATGTATTCCTAGCCCGTACCAGATTTTGTCTTGATCATGTAGCCATTTTTTCGCTGCATGAATCACTCCTTCATCATCTTCAAACCTTGTCCCACGGAGTGCATCTTTAAGTGGACCAAATGGATGAAAATCAGAGGGTGCCAAATCGGGACTATAGGGTGGATGGGGTAGTACAGTCCAACCCAATTTGGTGATTGCTTGCCGTGTTGCCAGACTTGTGTGAGGGCGCGCATTGTCGTGAAGGAGAAGCAGGTCTGCTGGATTCTTGTGCGGCCGAACTCTGCGAAAAAGTTGATTGAGTTTTTTCAATGTCTTAAAAAAGCTTGCGAATTAATTGTCTCTCCTCTTGGCATAACTTCCACAAGAATCACACCTTCAATGTCCCAAAAGACAGTGATCATGACCTTTCCAGCTGAAGGAATTGTCTTGAATTTATTTCTTCTTGGTGATTGCGGATGATGCCACTCCATTGACTGTCTTTTTGTCTCAGGTTCAAAATGATTGTCCAGGTTTCGTCACCTGTAACAATCTTAGCCAATAGGTTCTCTCCATCAGCATTGAAACGCTCCAACAATTCAGAAGAAATTGCTTTCCTTTGCAATCGGTGGTCATTTGTGAGACTTTGAGGAACCCATCTTGCGCAAACCTTAGAAAATCCGAGAGTTTTTATAACTGAATTTGCACTACCAATGCTGACTGACAGCTGTAAGGCCAATTGTTGAGTAATGATTCCCCTATCAGTAAGAATAATGCCCTCAGCGCATTTCAACATTTCTGCGTTGGTGGCTGTGGCAGGACGTCCACAGCGCGGCCGATCAAGCAGCTCCGTATCGCCACTTCCTGATTCTTTGATTCTCTGAACCCAGCGACTGACTGTACTCCTGTTGACTCCAAAATTTCCATACACATCACATAGACGCTTGTGAATATTCACAACAGTTTCCTTCTCTGCAACGAGAAATTATATCACAATTCGCTGTTTATAACACAAGTTGCTAACACGCTCCATTTCAACGGTTTAGGGCAGCTGTATAATTTGGCCGGTTGTAGTGCAATTTGGTGAACACAATTGGCACATGCCATATTTGAAGTGTGCAAAATTTCATGCTTCTATCTTCATTATTCGCTGAGAAAAACGATGTGGTGCATTACTTTCTGAACGCCCCTCGTAATATATAACTCTGCTGCACACAGTACTTACTTACTTACTTAGTCGTTCCCCTTCTACCGTGAGGTGTAGAGGTTTGGAAGAGAGAGCGCCAGACTATCCTATCGGCTGTCTTCCCTCATCTCTTCCACCAGCTCCTCTTCTTTCCCATTTATACTTCTTGTGTTCCAAGTTCCATAAGTCGAAGTCCGTTCCAGTTCGTCGCCTTTAGAATCAGTCCGGTTTTCTCTCTTGTAGTTCTCGTAATTAAAAGGGGACCTCAAGACGCAGCAATAGAGACCGCAGTCAGCGACTCATAGCTTGACTGCCTGCGTCAGGACCAGCGAACCAGAGCTGGTCAAGACCGCACTCCACCTCCACGTGGTGGTCCTGGAAACAGTCTGCAGCTGTGCCGTCTGGCTGAGCGAGTGTGGATCGAAATGGGAAGGCAAACCCGGTCCTAAAAAATGCCGTGCAGAAGTCGGATGTGTCGACCGAAAGGTGCAGATATCACAGCTTAGGCGTAAACAGACACAACGCAACCACCGTCCTTTTCAGGACGAACGAAGAAGAAGAAGAAGTAATTAAAAGTTTAAAGCAAACAGGTGATTGGCCTGTTGTGCCTTTGCATGGTGGAGGGGCTGCCTCCTTACGGCCTCCATGCAGGCCGCCCTCCTCCTTTTTCAGCCGGGCTTGGGACCGGTCTAGACGGAGTTCTGCACACAGTAACAAGATTAAATTAGACAGAATTCAGCATCAAGCTTTATGTACAATAGCAGGTGCAAGCAGATCAACATCAATGGGTGCTCTAGAGGTGGCTTTAGGAATTTTACCCTTGGAATTACGGAGAACGGAGTTAAGACTAAATTACATAAACGTTAGATAAATATCACCCAGCGTATACAACTTTTATCAAATGTCAACTAACAACTCAGGTCAATCCAATGAATATCAATAGATACCCTACAGGATGGAAGTGTATGGAGGAAATTGTCCACCTGGGTACTTTAATTACATCAATTAATACTTACTTACTTAGCCGTTCCTCTTCTACCGTGAAGAGTAGAGGTTTGGAAGAGAGAGCGCCATACTATCCTATCGGCTGTCTTCCTCCTGGCCTGGTTTCATTCTAGTCCTCGGTCCTTCAAAGATTGTCTAATGTTGTCCTCCCAGCAGATTCTGGGTCGTCCTGGAGGTCTAGATCCCTGGCTCTTAGTTTCCCATGCTTGCCGTGCATCAATTAATAACAGTTGTGAATACAAGCCAGTGGTTCCACCCTGGGAGATCAAGAAACCAGACAATGACTACCATCTTGCAGAAATACTTAAGAAAGCAAATAATATAGAAAATATTAAAAACATTGCCAAAATATATGTATAACAAATATCAAAGGATAGCATTACTGTGTACACAGATGGATCCAAGGGAGAGGATGGCAAATTGGGGATAGGAATATATATTCTAATATGGAAAATCATTTTAAATTGCAAAAAGAGTATAGTGTCACATAATATACATCCATTTTCACTGCAGAGATGGTGGCAATACTAAAAGCACTAACAATATTATCTATATTCCAGAGAATGTTCAGTCTTAATCGCTTGGATACCTTCACATGTTGGCATAGAGGGAAATGAAAAGGCACATAAA
Source organism: Oreohelix idahoensis (assembly GCA_024509875.1). Taxonomy (NCBI): domain Eukaryota; kingdom Metazoa; phylum Mollusca; class Gastropoda; order Stylommatophora; family Oreohelicidae; genus Oreohelix; species Oreohelix idahoensis. Next base: position 918,379 of record JAMPIV010022322.1, on the reverse strand, counting down.
GGAGCCAAGAGATCTGATAAAAATCTAATAAATGTAGGGATGAGTAAAGCAAAGATTAAAAGCTTAATTAATGAAATAATAACAGATGAATGGAAAGCAGGGTGGGATAAAATCTGACAGGAAGACATGCATATAAAATGTTCAAGGTTCCAACAAGAAAATGTCAGATATCTCGGAAATTGAAAATTCCCAGTTATAAGAAACTTCTCAGACTACAGCTGAGAAAAGGCTATTTCAGAATAGAAGAACCTTACTGTGCAGGATGTCTTCAAGACAATAATGCAGAACTTTTCTTGTTAAAAGGTAAGAGGTATGAACAAATGAGGATCCCAATATTAGATTATTTGCAGGAATCAAATTTACCTATAAATATAGAAGAGGTGTTAAGAACAGACAGACCTAGGGAACTGCATAATTTAGTCAAAAAGTATTTAACAAGAAACAAAAGTTAATACAGTAATTAGGAAGAAGAAGGTCTGATGATGTTCTTACAATACATATGTGGAAGTCAATTAAATATCTAACTGGAAACACCAGGCCCTATACCCCTCCCACTGAATATTATAATTTTTTTTTTTTGGTAGTGGTTTTGTTTTGTTTTATCTCGTTTTTGTGTGTTTGGTTTAAAAAATTTTTTTTTTAACATAAAAGCAAAGTTGGTAATTTTAATTTGCCATATTTACAATGATATGACAGATGTAAGGCAACATGTAAGGCCATGGATAAGGAAGAAATACTGAGGGCAATTCATGTTCGTCTATTAGAGAATGACACTGCAATCGATGAATCATCAAGGCTAAGACTGCTGGAATTTGGCATCAAACGTAAGACCAGCAGGGATGGACATTGAGAGGACTCATCCGCCGTGTATACAACCAGTGCGCAACGGGAACAATTAGCATTCATACCCTTCGTCATTTGCTGAGGGAGACTGGGCACCTATGGGTTTGCCCGGAGTGCAATGACGTCGATTCTGATTAACATTAATGTCACTTTCCCATATCGGCAGTTATTCATCTTATGTGGAATTGAAAACACTATACGTATATCCTAATTATAACCCATCAGCGATTGAACTGGATATTTTTCATCATTAAATTAAAAAAAAAAAAACTGCCAAAAAGTCAGAAAATGTCCTCTTTTTGTGGAAATCGATATGGGTCATCCTGCCATGTAGAGTAGCCCGATTTGCTATCCATATGTGCGCTACTGCTAGTCTTAACATAACCCCTACCCAGTTTCCGCGCTTTGCCCAAAATAAAATCAGACAGACGTGTGTGTCCATGTGGGGAGGACAAAAAAAAAAACAGTAGAACATGTATTCCAAAACTGTCGTCTCCATGAGAGGGGCAGAGTCGCCGTCTCCAACCCAGCTTAGGGAATAACTGTATGGTGACGAGAGACGCCTGAGATGAACCGTCAGCTATATAAGAGAGAAAGATAGGGTTATTTAAAAGCGAACGACGAAGAAGAAGATATCAAGGTGATGAAGAATGTGAAGAAATTTTTATCATCATCATGTGACGTATTCTTTCCAGAACGTTGTCCCCATTACAGCTGCTCTGAACGCATCACGATTCTGGGCAAGTCGACCTGCATCAGCCAAAGACAAGTTCAGACTCTCTGTGATGTCCTGGGTCCACCGTCGTCTAGGTCGACCCCTTCCCCTTTTTCCAGGGACCATGCCTTCCATCACTGTTTTTTCCAGACTATTATGTCTTTTTATATGACCGAAAAATTTCAGCTTCCTTATTGCGATGGTATTTAGGAGCCAATGTTCCTATACGTTTAGTGAGTGCAGTACTTCTCTGTTGGTCTTTTTTTCTGTCCAGGGTATTCTCAACATCCTTCTGTAGCATTTCACTTCGAATGATGTAATCTTTTTTGCAACTGTTTTATTGAGTGTCCAAGTCTCGCAGCCGTATGTTGCTACTGGAAATATACATGCTCTGATCAGTTGTAACTTTGTTTCTTTGCTTGTGCCTTGCCATAGGTTTTTCATCTGTATTAGTTTATGTGAAGCAATTGCAAGTCTTCTTTTAATTTCTACTGCACAGTCGCCAGAGCTGTTGATGATTGATCCTAAGTATTCGAATTCATTAACACTTTCCAGTTCTTCGTTATCAATTTCAATTTCTGGATTGGTCTTTAGGCCCCTACTTTGTCTGTTGTCAATACTTTGGTCTTCTTGGTGTTTAGGTATAGATTCTGAAATTTTTATGCTAGAGAAATTTTGAGCCAGTTCTCTCCCGCCGGCATTTAAAAGCTCGATAAACTCACAGATTAAACGGTATTTTGGTAGGGTAGAAGTTGGGCAGAACAGACTGCGTCCGTTATGTTGCCCTATTCAGTATGATTGTTTTTTTCTAGTTAGTTGTCACAGGTTTTACTGTTGTACATCAAGCAATGAGGGCCTCTTTGTGCGACCTTCAACTTGTGACATTTAAACTTTGCTCTTTGTATCCAAAGTGTTTCGTTTTTAACATGGCGAATTCTGTGTTCCAGAACGTGGAAAATGCGCCTCCGATTGAAGTGTTTCAACTCACTAAATTGTTCAATGAATGCCAGAGCTCCGTGAAGGTTAATCTGGGGGTTGGAGGTATGCATTTGTTCGTTAGTGTTATAAAGGAACCGATCGCTATGTTTACTGTATTTTCGGTTATGAGGAAATGAACATATGTTGCTTTAAATATCGTAACTAGGGTTACTCAACTGTTACAGAATTCATTCGTTCCTTAGACTCCTGGTCCCCAAGGAGCATATATCTTTTCAAAATATTAATGCACAATCCTCCTGTCCTTTTAAGGTGTTCCCGTCTCCTCTTCACCCCTTTCATTTGTGTCTCCAGTTCACTACTCCGTGTGTTTTCGGTCTCACATTAGGCTACCTGTCTAACCCCGTTATTGTTGAACAGAATCGACATCATTGCACTCCGGGCAAACATATAGGTGCTAAGTCTCCCTCAGTCGAAGAGTGTGAATGCTAACTGTTCCTTAGCTCGGTGGCTATATACATGACGGATGCATCCTCTCAAACATCCATCTCTGCTAGCCTTAAGTTTGATGCAAAATTCCAACAGTCTTAAACCTTGATGATTCATCTATTGCAGTGTCATTCTCTAACAGGCAATCATTAATTGTTCTCAGTATTTCTCCCTTATTCATATCCAGTGTCCCAACTGTAGGTGCTCTTGACACTATTCTGTCAGCTCTCTCATTACCGCATATCCCTGCATGACCAGGACAGTAGATCCACACCAGCTCCTGCAGATTTGAAGCTTCTATGAATGTTTTCCATTCATGCCGGAGCCAACCATTTTGAACCTTTCGAGGCATGGACTGAGAGTCTGACACAATGACTGCCTTTGTTAATGAAGTTTCAGTTAGCCACCTTAAAGCTGCAGTAGCTCCCTCTACCTCCATTCTCATGCTGGAAGTTGTTATCTTGTAAGCCCCGCTATATTCGGTGACGATTCTGCCATTTACCCTAGCAGAGAAGACCCAACCTGATTTCTCACCACAGATCACAGACCCATCTGTATACACAATGGCATTATTATCCCCAGCATTATCATGTATTAGTTCATTAATTTCCAGTTCTGGTTTCCCATTGCCCCAAGTTCTACACTCTCTACCAAGACTGATGATGACTTTTTGTTAGTTAATCTAGTTCTCATCTGACTTACTCCACTCATCCTGGAGAATCCAGAACTAGGACTACCTTGTAATGCTTGTAAAATTACTGAATACCAGTATTGAAAAGTACCACAAATCAATTTCAGAAATACATTTTTAAAAGTAAGAAACTGAGTACTCGTATCAACATGTCACTGTCAGTGCTAGGTATGAATATTAAACAAAAAATGTATATAATACATCTTCATTACCTGCAACATACGTTGAAGCATCACAGATAGAACTGAAGTAATGCACACTTTGAGGCAAAGTGTGTTGTCATGCTGTACTTCTGTTGTGTTTTGTACCACCTTGGTCCATCTTTTCCTGGACCATCCTTCGAGTATCCGGTGTAACCGATTGTGGGTTTTAATTTGGGTATTTAGTATTCTATATAGCATATGTTTGTTATTTTTCAATTGGTGTTGTGCCTTTGCTGCTAGTTAGTCAAGATTTATTCTAATAAGGTGTAATTTTCAAACTTCTTTATGGTCCTAACCAACTCTTTCTTAATATACTCTTTCACTGCTGTTGCCCTTGATCTAATCTCTTCTCACTGCATCTCTTAAATGTCTTAGTAGCTGCTTATTTGCTTCAGGTCGTTCCCTGGGGACTCTGAGGAGACTAAACAGAGTAGGACTATTGCTGCCTCTGGAATGTTACAAGAGGCGACGGATTTGAGGCTGTTCATGGGACTGGCAACTTCATCTTTTAAAATGAATTGCTGCAGAAACTAATGCTGCAAGAATATGTGCTTTAATGTAGATTTTAACAAGGGGGGGGGGGGGCATCTGTAGTGATAATCCATTGTCCATAACGAGTGAAAAAGGAGATGATGATGGTGATTAGCTGCTTTTCTAAGATTTCTGCTTTCACAAGTGGTGATTTTTCTTTCTTATTCTTCAGTTAATGTCCAGGGCACATTTGGTAGCACACTGTTGCTATCTAAAGTAGTAGCTGTAGCCCCTTCAGCCATAACTGACTATAATGATAGCCCTCACCTGCTTTTTTTATTATTATTATTATTTGTGTGTGTGTATGTTCCTGGTGTTCCTTTCAACGTGTTCTTTTCTCTTCTGTTTGTTGTGAGAGCTTCTTTTACCTAATCTGATGTGGCGCTGTAGGGAGCATCCCCACTTGATGTGATCGGCAGCTTCATCCTCCCAGGTTGCTGGATTTATGTCCAGCGCCTTCATGTCTCTCTTGCACACATCTTTTACCCTCAGCTGCCATCACTCGACTGTTCTTTTGCCATCTGCCAGTTGCCTGCAGAAAATATCTTTGGGGATGCAACCATCTTCCATGAAGCAGACATGGCCAAGCCGGCGTAGTCTGTGATGTCTAAGCAGTGTATAAATGCTTTGAAGGCCAGTATGTGACAGCAACTCAATTGTCCTTCCACAATATACCAAGGATGAGCTGTAGCCACCAAAGATGGAAGATGTTGAGCCTTCTGTCTTTTGTCGTTATACATATTGCATTTATCAACTCCATCTTTGTATCTATGGAAGCTTCATAATTTGGATGGGTTAATAAGTCACTGATGGTTAAAACCAGTTGAAAGAACTGATAGAAAGAACCAGATTTAAAAAAAAAAAAACTCATGGAAAGAACCAGGCAAATACCACTGGATCAAGAGGTGAGAAGAAGACCCTGGCATTGGATAGGACACAGGTTAAGAAAGCCAGCTGGTTTCATTGCAAGGCAGTCCCTGTTTTAGAATCTACAGGGTAAGAGAAATATGTGCAGAAGAGAACTGGAGATTGACATGAAAGAGATAAAGTAGATATGAATAGATGGCACAAGGCAACAAGGCTTGACATATTGTTGTTGAGAACCCGTGCTTCATGGAGAACTGAATGGTATTGATTGATTGACTCGGTTATAATACTGGCTTATGGTAGTCTCATGTCATTATCTCTTTCTAACCTTTCATCTTTGGTGAAAATATTGCCAAGGTATTTGAATTCTTTATCTTGTTTTAGTTTGGTATTATCAGCTTCAATACCTGTCTCTTTTGACGTTTTTGTTATTAAAAATTGTTTCTGTTTCTTTGTGCTAATCTTCATGTCATACTCTAGGCAGGTATTAAGGCATATTTATGTCCATAGCTCTGATTTCTGTATGCAAGACTGACTGCTCATCTACAAAGAGTAGTTCATTTAGATGATGCAAATGGTTATTTACTGTTTTGCTGAAAGATCTGTACATATAAAAATAAATATTTGGGAAAAAGTAGCAGTACAATAGTGAAATAGAATATGTAGGAATAGTGAAAAGTGAACTGTAATGGGCATGCACTAGAGACTAGAGATACGTGGTTTTACAGAAGAATGCTAAAAAAGATTGAACAGCTTAAAAGAATAATGAGTGTGTCCTGAAAGAGGCCAGTATATAAAGGAAGCTTATCACTCACGTTAGCAGGAAGCAGTCCACTTTTTTGGGGGCGTGCTAGTTGAAGAAGAAAGATGGAATATATTGTGACAACAGGAAAGATTGAAGAAAAAAGATAGAGGATGAAAAAGAGAGAAGATACTGGACAGTTTGACATCGTGGCATGGAAAGGTCAGCAACAGAATGGATAAACAGTACTGGAGACGGGAAGTTGTGGAGAGACATTATTACCTATGCCACCAGGCACGATACTTGAAGAAAAAAGAATATTGACATACACCAGTGCGGGAAGACATTCAACGGCAACTAACAGTATTCAGTAAAGCAGTTGTATATGACAGAAGAAAAGGTGACCCAAAGAAGACAACTCAGAAGATGTTGAAACTTTAAAGAAGTGCCAATGGCAGCAGTCCTGGTCTGCACTGAACTTAGGAAATAAATATATATATTAACAAATAAAATGGTATTGAATCAGTTTTAATAATTAACGGTACATGGGAAACACAGGACGTTTCAGATTTCGCCCTTTGTCAGCCACAGTTACAGACAGGCAACAAGGACAAGAAATAGACAGATTAAAGAAAAATGCTATAGACACTGCAAACATGTAATATTTCTGAAATATAACAACACAGGTGAAGAGCAATATTATAGCAAGGAAAATACAAAACTGAAAGATCCGGTGAAGTGTGAACGATGGTTTGGGTTTTAGAAAGGAAAGTGAGGGCAGAAAAATGGTTTGAGAAAGTTGAATAGAGTTGTTGAAAGACTATTCGTATTTGTTGAAGGGAAGTGATATGAGTAGAGGAGTGCTTTGGGGAAAGGGAGGTAAATCTGTGGATCCCTTTTGGGAGATGTAGTGGGTGTTTTAGGGTAAAGCATATCATGTGAGTTCTAAATTATGGTGGGACTAATTTGCATATAATGGTTTGGTAAAAAGAATTAAAGAAGATTGTATGGGGTTTGAGTGTACTCAGCAAAGGGAGATAACTCGTAATTACGTCCCTTGAAAGGTTTGGTGAGCGAGCAAAAGTAAACACGCACGAGAAAAGTTTTGGTAGGTGAACACATTTTAGGAGAGAACGAGAAAAATGTTAAATCGGGGGATTGATCAGTCTGAGATTGAACGCGCTTAGCATAGGAGAGCAAATTGCTAGACAGTAAGATTTTAGTGAGTGGTGAGCGAAGTTTTGATGGTTCATGACTCTGGCGAACAAGCCACTGGAAGTGGTTGGTTGCTGTGGTAACAGACTGGTATCAAATTGTTTTTGCTGAACCTACAAGATGCTTAAAGACCACTTTTAAAATAGTGATAGATGAAGGCAAGAAAGACTATGTCGCCAGTGCAAGATTTATGTTAACAAGTCATCAAGATTTTACAAGATGAACAGGTATGTTGAATAAGATGAAGAGAAGATAGACAGTAGCTAAGGTCAGAGCGGGGAACAATGACTATTGATATAAATAAACAGCCCTGGTAGTCAGACCAGTTTTATACAGTAAAATACCTCAATCTAGTTCCACCAGACCTATGTGCCTCATCATGTGTTACAAACAAAACCAGAGAACATAAATTCTTATACGAGCTAGTAGAGCTGCGTCAGACTATAAGTAAAAGGAATTAATAGAAGGTTGCTAAATGAGCATTTGTCTTGTATATTGTGAAAGAAGACCCGCATCTATGGAAGGTTGGGCATGAGTCAATTTTTCGACGGATTTTGTTTTGGGTGACTAACTGTAAATAAACACCATTTTGTTATTCACTGCTAGTTGAGTGCAGTGCTTTACGATAGATGTTCTCCATCCATCATCTGTATTATCGTGTGATGTACTACCATCTAGAGTTACAGTACTATAACATCATCAACACCTAGCAGCCTACTGTTGGGTAGTGAGACGAGTCCATGCTATACAAACATCAACCACACCATCACGACCACAGAAGCTATGAACACTGAACATAATGGCATCAAATCATGAATGAAAGTGACATCATAAAAATACACAAATAGGACACAAAACGAAACACAAAACTTCAAAATAGAAAGATTACGAAAAAGTGACGGATGAAATAAAGAAGTCTGAAATAGAGAAAAGCCAGTGAATAACAGAGTCAAGCAAAATGATGTTGGACATTTAGACCATCAGGAGAAAGGCAACCCATTTCGAAAATCAGGCGATTCTCTAGAGAAAAGCGAGTACGGTCATCACAAAAGCAGGAACGGATACCGGTTACTTAGATATCACAGGAACCGGAATAGTCTGGGCTATTGAAATGAAGGGCCACAGGTTAAGGTTCTCTGTGAAAAATGTCATTTAATGCTCACGGAATCTATCTGCCAAATGTCTGTCAGTTTCACCAACATAGGTAATGTTGCATCTTTTACAGATAATAGCATAAATAAGATTCCAGGATTCACATGTAAAATTGCCCTATGGAAATGAAACAGCCTGAGTCTAGAGCACATGCGCACACGTATGACATCTGGGGTGGTGGCAAGACTGTGTACCAAAATATAAAGGGCTAGTAGTCACCAAGCAGCTGTGTACAAGAATGCCCTTGAAATTCTTATCCCTACAATATGCCAACAGAGGGGAATCCCGGAACAACTCTCTGGTAACAGGATCATAGTTGAGAATAGGCAGATGGTGAAATAGAATTCTTTTCACTGCCAAACAGTGAGGATGGAAAGTTAGAACAAGTTTGAGTCTGTCAGATGTGGCAGAAGGTTTTGTAGTGAATGCCATCTGACGTGTGACGTGTGTGATGTGATTAAGAGTGTCAGATAAAACATGCTCAGGATAAAGACGTTGGCGAAAAAACTCGAGCATCTCTTGAGCTCACTCATGGAAATCATCGTCATCGTGACATAACCAATGCAAGCGTAGAAGTTGAGAAAAGGGAATGGAATTTTTACAATAGGAGGATGAGATGAAGTATAAAGAAAGAAACCATGAGCATCAGTTGGCTTATGATGGACAGAAGTTTTAAGACCAGTAGGGCTAATTGTCACAGTGAGGTCAAGAAAGTTCACTGAAGTCGTATAAATTTGAGAAGTAAATTTGATGACAGGATTGAAATTACCAACATAGTCAATAAATCGACAGAGGTCCACCTCAGATATGTCTGTAATGCCAATCCCATCATCAATATAGCGGCGGTAAAACTCGGGTATTAGCCCATCATAACTTTAAAAGACCAAATACTCAAAGTGGCCCATAAACAGGCAAGCGTAACTAGGGCCCATATTAGTACCCAAAGCAACGCCACTGATTTGGTTAAAGAATTGGCCGTCAAATTCAAAAGAGTTTAAATTAAGAACCAACTCAGCAAGGCGAAGAAGAGGACCTGTACTAATAGCAAGATCACCGGTTGAGAAAAAATGTGAGTGCCATGAGTCCTTCAGAATGTAGAATAGAAGTATAAAGTGAACAAACATCTAGAAGGAAAAATCGGTAAGTATGGTCAAACGTGAATCTGATCGAATCTGAAAGGTAGTAATAGCATGAGTTGTATCCTTCAAATAAGAAGATAGATTAACGACTAAGGGCTGGAAAATACTATGCCAAACTACCACTGAGCTTTTGTCTGCCGGTTTGAGTGACAATGCCTGCCAGTCTTGTTTAGATTTGTCGAAATGACGAAAGATATCATCTGTATAGGAAACTCTGGTAGAATCATTACCATTACGATGGTAATATTTGAGACGCATGCGGCAATGAAAGCGGTGAACATCTTGAAGTAGAGAGTATTTGTTAAAATTGGAATGAAGAGGAACAAACAAGACCTTTACTCAGGACAGACTATTCATCAGGAGACAGTTGTAGATCTTGAGTAATGCATTTAACTTTAGTTTGGGTAGAAGCCTGAATAGAGGATACTGATGGAGGATGAGGACGGAGGCGACACAATTTCTCTTTTTTATGCGCGCTTAACAGAGTGTAAAGCTCCCTATTAGTGTCATGGGCACGAAGAAGTCAGTTGATGTAGTTGGTGAGTAAGTATTTGAAGACAGTAGTAAGACTTTCTTGTGACACTCCATTGTACAAGCTGTAGAACAAGCAAAATAAAATAAAATGAAATGTCCATTGTTGCTCCAATTTTGTTCAGCATATAGGGATGAGGAAGGAAAGCCATGGGTCCTGCCTGTTGTGAGGACCGTAGAACTTCAGATGGCAAATGATAGAACACTAAATCATGAATATTTACCCGTAGCTGGTTTGCCAGATTTCCGAACTGCAGCGAATGCCCTGATGTTGGGTTCAAATCATAGAGTCATTGTGGAGAATAAGGTATTGGTCTACTATCATTTTAAGATAAGCCATAGTTGTATAGTTAAAAACGGCAGGTGTTATTATAATAGTACAGAACTGCTTTTTGACAGATATGACAATGTAAAATTATCAGATTTATTTTAACCCTAAATCGTTAAAGTGCCTTATGAAATACTTTCTTGATCCTTTTGATCCTTTTTTGATCCTTAGCCACCGACCGTCAAAGCAGTCAGTGGCCATCACACCTGGTGGCGTCTTGTAGGGCAACAACAAATTGATTCCACTTTGCTCGGTCGGTGGCCATCCTTCATGCAGTGCCCCAACTCTGGTTCATTCTTTGCATCTCAGCCTCCACAGTCCTCCGCCAAGTTGTTTTTGGTCGGCCTCTCTTTCGTTTTCCTTCAGAGGTCCGTAGTATAGCTGTTCTTGTGATGGCATCGGGGTCTCTTCTGAGGACATGGCCAACCCAGCTCCAGCATCTGCCAGCTATGATGGTGTGCATGTCCTCTTGCTTGCTCTGAGTAAGCAGATCTTGGTTGGTGATGGTATTTGGCCAAAAGATTTGGAGAATTTTTCTTAGGTATGTTGTGTGAAAAGAGGACAATTTCAACATTTCCTTCTCTGTAACTCTACAGCATTCCGCACCATAGAGAAGCACAGAAAGCACACAGCTCTGATATAATCTTAATTTTGTGCTTGTGCTGTACTGAGAGGACTTCCAGATCTTGTTTAGACTAAAAAAGGCTGTTCTTGCTTTGTTCATTCTGTTGTTGATGTCTTTGCTTGCTCCGCCGTCTGGTGTTACTATGCATCCTAAGTATGTGAAATACTTTAATCACCATTATCGCCCTTCAGCTTCCCATGGAGCATAGGCCTTCAACAAACTTTTGCCAAGTCATCCTGTAGCGTGCCGTCTGCTCAAGGTCTTTCCATGTCTTCTTCATCCCCTTCATGTCTACTCTAGTTCTCTTCTCCGTGTGTTCCTTGGTCTCCCTCTGCCTCTCTTACCCTGGGGATTCCAGAACAAGGACTGCCTGGTAATGCTATAAACAGGTTTTTCTCAATGTGTGTCCTATCCATCTCCAGCATCTTCTTCTCATCTCTTGTTAAACTGGACTTGTCTGGTTCTTGTCATCAGTTCCACAATAGTGATCTTGTCATACCACTTCAATACTGCTATTCTATGCAAGCACCCATTTATGAAAGTCTGTAGTTTTTTGTTGCTCTCCATGTTTCAAAACTGTACAATAGGACCAACTTGACATTTGAATTGAAGATTCCAATTTTTGTATTGAACTTGATTTCTTTTGATCTGCATAGATTTCCCAATGCAATAAAAGCTCCTCTAGCCTTTTGTATTCTTATTTTGATATCATTATCTGTCCCTCCAAAGTGTCTATATTGCTGCCAAGGTATATGTATGATTCTTCATCTTGTAGTGGTGTTTCTTCTAATGCAGTATTGTTTACTGCATTTATTCTCCTTTTGTTTTCTTTCAGTATATTTTCAGACCCACTTGCTGTGACCTCTCATTTAGCATTTTCATTTCTTTCATCTGATTACAGTTATGGGACAGGAGAGCCAGGTCATTTGCAAAATCTTGATTGTCAAGCTGTTTAGCCAGAGTTCACTGGATTCCATTTCTGTTGGCTGAAGTTGCATCAATATTGTACAATTTCCATAAACCAATCTATTGCCAATAGGAAGAGAAATGGTGGCAAGCGAGATCTCTATCGCACGTCAGTTCTTATTTCAAATGGTTCTGTAAGTTGTCCTTCATAAAGAACTGTGTATGTCATGTATTCATATGTTTTCTTAACTTTAATGATCTTCAAGGAGATCCCATAATGCCTTATGACATGCTTTGGTGGTCAGAGCATGGACACGACTGCAGAAAGGCTGTGATAAACAGGAGGGTTAACAAAAATAGGTAATATAAGCTTCACTAGGACAAAGGACCTACAAATTGCCTACAATTTGACCACAAGTCTTCATCAGGGACAAACAACTAAAAAAATAAAAGAGAGAAGGAATTGAGAGTTACGCTAAATACATAAAAAATGAAATGAAAATGATGTGAACTGTAAATGGAAAATATAGTTACTGGTAGATTAAGGTATAATCGCTGTTGGCATGCCAGACGGGCCCATTGAGAATTATCAAAGCAGTGACATTATCACAAGCCACTATTTAACTATGGTGGGGAAAGGTGCTAGCTGGCTAACCCCTCACCACTAGGGCATTACCACTGTTGTACAGATTTAACTACGACACATAATCTGGCTCGTGTCCACTAAGGTATGACTATATATCACACAAGCCTTTATATACTAGCTAAGGTGGAGGGAGAAATAAGGTGCTAGCTACCTTCCCCTTCACCACTAAGGCTATACCACTGTTGTCCTAAATAACTTATATCAAGAACTACACATAGGCTCGTATTGCCAGAGGCATGACACAAAAACAGTGGGTGACATATGACTAACGCTCATGAATAGCTTATATCCCGTTTATTCAATTAAACACATGGCCTGATGGAAAATACAACATTACGACTATATACGTGCCACAACAGGGAATGCTTGTACTAATATCAATCTAAGAACGGGTAATCTGGCTACCACAATCCTAAAATGAACATCGCGCCATCACGTGGGAAAAACCTACATAGTAACACTGACTATGAAAATGCACGACAGTAACTTCCCTGGAATCCTTAATAGCAGAAATAGCTAACGTTAGGAATAGGGCTCAAATGGCGGGCACTGCGTCACTCTTAGATATCACAGACAGCCAAAGCTGGCATACCAAGAAACTGCGTCCCCCATGGATGGCAGTCAAATCCCCACTGACTAAATTCACGCCAGCCTTGCGCATTCCGTTACTTCCGCTGATCACATGACTCTACCGATCACATGACTATCAGGGCGTTTTCCGACCGTCAAACAACATAGAAATACGGCCTAGAAATACGCCGTGACATCCACCCCCCCCCCCCCCAACCCCCCAAGAAAGAAAACAAAGTTTTCTTCCACCTGGAGGGCCCTGGACCTCTGACACTCCTTGAAAGGTGAAGGCCCACATGCCACATGCCAGCATACCCTCAAGTGACTTGTCGGTGCCCGACTGGGACAAACAAATTACCTCATCTATGCCATATATGAAACAAGATTATAACATGTATACACAGTAACTGCCCCCCAAGGTTCTGGCAGCTGTAAAAAAACAACGGCCACCTTACCTGGGTACCACTACCCTTACGCCCCATGGGGCGGTTACTTAAACATCCATGGTAAACAAAGTAGAAGTTACATCAGTACTAGTCATTAATCATGAATTAGAGTATAACACATTGCCTTAATGGCACATGAGAGCAATGACCAACACAGTTATAAGTAAGGGAAACATTCAAATATGAATAATAAGTCGACTTTACATGGTTTACAATTATTTGCTCAACCTAATATCATAGACAAAATCAACTCTTCATGGGACACTCCTGTCCTTTTCCAAAAATGACAATCAGGACAGAGCGTCTGCTCCTACATTCTTTACTCCTTCAATAGCATAACAGTACTGATGGAGTGGGTCAGACTCTAAAGTTCGGGTCGCGTTAACCAAAACACCCTAATTGAATGCGAAACCCGATACCTCTCCCTCTCTATCGCTGGACTATCAGCAGGTGGTTATGAAGCAAAACATGTGCTTACACCTGACTGCATCACGCGCACCCCATTTATTAGCGAATGTAACTCGCGCTATCATCGTACTGTCCCGCAACGATAAGACCTATACGAACTTCACTGGTGCGACCTCATTAACTCTTTAAGTCCCAATCGACTTTATAATGGCTCAGGGTTTAGACACATTTGACCCGGGAGCCATTTAAGTGGCTTCCGTATCTTTTGCTCCTAACCATTTTACCTTGGATATCTAATAATTTTTCAATGAAAGCTTTAATACTTGTAGCACAAGAGTAAGGTACATCCATTTACCTTCAGTTTCATATACAACAACAAAGTTGTTTATGCATATGAACATTTAAAAAAATTATTTCTAAACAACAAAAACGTTTGTTTGGGCCAAACCCACTTTTCTGCTTGGGACTGAAAGAGTTAAACGCACGTTTGAGTGTGCGCCAACTAGCACTCAGAGGGACATTGCTGACCCATACCATGCAGTCACTTGCTATCAGGGCCTCGGACACGCCTTTATGGTTCCTATTCCTGTGCCTTGGCTTCAGACTCTGCATACCTAAGGATGCCTGCCCCACACCCTGTCGCTGATGCACTTTCTTCTCAGGTGGTGATAGAGCGATCACCTGATCGACAGCCACAGGAACACGGTGCCATTGGGACACCACTCTAACATCTCCCATAACATCATGCACCCCTCGTACATTGCCGACGATCAATTCGGTGACAGGATTGTCGAAGACAAACGCGTTCACTCTACCTGATAGGAATGGGGTGTCCACATTAATACACGCCTGGGGGGTAAGACTCAACTTTGCCCCCAAATGTGGTGCACTTCACAGTTTTGCCTGTGAGGCATTATTCGTCGATACAGGAACAGTGAACCCAACTGTAGTGCATCCTGTGTCTCTCATCACCGAGACTGGTTTCTTCTCCACCACACCTTTGTGGAGCACTAAATTCCCAGTCTCATGGACCGCAGACAGGCATGGTAGTGCATATCCGTACCGTAACACTACCCTCTTGTCTGAATGAAACAGAGGTTGGCACCCCTCACAGTCCTCGCTATTGACTGTGTCCAACACATACACGGAATTTGCTTGTTCGATCGGGTTAGCGCATGCGTTTGCATTATGTCCCTTGCCATTGCACGTGGAACATCGGCGTTCCCTTTTTGATTCACCACACGGACTCCTAATAGGACTGCTAACCGGTGACGATCGCGCCTCGAAGTCAGAAGATCGACTCTCTGAGGATCCACTCCTCTGCTTGACTGGTTTCTCTTTATAGTGCCTATCTTCCTTTCGAGACTCATCAAAGCACACTTGCTTACGCATTTGGTGCTCTTCTCCGTCATTATCGCTACCAGAGTGTCGGTTGTTCTACCTCGGCTGGAACCTCTGATGCATTCTGAAATTATTGTAGTTGCCTCTGAATGGCCGGGGTGATCTATTGAACCCCTGCCTATGTGAACCCTTGGCGCTACCCGAGCGACATTGCTACGGTTGTCGTTGAACTTTGCCGACCCCCACGACTAGGGCATCAGACAGCCCAGACCGACTAATGGGCTTGCCCTGATGGTCCAGGACATAATGGTGGCCCAACTGTGCCATGGAATCAATGTCCTTTGGCTGGCGCTCTTAGGATTCAACTAGCTCAGTAGAGCAAGACGACAACACTTTGTCCCATAGCATTAGATCAACCAAGCCATTATAATCCTTTGTAATCTCTTCCAACTCGATCCATCTATTCAGCAGAAGCTTGATCTTTGAGATGAAGTCCTCGAAGTCCTGGTCTCCACTCGGGGTCGCGTTCCTAAACCGTGTACGATATCCGTCTGCCTTCAGACGGAATTTCATGAGCAGTCGTTCTTTCACCTCGTAATCAGCTGTATCTTCCACTGAGAGGCTGTAAAAAGTCTCCATCACTGGCCCAACCAATAATGTGGACAACAGAGATGGCCACTCGTCTCTGTTAGCCTTTGGCCTCGAATCTCTTGAGGAAGAAGACTAAACTATCTATTTTATCGTTACAATTCAGTAGCCGTAGCCTAAATGGACAATGGGACTCCCTCGGAGTCGAGTTCTGACCACTTACACCTACTTCTAGCTTTTTTAGTTCTAATTCAGCTGCAATCTTCTTCTCTTCCAATGCCATTCTCATTCTCTCCACTTCCAATGTCTCTATCTTCCTTCATCTTCATCTCCTGTAACTCTCTATCTCCCTTCATCTTCCACACACGGCCTAATGAAATGCAAATACATATATAAATGCCACCACAGGGAATGAACATATAATATCAATATGCAAGACCAGGCAATATGGGTACCTAACTCCTACGGTGAACTCCGCTCAATGTGGCGGCAAACCAACATGGTACTAATGACCTAACGACTATCAAAAGTACGTACAACCAATTCTCAGCTTACACAAAAATCATCACTGAGCAAATAATCACTTCCCTAGCATAAATATCACCAATATCAGACTAATCTGGTGGGCACTGTATCAAGATATTCACTGAAATATGGGCAGCATCAAGCTGGCATAAAATATTGTCCAAACGGGACAGCAGTCCAATCACTCAAGAATCTTTCACGCTCCAACCCTTGGCGCCCGAATTTCCGATGGTCACATGACCCGCTCGTTCGGCTCTTTCCGTCGGCTTCCGACCGGCTTGCCTTGTCACTAACAAGCAAGCAACCACAAAATAGCGTTGTGACAGACATGCTTGGGCAAGGTGTTTTTGTTTGTGCCAGTTCATCTACTGCTTATTCTTTCATGATTGGTGCAATGTCATGGAAAGATTTACTGGTATTCCCAGCTTTTCAGTAGGTTGTATGATGATTAACTTCTCTTATATAATTCAGACCCTGTATTGATCCATTTTCAGAGACACAAATACTTCCACCATTCAGAGAAATGTGCCCAGTGTAGTTCCCAGGGATCTTTGATGAGACAAAGAAAGAATAGGACTAACTACTGCTCACTAGAGCATGTCATACAAGGCAGCTAATATGAGGTTGTGTATGTGGCCAGCAACCTCATCATGTAAAACAAGTTACTGCTGAAACCACTGCTGCAAGTGCATGTGAATGCTTTATGCAGGCTTCCTGCAAATGGGCCAGCTGCAGTGGTGGCTTCATGCTTTATCATAAGCAAAAAGGATAATGATGATGATGACAGACACATGTGGGAACAAATGATAACATGTTTAGTTTGTGTAGTAAGGGGGGGGGGGGGGGGGGGGGGGGGGGGGGTTCTGTGTTTCTATTGTATTGTTCATTTGTAAAACTTACTTCCATCATTATTTTTTTTTTCCCAACAAAGTATTCAAAAGAAAATAGTGCCTAGACAGCCACCTAGGTTTCAAAACAGAGAAAGGGACAAAATAATATGTATCTTGTGTCTTCTTAATATAGTTAAATTAGGTAACACATTGTTTTGGGGGATTCAAATTTCTTTTAAAATACCAAAATATAATTCTTTTTTCAAATACTGCCATACACCATTGTGAATTCTTTGAAGACATTGTGTACTTGGTATCAGTATTCCCATTTTTATTTTATCCAAAAAAATTCCTCATCATTATTTCCCTTCTTTACCCCCTGTGGAGCATGTTGCCACCACTACAGCTGGTGCCCAGGAAGCCTGCACCAAAACATTGAAATCTTGCAGCAGTAGCAATTTATGTTGTATGATGGGGTGCCAGCCCAGTTCACGGCCTCACATTAGTTGCTGTTTACAACATGTCTGAGGAAGCAGTATTTATATGCTTTCTGTCTCCTCAGAGACAGGACACCCCCACCCCCGGAACTACACGGAGTACACACAGTCAGTAACTTACTGCAATGTTAAAATATTTAATTTTATAAAATGTGTTTGTAAATTTGCTAAAGATGATCTGTTACATTATTTGCATCCCAAAGCTTTGTATGTCTGCAGGTAGAGGGATTTCAGGCTCTCGGAGGGACAGGTGCCTTAAGACTAGCAGCTGCATTTTTGAAGAATGTACTGAAGTTTGATATTGTTTATGTGTCAGATCCTACATGGGGTGAGTGTGTTAACAATTTTTATTATGTATAATAAAAGTGTAATAATATGAATAAATAATGTAAAAATTATTATAAAAACGTTGGTCACTTCAGTTAAGCGGTGCACATATTTGATGTTGGGCAGTTTTGTTAAGTTTATTTTAACAAAAGAAAAATAAACATTACTGATGTGGAACTGATGACTCAAACCAGACAAGTGCAAGTGGAACAAGAGAAGAGAAGAAGCTGCTGGCAATGGATAGTGATACAGACGATCCAGTTAGCATAGCATGTCTGTGATCAAAGTATCATGGAAGCTGCTTTAGACAGTGGAATATCGAATGAATAAAGAATGTTCAAAATCGCTGTCCATGACTGGATTGTTCTGGTTCTCATTCATTGATTATTATCGTGCTGTAATTATTTGAAACACGAATGTGTGAAAAGGATAACTAACAAGTGAATCGCTCAATGATCAACTTAATAAGTCCGCCTTGTTAGAGTCCACGGGAAAACAGTTTATTACGGAAGAACACACACATATTTGACGACATCATTAATATAGTTCATGGTAAGCATGTATGACAAATTGAATACTTGCAAACATCCTATTATGGGTCCATGTCGTACTTGAAAAAACTGTCAAACGAACATCATGGCTATATACTCGCGCTGCTGGGTTTCAGACAACCGGTAGTGAGCGCATGTGTCTTGACGAGAATGAATCAACTACTTAATCATTTATCTCTTCATCAATTACAATGGACTGACCCATGTCCGTACTTGACTAAAATATATATATGTGCAGTAGCATCATGCACAACCCTGGAAGGGTAACAAAATCCATCTTCACTGCTTGACGGTCAATACAAAAGGGGTACGGTAACCTAGTCACCAAGCGTGACCATATCGACGCTAACACATCATGACTTGACCGTGCATTTCGCGTTCATAACTCCGTAAAGTATAAAGATCAATTTATATTAATTCCATTGACCCTAAACATGCGCACTGCCAATTCTAGCAGACGCCATCAATAAAACTACCGTAACAATTCCCTGCCAATTATATGAAAAATTTAATAAAAACCCGACATATGGCCTACGATGTTCTGTCTAGAACAGTGTCGTGGTCACGTCGATAATACATAAGTCATATAACATTATTAAACAGAGGGGTGTCAACTGTCGCTAATAATTAGCTATTGAACTATTGAAGACTGTTGTGAGTGAGTAATGAAGTGTTATGTAAAGAAAATTATTCTAACTAATTAAAATTAAACTAATTAATGATAGTAAGTATGTAATGTATTAATTAATTAACATCTAATTAACTCTTTGACTCCAGACCAACGCTCTGAGCGTTGCAAAATTCAACGCGCCGTGCCAGCGCAACGCTCAGAGCGTTGTTTTTAGTTTATCACGAATAAACCCCAAAAATCGTCCGTTTAAAATGCAGTTCATATTTTTAAACTCGTAGAATGACTTCAGCTACTATTTAAACAACTAATTTGACTAGTTAAGCAGCACGTGTGCATGTTTTGATGTTATTATCAAAATTTGTGTGACGATTCGCATGTTTGCGTTTTTTGTTATTGCTAGAGAAATATGTCACACTTTACATTTTCTAAGTCTCCTAAGCAAATAATTGTGTCAAACTACTTTGAAACATTGCTGACATTGATGACGATTGTTTGGTAGTCACAGTTTGTTGTCAAAATACAGAATTGGTGCAGAAAAGTTAGACACATTAGATTTAGTTAATGAGTGGGCGTAGTCATATTCTGGCCGATCAAAAAGCAACAAAACTAGACCTACCGTAACATCTAATCACTAGCCCTAGGTAGAAGATGAAGCTAGGGATACTATTAAAATGTTAAACAAGTGTAAACAAGTTTTTATATGACGTTATTCTTCTTTATTTGTTTGAAAATTACGTAATGCACGATCGCATAATTTATTTTTTTCTTACAAGGGACCACAGTAAAAACTGGTGTGAATAACACTAAGTGTACTAATTGTGGCCATAAGCAATGTTTTTTTTACTTTGTATATGGATTAACTTGGTGTTTGAAGACTAGAAAGAAAGTTTTATTGTCTACAACAGTAATTTGTCTTTGTTAAGATCGTATTCTACAGTTAACTTTTTAGTATTTTTCAATGTTACATGCAAAATGTTTTAAGTAAACTGAACACACTTGTGTTAATACTACCAAAGACTTTATATATTACAATTCTCTATCCATTTCCCTACAGTTTGGTATATAATAATTACATGTTCACAAAAAAGATTAACATAAAATTTACACTAACAGACAGTACACTTCACCATTTAGAATTCTTCAAATAATAATTATGGCACAGGGTGGATAATAATTATGGAGTCAAAGAGTTAAAGAACCTGATAGATAGTGTCATAATAAAAGACATGAGAAGTAAGGACAAATAAAGTAAAGAAAGAGAAAAAAAATAAAATATAAATTAGTTTAGTTATGTGTGTTTACAATTAATTATTAGTGTCGTGTAATTACAACATAATTAACTTAATGATATAATGAGAGAAAATAACATATTAATACATTTCATGTGAACATCTTAACTAAATGCCTATAAAAGCTATCTCATTTATACATAAAATATTTAGAGTATTTGCTTGTGTGATTTTTTTCTTTTTCATCATTTCTTTCTTTGACATATTTTATTCTCTTTTTTTTTTTTTCTCATTATTTTTAATCACACTTCAATTTTATTATACTCTTCATTAATTTAATAACTATTAAACTTAATGTCGGATGTGATGATCCATCCGTCGTTATGTCCATTGCGAATCTATGGAAAGTTCCTTAGAAATTTAATACTGTTCAACTAAACTTCGTTCCTGATTGAATATAAACTTGATCGTTTTGAGTTAGTCAATTTCTGTAACCTAACGTTAAATGTCCAGCTTGGATTCATATCATATTCAAGACCATATCGTAGTGAGTTAGAGAACGATTGGACACTAACCAAAGTCCAAACGTTAGAAAAGACCATCGAAATTTGTTTCTTGCTATCACGAATTTTCTTTTGGAAACTGAATATCTTGAATGATTGAATTCAAATTATTTGAAATGTTTTTCCATATAGAAGTGGTTCATATCAATTTTGTTGCAGGAATCAGTTAGAGTTCCAAAGTCGCTCTTGTTTAGCCGTTAATCTTTTAACTTGTAGACAATAATTATTCGACTTCCGTTGGGTGTCTTGAAAGTGCATCCGCCAGAATGTTTTCTTTTCCGGGTATAGCTTCGATGACAAAGTCATATGGCTGAAGTAGAATCGAAAACCTGGCAAGTTTGGGGCTTTTGTGGTTAGAGCATCGTAATGAAGCAACCGCTTTCTGGTCGGTTTGAATGGTAAAAGGCGCTCCCAACAAGAATTTTTCCAACCTTGTGATTGCCCAAACAACTGCCAGCAACTAATTGTCAACAGTGGAGTATTTAGTTTCAGGCGATTTCAGTTTTCTTGAAATATACATAGTCGGATGAAGTATATCATTGTGATATTGAAGTAGGCAAGCTCCGATACCGTAATTACTGGCATCTGTTCGAAGAAAAAACTTTTTGTGAACATCTGGCAACCGTAAAATTGGTGGCCTAGAGAAGATTGTCAAAATGTTATTAAATGTTCTGTCACAGTCTGTTGTCCACGTAATTTTATTTGGTTTGTCTTTTTGCAATAATGAAGACAAGACAGCATGATTGAAGACAAATTGGGAACAAATCTGCTATAATACTGGACAAGACCCAGTAGACTTCGAACTTGTTTTTTATTTTGTGGGACTGTTAACTTTAAAATTTTTGATACATTGTGGGGAATGGTTTTGATACATCCAGACCCTATAATATGTCCAAGAAAAGTAATTTTGTGTAAAGCTATTTGCATTTTACTTGGTCTAGCTGTTAAGTTGTTAGATCTTAAAATGTCTAATACTGAAGTTAATCCTAACATGTGTTCATCAAATGAAGGACTAAATAGACAAATATCATCAATATATGTGATAATGTCAGATCTATCCGCCAAAATTTTTCGCATCATGCGAATGAACGTGGCTGGTGCATTCATTAGCCCAAAAGGCATCACATTCCACTGGTAAAGATCTTGTGGAGTCGAGAATGCTGTATAGTATTTGGCTTGTTCTGTTAAGGGAATCTGCCAATATCCCTTGGTTAAATCGATTTTTGTAAAATATGTTGCTGTAGAAAGACGAGTAAGTAGATCGTCAATAAGAGGGTGAGGTTCACTGTCTGCAACCGTCTGTGCATTAAGTTTTCTGAAGTCAACGCAAAGACATATATTATTGTCTTTTTTTCTAACGATAACTAACGGTGATGAAAACGGTGAGTTACTGTTTTCTATTATTCGTAATGCTAACATCTGATTAAGTTCCTGTGAAGTTTTATCTTGATAGTGAATAGGAACTGAATAAGGACGGAGTTTTATAGGTGTGTCGTCCTTCAGTATAATGTCATGAGAAATGATTGATGTACGACCCGGTATATCAGTCAAGACATCAGAATATGTCTCTGATTTTACAAACTGTAGTATGTTCTTGAGATGTTAATGAAGAAGAAATAGTGACATCTCTCCATGATTCAGAAGATTGTAATTCAGGTATAGGAAATGACATTTGGATTTCAGGAAATGATGATTCCTCTTCCTGAATCACCAAAAGATTAGAATATTGGCAAGAACCAGTAGCTTGATTGTCTAAATCCTGAAAAATAGATTGTAGATGTTGAGGACGAGTGAAGAACTCTTTCAGCATGTTTATGTGGTAAATTTTTTTCTGACCTTTAATGTCCAGTATGTAGTCAACGTCAGAAATTCTGTCTACAACCTTATATGGACCGTTCCAAGTGATTAACAGTCTATTGTCCTTTTTTGGGAGTAATACGAAAGCTTCGTCACCAGGAAATAACTGGCGTAATCGTCTGTTTTTATTTTGGAACTGTCTAGATTTATCTTTTGCTGCTTCTGAGGAAGCTGTTGCTCTTTGACAAGCATCTATGATTTGTCTACGTAAATTAATAACGTATTCATAAGATGACTGGGTTTCCTGAGTCATCTTAGAGTCGAGTAGTAAGTCTTTGATCAGTCCCATAGGACCTCTTGGTGGAGCACCAAACACTAACTCGAACGGAGAGAAACCGGTTTGTTCATTCGGAACCTCTCTGTACGCAAACAAAACTGCTGGGATAGCCCTGTCCCAGTCTTGAGGGTTATCAACTGTAACTTTATGCAATAACTGTTTAATGGTGCGGTTGAGTCTCTCAACTGCGCCATTACTCATGGGATGGTACACACTACTGAAGTTTCTCTCTATATTAAGAGTTCTCATAACCTCTTTCATTGCGTCAGACACAAATTGGGGCCCATGATCCGAAAGTAATTTACTTGGGAACCCAATTCTAGAAAATATTAGGAACAAAGCATCAGCTATGTCCGATGTGGTTATATTTTTAAGAGGTATGGCCTCTGGCCATCGTGTACATAAGTCGATACACGTTAATATATATCTGTGACCTCTTGCAGTTGGTAGAAGTGGACCAATAATGTCCATTGCCATTTTATCAAAAGGCCGCACTGATATATCGCATGCCTGAATGGGAGCATTATGGAACGCTCCACGAGACTTGACTTCCTGGCAAATTACACAGGAACATACATACGATGATACGTCTCGTGATATTCCCGGCCAGAAAAAAGACGACAACACTCGAGACCGTGTGCGAGTGTAGCCCATATGACCCGCGCATTGGGAGTCATGTGCATGCCGTAATATGTATGTTCGTAAAGGAGATGGTACCATGACCTGTTGTTTCAATTTATCCTGGTCCATACAATTTCTAAGTAAGATACCGTTTTTAATAGTGAACCAATGCTTAATCTTATTGTTGACAGCAATGTCATCATACTTGTTTACCAATGTAAAAAAATTTCTGTAAAGAATTATCTTCCCTTTGTTTGAGAGCAAACGAGTCTCTGTCAATTACCGATTTAGGTTCATTGTCAGTACAATCATCCACTTTGATACTTGGAGTATTCTCTTTTATTAATTCCTGAGCCTGAGCTCGTGTTGTTACTGCATTAGCCGTAGCCAAGTTTACTCTTTCCCATTCTGAGATTTCCTCAGGTGTGCAGTCCTTGCTGCCGTGGATACGTCCGATTGTGAGATCAGCAATAGGACTCTGAAGTAAACATACTTTAACTTGACCTGAAAAAAATGGGGTGTTAATATCTATAATTGCCGTGGGATAATATTCAATGGTCCCACCAAAAGTTATACAACATACAAACTCATTAGTAGCATAGCGAGGATGTACTAGTGATTGCCGGATGCCGATCGTGGTTGACCCGAAATCTCTTAACACTGAAATTATGTTTCCATTGAACAGTCCTTTATTAAAAATCAGTGTCCCAGTTCCATCATTTGCGGTGAGACTAATTGCAGGAATAGTCTGTGTAATTCTCATAGGCAATTGGCTGGAATTTTGAAAAATAGCATGGCATTGTGGACAAACATTTGCCACATTATTATCAACAACACAACATGACGAAGATGAATGCGTTGGAATATCACTATTATGAACAATTGGGGTTGCATTGTTAGTCAATGCTGCCCCTGCAGTATGATCAAATTTATTTTGATTTCTGGAGGTAGGACGTTGTCTGTTATGACTACCTGAATGATCATTATTATTATTATTACCTCTGCCATTAAAACTCTTATTTCTTAGTCTGTAATTGTTATTACTATTATTATGCCACTTGTTATTACTATTATTGGCATTACCATTAAATGATTTATTCCAATTTGATTTGTTTTGATAACTATTGTTATATCTAAACTGAGGTGACTGGTTTCTAAACTGTTGTCTACCCCGGTTAAAATTCCCATTATTGTAAGAATTATTTAGTCCTTGATAATCATTGTAATTATTTCTTCTATTTGAAAAATTTCTGTCAAGGCTCTGAGCTCTTGATCTTTTAAAACCATGATATGCCATATTGGAGGCAACTGGAAGTGGTTCCCTTACTTGTGTATTGGATATGCTACTATTGGGATGAGCAGTGCAGTAATTTATTGCCATTTTTTCTAGTTCCTCTAAAGTCGGAGGTTTATGTTCCTGTAAAAAAGAAAAGAATGGTGAACTTACAGAAGATAGGACCTTATCCCTAAGGATTAAATCAACCAACTTGTCATAAGATTTTTCCACACCAGCAAGTTCGACCCATCTGTTGAATGTATTGCGTATATTCGCAACGAACCCTGTAAAGTCTTTATTTGATTCTGGCAGGAGAGTTTTAAATTTAATCCTACATCCCTCCTCGTCCAGATGAAATCGACGTAGTAATAAAGCTTTAATGACATCATAATCACCAGCTATTGTTGGATCAACATTCTGAGCTGCGCTTGCAGGTGCACCATCTAAAAATTCACTAAGTTTTAGTGCCCATGCAGTTTTATCTAATTTATTAACCTCACAAATCTTCTCAAAACGTAAAAGCCAGGCCGATAAATCATCAAAATTCAATCTGAATGTCGGTAATTTTAAGTGATAATTGTTTCTAGTTTGGTTAGGTGCAGACATATTTTGGGAATTATCACTATGGCTAACAGTAGCATTTTGTGCCTGTAATTTCGCTGTTTCCAACCTGATAAGTGCCAACTCTTTTTCTTGTTGTCTTATAATTTCATCTTGCTTTCTTTTATTTTCCTCTATTTCTCTTATTCTGTTTTCTTTTTCAATCTCTTCCCTTTCCTGTTTTGCTATCCTTCTTGCTTCTTTGGCCTCACGTTCTTCTTCTTGACGCTTCAATTCAGCTTTATGTTCTTCTTCTTGACGCTTTAATTCAGCTTTTTGTTTTTCTAATTTGGCCTCATGTTCTTCTTCTTGACGCTTTAATTCAGCTTTCCTTTCAAGTTCCTCTGCCTTATATTTCGCAAGTTCCGCCACTGCGTATGCTTCTAGAGCTTCTCCTCTTTTTCCAAAATCTTTACCAGTTTTAACAAAATGGTCTAACGTAAGCATTTTGTAATTTAATAATCTATTTATTTAATCAAATATCTGTATTAATCAACAATATATATTGCCATCAATTACCTATGTGTGCCCAGTGGCCAGCGTAGTATTATGAATAGATTAATGTACCAAGTATTATCCACTATGCCTATTATATTCAAGGCAAACCCTCACTTTATAAGTATTTATCCATATATAATGCTATCATGCCCTAGTCATGATGCATAAAATGCATAAGCAATCGTGAATTGGACTAATACTGCAAATTGTTGCAATTAATTTATCAAGTCCATTTTCTTTTCTTTTTTTTGAAAATTAATCAAAATATTTATATTGTATTATTACCTAATTAATTTACACTATTATTATTACATACTCAATTTATAAGTTAATAAATACAAGACAATTAGTCAATTAAAATGTTACAAGACATTAGCACATCACAATTGACAAATGCAAACGAAAAAATGATTATATTGAAACGAGCAAAAATCGGAAGTAAATGTTAAGAAGAAAAACTAAATCTAGGTTACAACACATACACATTAAATGATGACGTCACAGGACTCATAACTGACAAATATTTTACAATTATAAAATAAATGATAGGCAGATTAGAATGAATGGGATAGTTTACGAACAAGTTACAAAATGAATAAAATGAAACTCAATACAGCAAAATTACTACAAATATAACGTTACTTTACAACTAAAACATCTAAGGTCGAATAACTTCAGAAGCAAACACAGTATGCTGCTGGTAGATCTCAGCAGATGTTTCGCTAATGGAATTACTCAACGAATGCCTATTAGAACGGTTTTTAGATCTACTGACCATCTGAAAAGAGGTATTAGTCGATCTAAAAACTCCCAATCCAACCGCCCGCTTATATAAATAACAAATAGACAATTGCAGATAAAGTCATGTGAACGTATTGTAAACGTAAACAATCGTGTTGCGAAGAAATTTGTCGCTAGATCTAACCTGATGAAGGAGAAGATTTTCGTATCCCCGAACTGGCCTACCAGTTCTTTGATACAGACGATCCGGTTAGCATAGCATGTCTGTGATCAAAGTATCATGGAAGCTGCTTTAGACAGTGGAATATCGAATGAATAAAGAATGTTCAAAATCGCTGTCCATGACTGGATTGTTCTGGTTCTCATTCATTGATTATTATCGTGCTGTAATTATTTGAAACGCAAATGTGTGAAAAGGATAACTAACAAGTGAATCGCTCAATGATCAACTTAATAAGTCCGCCTTGTTAGAGTCCATGGGAAAACAGTTTATTACGGAAGAACACACACATATTTGACGACATCATTAATATAGTTCATGGTAAGCATATATGACAAATTGAATACTTGCAAACATCCTATTATGGGTCCATGTCATACTTGAAAAAACTGTCAAACGAACATCATGGCTATATACTCGCGCTGCTGGGTTTCAGACAACCGGTAGTGAGCGCATGTGCCTTGACGAGAATGAATCAACTACTTAATCATTTATCTCTTCATCAATTACAATGGACTGACCCGTGTCCGTACTTGACTAAAATATATATATGTGCAGTAGCATCATGCACAACCCTGGAAGGGTAACAAAATCCGTCTTCACTGCTTGACGGTCAATACAAAAGGGGTACGGTAACCTAGTCACCAAGCGTGACCATATCGACGCTAACACGTCATGACTTGACCGTGCATTTCGCGTTCATAACTCCGTAAAGTATAAAGATCAATTTATATTAATTCCATTGACCCTAAACATGCGCACTGCCAATTCTAGCAGACGCCATCAATAAAACTACCGTAACAGATAGGACACATACTGAGGAAACATGTTGATAGTATTACAAGGCAGTTCTTGTTCTGGAA
Source organism: Oreohelix idahoensis (assembly GCA_024509875.1). Classification (NCBI taxonomy): domain Eukaryota; kingdom Metazoa; phylum Mollusca; class Gastropoda; order Stylommatophora; family Oreohelicidae; genus Oreohelix; species Oreohelix idahoensis. Next base: position 890,361 of record JAMPIV010022322.1, on the reverse strand, counting down.
TCGCAGGGTTAGAGAGGTAAGGGGAGACTACAGAACACAGAGAAGAGAATTGGAGACAAACATGAATGGAAGGAGGAAGACATGGAATGACCTTGAGCAGACAGCACGGGACAGGAAGACTTGGCATACGTTTGTTGAAGGCCTATGCTCCTTGGGGAGCTGAAGTGTGATGATGATGATGATGATTGTGAATAAATTACAAAAAACATTCTTATAAAAATGCTGTGCCATCTTCACTGTCTTCAATGAGGTGATGCATATACTTGATGTTGGGCAACTGTGTTAAGTTTTTTTTATTTAATTATTGAAAAGTGGAGAATAAGAATAAAACAAAATGTTAAAATTCCCTGCATTAACATTCTAAAATCAAATATATATTTGGTTAAGACAGATGGAAAGAATAGAAACTACATGCATAGAGGAGAGAGTAGTAATAGCCTCCTTCAGTCAAAACAGACAATGGGAATGCACCCTAAAGGCGATAGAGCTCAGCTGCTTTTTTTCCTGGTGTTCTTTTCGGCGTGTTTTTTCTCTTCTGCTTGTTGTGACGGCTTATTTTCGCCCAGTCTAAGGTGACGCCCTAGGGAAAATCACCATTTAGTGTGATCCGCCCAAGTTGCTGGATATATGTCTGGTGCCTATCTTCTTTGAACCTCAGCTGCAGTCGCCCGGCTGTTCTTTTGCCATCTGCCAGTTGTCCGTAGAAAATATCTTTGGGCATGCGACCATAATCTATGTGGTGGACATAGCCAAGCCAGCGTAGTGTGAGAAGTTTATATTGGAAAAATGTTGCAGAAGCTGTATGCCGCTGACAACACAATCAAGTTAGCATTGCTATTAATATTGAAGTTAATAATGTTATTTTTTACTTAAATATAATGAACGATATGGACTTTTTTTTTTATTTTTTTATTTGCTTGCTTTGGTTTAAGTTTTGAGAAAACAAATATTCTGAATTGATCACAGAGAATCACAAAGGAGTATTCAGATCTGCTGGTTTTACCCAGATCAGAGAATACAGCTACTGGAATAGTGAAACCAGAGATCTTGACTTTACTGGAATGTGTGAAGATCTTTCGGTTTGTATGTTTGTATATTTGTTTGCTATTATGTATTTGAAGTTTATCCATAATTATATTGAAATAAGGGGAAAGAGCTGATGCATGAAAAAGCAAAATAACCAGCGAACAAGGAAGTGCAAATAATCAAAATAAGTAGCATACAAATGTAATTATCTTAAATTTGTTCATTTATAATCCGTTCAGAAATTCGTGCCCACAGAAAGTGTCAATTTTCTCCAAAACTGTTTGTTGTATGGACATGAATTTTTGCATGCAGTCTTAGATTTTCCATGCAGTTATTAATATATTTTTTGCCCTTACAAAACTCATGTCATGTTCGAATTTTCTTCTTTACGTTATATAAAAAACTCTTACTGTTGTCTGGGTTAATTTTTAGTAGTTTTACAGGAAAGTTAGAAGATCCGTTCAAAAATATTTTTTTTTGTTTGAATTAGTTACTTGTCTGTGTTCAGTTCTTCTTCATGCATTTTTGGTCTCTCTCTTACCATGGGGATTGTAGAACAAGGGCTGCCTTGAAATGCTATCAACAAGTTTCCTCAGTGTGTCCTATCCATCCCAGCATCTTCTTCTCATTTCTTGTTCCACTGGCACTTGATTTGTGGAAATAACACTGATTATATCTTTCATTTGTTCAAGATGTATGGATTACCTCATATATATTGGAAGACAGCCACATTTTTATATTTTAATTCTTAATAAATGTGTCTGAATGCCTATTAAAATATGTATATTTTTACTGTAGAATTTGAAGAATGTTAACCTTTGTAATGTCTTTCCAGTATGGTCAAGTGATTGCTCCACATTTGTTTTCAGAATATAATACAGTTATTACTCTTTTCAGAAAGTATGACCTTGTTGGTTCCTTAGTGGTTGCAGATGTTTTCATTTTTATTTTAAGAAGCTGCAACAGTTTAAATGTTGATGCTATCATTCATTGTATGTTTTATAATGTAATGACTTGCTGATTGGTTTCAAATGCTGATCATGTGTGTATCCAATTTTTGTTCCCTGTTAATGGGAACCAAGTTTACACTTCACATTTCAGAGTGCTCCAGCCAACTCAGTTGTGATCCTACATGCTGTAGCCCACAATCCAACTGGTGTTGATCTAACCAAGGAACAGTGGCAAGAGACATGTAAAATCTGCAAGGTATGTACATGAAGCAAAATTGTGAATATTTGTGCTCACTGACTGCATTTACTGTCATATATCTTATTTATTAGAGCGAATAGTGCCTGTCTGCTATCTATAATGTCATGATCTTCCTGCTCAAAGTGTGCCACAAGGAAACGATAAATACCAGTGGTTATAATAATGTGCACATTTCCACAGCAATTTTAAAAAGTAAAAAATCCCTATGCATCCTTACTACGTCGTATGCCAGGTTGTCCACGTCAGGTTAGCCTCAACCATGGAGGTTATATTGACCCAAAACCACTGTTCACCAAGAACTCACCTACGAGAATTGTGCATCTTCTTTTTCATCATAATTTTCCTTTTAACTCCCTATGGAGCATTGAGCAACCACTGCCACTGGTTCCCTTGCAGGAAGCCTGCACCAAGCATTCACATGCTCTTGCAGCACTGGTTTTTGTAATTTGTTTTACATGATGGGGTTGCCAACCTCATACACAGCCTCATATTAATCCCTTCGTATGACATGCCAAACCAAGCTGGACAGGTCTGCGTGGGTAGGGGACAGACAAAAGCTGGTACTCTAGGTTGGGGGTTTTAGCACAGGGCCAACACCCCTGTCTATGTAAAATATCTTAACCTTTACGGAAACAGCAATAAATGCAAAAACTTTGATGTGGGAAGGACATCCGAAGTCTGAGGCTTGTATGACTGTCAGTAGTGTAAGCTGAAAGGAAGCCATTGGCATGAAAATAGATGCCCCGATCGCAAAACATCGAAACAAGAATTAGATTCTTGAACGTCAGAACCATGAATGAAGCAGGAAAACTGAGGCAGATCACAGCAGAGATGAGGAAACACAGATTACATATCCTGGGAATAAGTGAGAGCAGATGGGCCGGGACTGGGAGAATACAAACAGCAACAGGAGAAACAGTACTTTACTCCAGTAAAGAGGATGGCCAGCACACTGAAGGCATAGCCATTATCCTAAATACAGGAATAAAAAGGCCATTACTGGAATGGAAACTCATAACAACAGACTGATACGAACAAGACTGAGAGGGAGATTCACCAACATCACCATAATACAATGCTATGCATCAACAAATGTCAGCGATGAAGAGGTCAAGGACGAATTCTATCAACAACTTCAAAAGGAAGTAGAAACCGCACCTAGATACAATCTTATCATAGCAATGGGAGACCTCGGTGCAAAATTTGGAACACACAATACATATAATGAAAGAGTAATGGGGAAATGTGGCAGCGGAACAGTAAATGAGAATAGGGATAACTAATAAGCTTCTGCAGCATTGGAGGGATACTTTTTCCACACAAAGAAATCCACAAGTTAACATGAGAATCACCAAACGGCCGGGACAGAAACCAGATAGATTACATTATGATCAATGATAGATGGAAGCATTCACTACAAGACATGAAAGTAAGAAGAGGTGCAGATGTGGGAAGTGATCACCACCTAGTAGTAGCAAGACTAAAGGTGAAACTAAGAGCTGCTGGACCAATTGCAGCTAAACAGAAAAGGTATAACATGATCAAACTCAAGGACCCTCTCACTAGAAAAGCTTTTGTAGTTGATGTAAAGAGACAATATCAAATTGCCAATAGCCAGGAAAAGACAGTGACTGATGATGTTTACCAGAAATTCAGCACCATTTCAACTATATATAAGGAAAACAGCGAATCATAATTGGGATTCCAGGAAAGAAAGATACAAGACTGGATAACACCAGAAATGTTAAACACCATAGCGATGAGAAAAGAAATGAAAAGAAAAAAATAGAAGCAAAGTCTCCCAGGTTAAAAGAAATATATAGCGAACAGTACAGTCAGCTGGACAAGGAAGTAAAACATCAAACCCGAGCCAACAAAAGGAAATTTCTAGATGATCTTGCAAGACAGGCAGAAGAGGCAGCACTGAGAAATGAACACAGTATATAAAATAACTAAAACTATCAGCAGAAAATGGGGTGCAAACAATATTACGTTAGTAAGAGACAAGCAAGGAAATCTCATCACCACAGCACAAGAGCAGGAAACAAGATGGGTAGAGCACTTCAGAGAAACACTGAATAAGGAACCACCAGAGATGCAACTGAATGTTCCTGAGGCTGAAAATGATCTAGAAGTAAATACAGACATTCCACGAAGAGAAGAAATCATCACAGTTATCAAAAGGTTAAAGAATGAAAAAGCTCCTGGTCATGACAATGTAAATGCTGAGTTATTCAAGGCAGATCCTGAACTAGCAGCAGAACTTTTAGAACCACTATTTGCACAAGTCTGGAAAACAGAGACAATACCAACAGAGTGGCATAAAGGAATAATTGTCAAATTGCCCAAGAAGGGTGACCTTGCAGACTGCAACAACTGGAGAAGAATTACTCTCCTCTCAGTTCCCATTAAAATACTAGGCAGGATAATTATCTAGAGAATTTCAAAAGCAGTAGACCATATAAACTGAGGAAAGAACAAGCAGGATTCAGAAAGAATAGAAGATGTGCAGATCACTCGTATATTCACCCTCAGGAACATTATAGAGCAGTGCTCGGAATGGCAGAGACAGCTGTACATTAACTTTGTTGATTTTGAAAAGGCTTTTGACAGCATACACGGGGACAGCCTATGGAAAATACTGAGGGCTTATGGAATTCCCAGCTGCATTGTTTCCATCATAAAAAGCCTCTATGCTAACTTTACATGCAGTGTTGGGTTGAGCATTCTAACTTTTGAGATGAAGACAGGAGTATGACAGAGATGCCCCTTATCAGCAACATTAGATGGACATATTTACATACCTAGGATGCATAGTAACACCAGACGGCGGAACAAGCAAAGACATCAAGAACATAATGAATAAAGCAAGAACAGACTTTGCTAGTCTCAACGACAGCACAAACACCAAATTAAGATTATATGAGAGCAGGTGTACTTTCTGTGCTTCTCTATGGTGCGGAATGCTGGAGAGTAACAGAGAAGGAAATGTCGAAACTGTCCTCCTTCCACACAATCTGTCTGAGGAAAATTCTCAGAATCTTTTGGCCAAATACTATCACTAACCAAGAACTATTTACTCGGAGTAACCTATAGGACATGCACATCATCATAGCTGGCAGGCGCTGGAGTTGGGTTGGCCAAGAGAAGCCTGAGAAGCTGGAACAGATGAACACATTTACATACCTAGGATGCATAGTAACACCAGACGGCGGAACAAGCAAAGACATCAAGAACAGAATGAATAAAGCAAGAACAGGCTTTGCTAGTCTCAACGACAGCTTCCCAGTACAGCATAAACACCAAATTAAGATTATATGAGAACTGTGTACTTTCTGTGCTTCTCTATGGTGCGGAATGCTGGAGAGTAACAGAGAGGGAAATGTCGAAACTGTCCTCCTTCCACACAATCTGTCTGAGGAAAATTCTCAGAATTTTTTGGTCGAATACCATCACTAACCAAGAACTACTTACTCGGAGTAACCTATAAGACATGCACATCATCATAGCAGCATGAACATCTGATGATGTTTCACCAGAGAGGGAATCCTTGGAAGTGTGTGGATGATTTCAAGAGTTAGTGAGGGTGTAATTAGCCTCACAGACAGAGATTCACTTCCACATCTGTATACTATAGCACTGTGCTTAGCTGGTGGTCATATAAAGATGACTCCAGATATGCCTTCGTGCATGTACATCTGATGAAATCTTGAAATAGAGGGGTACATACGTTTGAAAAACAAGGAAGAACCTAAATAGCAACCACCAAATTTTGTCTGTAAAATCTGAACTCCATTAAATCGAGACCAATTAAATTAATTTTTTCCATTGACGCACAACAAACTATGAAGAACCAATTTCTTTACCTGCAGGAAAATAATCTATTTGTATTAATGGACTGTGCCTACCAGGGCTTTGCTAGTGGGGACTTGAACAGTGATGGCTGGGCACCTCGCTACTTTGCTGATCAGAACATGGACTTGTTCATTGCTCAGTCATTCTCAAAAAATTTTGGATTGTACAGTAAGCAAAATAATTGTGGGTTTTGTAGTGAAAAAATTGAATGTTGCATTGTAGAGTAAGTGAAGATTTATAAGGAATTGTATGTTAACCAAGTAAAAGAAGATAATTTATTAATTATATGGTTTAATATTTTAAAAGTATGGTTTGTTCAGTAAGAAAAGAGTCTGAACTTAACAGTAAGAACAGAATATTTTAATTTCATGATAAATCAGTTGTTCTGGATTGTCTAGTTAGCAAATAAAATTCCTGTGAGTTGTATGCATGCACACTGTGCCGTCTGTTGTCTAGAATACTTGGACATTTTTAGGGTTCTCTGAATTACAGATTTTCCCACAAGTCGGAACACCACGCATATTATTTGCCAATCATCATCAAGTACTGAGGTGCAAGACATAAACAACCATGTCTCTTCATAGACTTCAAATGTTTTCATTATTTCTTTTTTTAACCTCTTCCCTTACGATAGTACGTTGTATTATGGAAACACATTTAATTAGCACCCAATGTAGCACTACAGCTGATATCTAATAAGAAACTACTAAATCTGGAGCGTGTACACAAAAAGCACTCCCCTAGCAAAGTTTAACAGCTAAACGAACCAATCAGAGTGAAGCAGTGATAACTGCAGTCATGTTTTATAGGTGGGGTAAAATGAGCTTGTTCATGAGGTTATTTGTTTACAATTTTAATTTCTGTTTTTTTTTTTTTAGATATGAAAGCAACTTGAACAAATTCATTGGACAGCGTGCGCGTGTACACCCCTGCTTCTCCCCCCAGCAAATTTTAACAGCTAAATGAACCTATCAGAGTAAATCAGTGATGACTGCAGTTATTCTTTATAAGTATGGTAAAATGAGCTTGTTCACGAGTATATTTGTTTAAAATTTTAATTTAGGTTTTTCAGAAATGAAGTTAACTTGGATAAATTCATTATGTCGTTAATTCTTCCGGTGTCATTTTCGGATCCACATAAGTTTCATCAACGATTTTCTGTAACTTTCCTATTTGTCAAGCCGTAAATTTTCATATTTTCTTTCACCAGATGAAAGGACTGGCAACTTAATTGTTGTTTCAAAAAATAAGCAGAAACTGCCTGAAATCCGTAGCCAAATGGAAATTCAGATTCGAATCATGTGGTCAAATCCACCCAATCATGGTGGCCGAATTGTAGCGACTGTACTTAACAACAAGTTTTACTTTGAAGAGTGGTAAATGTTTTCCAGCTAACAGTATCTGTTGTATTTACATTTTTGCTGGCTAATGTGCCTCAGTAAAAATTTTCATAAACGATAATCCTAGACAAGTCCCGTGAAGTTCCCAGGGTTCTCTGAGGAGACAAAGGAAGAATAGGATTACTCTTCCTTAGGCATGTCATAAGAGGCGACCAATATAAGGTTGTACATGGGGCTGGCAACCTCATCATGTAAAATAAGTTGCTATAGAAACCAGCCCTACAAGAGAACATGAATGTTTTGATGCAGATTTTCTGCAAGGGGCCAGATGCAGTGGTGGCTCCATGCTCCATAAGGAGCGAAAAGATAAAACAAAAAATGAAGTTGTGAATGGCTGCAAAAATAGTGGACTAGCATGTTTGCAACAATGTAGATATTATACAGATCATATACCAACATTGTATGTTACAGTGAAATAGACAGTAGAATGGATACACTTCTCCTGGTCAGCTTTGTAGAGTTAACAGATCTGTTAGCTGTGTACATTATAACAATGTGGAAGTGACTTAAATGTTGTAGAAAATCAGATAAATTCTTCTTGCTTATTGAAGACATACATCATAGGGTGACCGGTAGGGGGGAACATGAAGAAAAACAACAGATAACTTTGGGATTCCGATTGGAATATGACAAAGATGTATTTTCTACTGTTCTTTTGGTGGCTGGTTTAATTGTAAAAGATTGTCTTAAACAGAGCTTCTGCCTATTGCCGATGGATCCCATGAGGGTCTGTGAAAGGATTGTAGGGGGTCTGTGTACATAGCCTAAAATTTATGATGTAACATTTTAAATTATGCACTTATGTACACTTTTTCTGAGAAGGAGTCCATAGCCTTTGCCAGACAGTCAAAGGGGCCCATGGCCCAAAAACAGGGTTAAGAAGTCCTGGTCTAAAGGGAAATAAAATAGAACCCACAAGGTAAATAGTATGTTATGATTAAATTCATAACACAATTTTCGGTCGCTCTCAAACTTGGTTTGTTGAGCTGACTTCCTATTTACAAATCGTTTCTACGACAACACAGGAAGTACGTCACATTGTCTGCAGATTTCTTAGCAGACGTGGTTTCGCGGGGCTACGATCGAACATACGATCTAGTTACCGTTCTCTTTGACTTTGTGTCTCCGTGGGAGAAGGCTGTGTTTCTTAAGTGCTCCTGAATGTGTACTTTAGTACTGGATTTCAAGTATTTTATCAGCTAGGATGTCTACCAGATAGAACCTAAGTTTCATATACTTCTAAGGACGTGTCAGCGCTGAATGGTATGGAAAGGATGTGTAATTTGATAATAAATATTTCAGCATTATGACTCTGACAGCGTTCCTTTAGTCTACAAGACATTAGACTACATATTGACTGGCTAGTGAGTGCCATTGTCCTTTGACTGATGCAATTTATATGGAGCCACATGCATGAATAAAATCTGCATGTATTATTGTCAAATCGAGGTTACATATATATATATATATCTGACCCTCGCAATTACCGTATTGATAAAGTCTAAGGACTTAACGTTCTACAATTAATTCGCAAGCGTATTTACGCTGCAATTATTATAGATCAACAGATAAGGAAATTATCCCCTGTCTTCTGACTATATAACAAAGTAATAGCCCCAATTAATTAAATTACACAATTACTCCCATGTATCTACTCTGCCCCTATCATAATCGCATTTCGATTTCCCCAGTCTACCAATTACCTATGACAGAGCGCCCGCATATCTAAACGCTATACTCACACAGATAATATCACAAAGCTACCCTAACATCCAAAGATCGAACTAGCTTATCCTAGAAAAACATTATATGCACACTGTCACGAAGTGGATTTAGGACTAGAGGTTGTCTACATATAGCGACAAGACACTAGTGAGAAGAAAGACTGAAAAGATAGATTTTGATGAAAATGATAGTGAAATGTGAAAAGTTGAAACTATTGGCTCGAGGTTGAGAACCAAGATTTGACTCTTCCCTCGCCACTCCGGACGTCTTAGATCGCTATAGCTTCAACTACCTCTAACTACCCTAAGGGGATAAGGTTATATAAGATTCACATACATCACGATACAGACAACGTATAGCTACTGCACGTAAACAAAAGTGACTGATCCAGACTATAATGTACAAGTTTTATTTACACACAGAAAACTCAAATACATGTCAAAGAAATAAAGTGTGTGTGTGTACACCTGGAAAACAAATCAAGTACAGTTACAATGATTTTACATCAACCAAACCCTTCACCCACACTTGCCACCTGTATGGGAAAAGAAGTTAAGATTACACACAACCCACTGAACTTGGTGGGGTCTCGGATTTCGAGTCTCCACTCCAACTAGCTATTCTAAATTCTAATGTTACTTCTAACTACACAGTCAGCTGGAACTACTACGACTTGTCTACACACTATCTGCACAGACTTCGTTACTACACAGCCTATCCTGAATTCTCTTGAACACTGCTACACTGCTAACTGCACCTCTAACACTTCAGCAGCTGTCCTCGGCTATACTCTTCAACAAAACGTGCTCTCAGTTCTGTCTATCTGTTATAGCAACTGTAGAGGGTATTGTAACCCTTTTTCCCTCCACAACTTCTGTAAGTGACGACTAGGTTTTAAATACTGGATTCTGGAACTGGAATAGGTAGCTATTTCACTGCTACCAAATCTGGAATCACCTGCCCTATTACCCCTCTCTGGGCTGTGGGCCTTCAGCTTTATTATGGCCGGGACAAAGCGAAAATAATTACGACAACGCTGGCAGCATGCCAAATTTGCGTGCGTAACATTTACCGAGCTCAGCGCTCAGGATTTTCCCGTCAAATCCTATTCCCCTGGAGAAAGGTCTTCCCCTGCCTGGAAAAACTTATTTCTCTTCTTCGTCCGCCTCTGGCGATATCTCAAACTCTGATTTGTCTGAGATGCCAATCTTTGCCGTGGGGAAATTTGGTGCCGATTTCGCTCTTCCCACTGAGCCGCTAACCGCTGTAGGCAAAAATAGAAAAATGCACAGCTGAACAACACATCAATAATACATTCCTATATAACCAATAACTCCCTTACTCATAACCCCCTGGCTATTCCCGTTATGCACCACCATACAAATAATCATGCCCAATAACAGCTCTTCACCACTCAACTCCCTTCTCTCTACCCGATTCCAAAATAAACATTCCCCCGTCTGGTTATCAGCTCGCAGCCCGGCTGATCCAGATCGTCTTTGTTCTGCATGACTAACTCTGGAACACAACAGTTTTTCACTGGGCTCTACCTGGGCAAAAATACTGTGGCCCACTTCTACACTAACACTAATGCAGCAATGATCAACACAAATAAAATAGACCTCTCTAGGAATTGGTAAATTCCCGTTACAGTAAAATAAATCACATAAAAATGTAATACAATTATAATTCCCTTAATATTACATCTCACGTCTACTGACTATACAGAACACAATGCACAATCAATAACGTATAACCATATTACGCTAGCATCTGCATACTGCCCAGAAGTTATATACGAACCCAGGTTATCAATTAAAACCCTGTAGTTACAACCACGTGCTCCCGCATTTTTACGAACACGTGCTCTCGCATTCTCACAAAGTTAGCTTTGCTCCTCCTCATCCATCTGAATATCATCCCGCCTGATTCATTAAATGACAGCACCCACGTGCTTACAACGAAATACAATACACGCTCTCCCGAATAAATATATATATATTTAACTATATAACTACAGAATAAACCCTCAATAAAATTACGAAGTACACACGCTCCCGGGTATTCTGTAATTAACATAAATCAAAGAGGCAGGTTTCTCTACAGACCTACTTTGAAATAATACAAAGCACACCCGTAACATGTCAACTCTTAAACCATCCTAGATACCGCTGTTCCTTCAATAAGGAATTATATGGACCTCTTAAGTTTCTCAAGTCTATCACTAAGATAGTATTGATGGCTCTGGCGTTAAGAATTAATTTAAAATTAACTTCCCCAAGAACTACTGATCGGGCTAGCACTCAATTAAAATCAATAAAGTACCACGCTAATAAATCATGCTTACCAAAACTCGAATTTTCCCAGTTAATGGCAATCGACAAGTTTGCACTGGTACACGGCTGGCAATTTCATTTGAGAGAACGAGACTATGAATACCGTGAGTATATATAGCCGAATCCCCCACGCTGCCTTAGCCTGATGTCATTTGCGCGGCTTTGTTCTAGCCCAATGATTTCAAATGCAGTTTGATCTCGGCCAATCAAAATTGTAAACAACTCTGACTCATCCTGTTACTGCTCGCGCGTGCTAAAGGTCACTACCCCCATTGAACAAAGAAATGGGAATTAAGTTCAACCCTCTACCGCTAAATGGAGCAAAAATGGCCAAAAATAGTTCAGCTCCCGAAAATACGTCTATGTGCACGCAATAGCTTAAGGAGAATCAAACTGGTGCAAATCTGAACTAGGCTCTACCATCCTCCCTATAGAAAAATACTGCAACAATTCTCCACACAACACTAGACACCACCTACTATTCATAGAGAAGAAACATAATGCAGATAAGATAAACTCCATCATAATCTCACTCTGAAAAAAACGTAAATAATAGAAGGAGAAGAAACACGGGGTTGGATTACATGTAATCCCTCCTAGAAACAGTGCAAATAATGCAAGGAGAAAAAGACATGGGGCCTTTTGAAAAACAGAATCTCAGTACTTCATCACACACACGTACATTTACAGTTTATCTCTAAGATAGTAATTGATGGCGCTTTCGTTTATATAAAAGTTAATTTAACTCCCTGAAAAGAAACTTACGCTATCGTGCTAAGGTTCTATTAAGAATCGAATTACAAGTACCACGCTAAACTAAAATATGAACATACCCAATATCGCGTTTCTTCCACTTGGAGCAGGTGATAATGACTTTGTTTACACGGCTGAATTTCTGGAGGCAAAAGAGAGCCGCTAATGATTTACCCTGTTGTTTATCCAAGGGATCCCACGCCCGACGTCATCGCTTGGCGTCGCTCTTAAACCAATAATATTCCTGCATGTCATAAACTATTGAAATCCCCCAATGATAACGCAAGCTACTCATGACTCATATTATTACCGACCGCGCGTCCAAAAATTGCGTTATTTAAGATAATGTTACAACGACCGTGTGAGCAAAATTTACTTTAATTCGATCCCAGCACCAGTTTTAAGTACCTGGGTAGTGCTTTTTCACACCCACCCCCAATTTACCTGGGTAGGTGCGGGTTTTTTGGTTTTATCCGAGCTGAACAATCTACCCAGCCTAAAATAACTATAACGCCTAGTAAATACAATAAAATGACCGCGATTAATTTAACAAAAGAAAATACGACTACTTGTACGCAATTACTTTAAAGAAAAGAAAACTGGTGCGAGTATAAACTTAAACCCTACCGTAATCCTTCCTGAAAACGCAATTAATTACCAAGAGAAGAAGACTAAACTCAATTAGTTACAGAGAGAAGAAAAATGGGGCCTCTTAACAACATTCGTCTGTGGCCTAATGGATATGAACGCAGTTTCATAATCCAGATATACCAGGTTCGAAACCTGCTGCAGGCGGTTTGGTAGCAGATCGCTTTGTGTGGATTTTTAACAATGGTATAAGCGCCGTACCGTTCAGAAAGCAATGGCAAACTACTGAATGAAAAAAATTGTCTAGAAAAATCAGAAACAGCCAATAAAAGCTGGGGTTGATTGCCACGTCCTGTAAAAGATAAGCAACTAACTTTAACTTCTTTAACAACATTAATAATTATCTAGAGAGGACTAATGGGGCCTATTGAAAAATAAAATCACAGTACCACAACACAGACTGTGTGCTACTATATGCCCAAAGAATGTTATCACTACTTTCTCTTACATACCCAAGAAATGCCATAGTTTCTTCTTTTATATGTTCATGGAATATATAACTGCCTTCTTCTACATCTCCAAAGAAATATCACAGCCTTCTACTTATCCAATGAAATTATCATTACCATCCTCTGCACGTCTGTGTGAAATAGATCACTTTTTGTTTCCTTTTTTTTCTGCTATTTTACATAGGAAAGGCCAGATTTTGATAATGGCTAACCGTATCAAGAAAATGCGCTATGAACTTGTGGATAATCTAAAGAAACTTGGTACACCTGGCAACTGGGACCACATTATCAATCAGATTGGAATGTTTAGTTATACTGGATTGACAGGTAGGATTTTTGTCGCCATTTTTCTATATTGATTCTGTTTCCCCATTGTAAATGGACATGATTACTATAAAGATCCAGATCCATTTGTATAAAGCAATCCTTTTTTTCAAAGCCTTAGTTTTCCCAAAAGAAAAATTAGATAACACGTCCTGTATGAATCTGATGATTAACAGTCCTTTCTTGCCTTTTTGAATTTAAAGGGATAAGTCATTTCATTTGTTTGTTTGTTTGTGTGTGCTTCAGATCAACAAGTGAAGTATATGAAGAGCAAGAATGTCTTCTTAATGAGCAGTGGGCGTATCAGTATGGCAGGTTTGACACTAAAGAATGTTGCATATGTTGCCAAAACGATGGACGAAGCTGTCCGAGCACACCCAAGTAATTAATTTTTGCAAAATGCTGTTGCTGTTTTTTTGTTTTGTGCAGTTTACTTCTTTCATGTTTTTTTTGTTTGTTGAATTGTTCTGTTTCTTTACCCCCAGTCCTGCTGTTTCAATCATCTCTTGCTTCTTAGCAGCATAAGATGATATGTGGTGGTATCCATTATTGCTAACTGTGAGTCATTGTTCTGGTTGGTGTTGTGAATTCTTGTTCTGGTGATGGTTGTGGAAGTCTAATGTTGATCTTTAGTTTCAGCCTCACAACTCGGTCAAATTCCCATCAGTTTCCCTTGTTCTCTCCATACCAAACATGATAATAGTGCACATTTGTAGTGTTAAGGGAGAGGGCAGACAAATAGAGTACCAATAGTCCTCCAGGTTGGGGGCTTAGGAGAGAGCCAACAACCTGGTTCTTGTCATCAGTTCCACATTAGTGATCTTGTCATACCACATCAATCCTTCTATTGTGTTCAGGCACCCACTTATGAAAATCTGTAGCTTTTTGATAGATACAACAAATGTTTGTTTCAAAAAAGTGTAAAAAGCATGAGGTGAAATCTGACTACAATCAATGTTATTGTTATTGTTGATGAGAATCGACGTGTCTAGGCAAACCCATAGGTGCTCAGTCTCCCTCAGCAAATGTCTTAGGGCAGCAGTTTTCAACCTTTTCGAGTTCATGGCTCCCCTGACCAACTACATTCTTTCTGCGGCTCCCCAGTGGGATAACTGCTAAAAACTCTAGTGATGTTTCGACATTTAGCATAACTTTTTGAGCAGGAGAGCTTTGGAAAAGCTTTTAAACAATGTAATTTTTTAATGTCATTTTTAAAAAAAAAGCAATTGGACAATCTGTGAAAAAATTACATGTACAAGAAAAAATATACACAAAGTGCACTTTAAAAACCTTTGCTATTAAAAAGAAAACAGCACAGATAAAGTAGTTTCTTTCTAACATTTTTTTAAATTTTTGTCTGAAAATTATTCACTGATATACTGCACTCATGATTCAATCTCCATAACAAAAAACGTGTACAGTAAAACTTAAAAAAAATATATGATGAATAAAGTACCAGTCACCTCAGTGTGAAACTTGAGCTTGCTTGTTGTTACACAGCTTGTCAAATCTTGGCACCAATTGAGATACAGCTACCCTCATTTCTTTCTCCACATGAAGTCTTGATCTGAACTTGGTTTTTTATGACAGCCACTGCTGAAAACCCAGCCTCGCAGAGATAGGAGGTTGCAAAACGAATTAATATCTTCAGTGCTCTCTTGCTCAAGCTTGGAAACTCCTGTTTTACAGAAGGGATTTTGAACCCACTGAAACCTGTCACAGTTTTCAGGAAAGTATTTTTCAAAATGAACACTGAGTTGAGATAAGTGTTCTTGAATTATAGAAACAATATCTGCACTAAAATCTATTTCATTGTCTGAAATGAACTGCTGCAAACCTGGGAAGTAGTCCATTTCTCCGCCTTCATTGATTTTTCTCTTCCAAAGAAGAAGCTTCTTTTTGAAGTTCGAAACTTTGTCAATAAGTTGAATCAAATGAGTTTCACTTCCTTGCAGAGACTTATTCAACGAGTTCAACTTTTCAAAAACATCACAGAGGTACGCAACTTTTAACAGGAAGTCTCATGGCGCACCAGGGCGCCACAGCGCACAGGTTGAAAACCGCTGTCTTAGGGTATGAATGCTAATTGTTCCTGTTGCGTATTGGTTGCATACACGCCACATGCATCTTCTCATTCGTCCATCCCTGCTGGTCTTACGTTTGATGCTAAATTCCGGCAATCTTAGCCTTGATGATTCATCGATTGCAGTGTCATTCTCTAATAGGCGATCAGTAATTGCCATCAGTATCTCTCCCTTATCCATATCCAATGCACCTTCAGTGGGTGCTCTTGAAGCTAGTCTATCAGCTCTTTCATTGCCGCATACCCCTGCATGACCAGGACAGTAGATCCACACGTTCTTGAAGATTCAAGCCTTCTATGGAGGTTGTCCATCATGCCAAGCCATCCACTTTGGAGTCTGACACAATAACCACCCTTGTTAATGAAGCCTCAAACAAGCACCTTAAGTCTGCAGTAGCTGCCTCTACCTCCATTCTTGTGCTGGAGGTTGTTGTCATGTAAGCCCTGCTATGTTCAGCGGCTATTCTGCCCTGTACTCTGAGAAACCCCACCCTGATTTCTCACTATGGATTACAGACCGATCAGTGCACACAGTGGCATCATCATCCCCAGCATGATCATTTGTCAATTGATCAATTACCAGCTGTACCCTCCCATTGGCCCAAGTTCTGCACTCTCTACCAAGGCTGATGATGACTTGTTGGTAATTAGTCCAGTTCTCATCTGATTTATTCCACTCTGCCCCTTTGAATATATTTTCAACTGTGGTCACCTGCTTAATTGTTACTTCTGCCTGTGCCATCCATGACATCCCCCGCTTTATTCTCGCTCCCTTAATGTCAGCTATGTTTCCATGTAGGGGGTGCTTTTTGTCTGTGGTTACTCGCATATAGGGCTTTTGACTGAGCCATCGCATATCTGGACCTAATCAACAGTAATCCAAGCTTGTACCACATTGTCACGTTGGGGGTATCTCGCGCACAGCCCAAGACTACAATCAAACAAGCCTAGAAGGCGGTCCTTGGGTGTTTATGTACCATATTGGGGTGCATGATAACAACTCTTGTGGTAGAAAGAGTTAGTATTGTGATCTTGTGCATAGACTACAGTCTCTTCTAGAACATAAACACTTAACATAACAATCGTGTGGAGAAAATTCATATAGTTATCGTAAACTTGCTCACATCAACGAGCTAGCGTTGGTGGCGAATTCAGTCAGTTATTGCCAAAATACACATAATCATCATCATCATTTTGCTGTGGGCTCTTTATGAAGCATGGAGTCACCACGGCAGCTGGTCCTCTTGCAGGAAGGCTACATGAAGCAGTCACATGATCTTGCAGTTGTAGCTTCTGTGGCAAGTTGTTTTACATGATGAGGTTGCTAGCCCCAATGTACAACCTTATATTAGTTGCCGTGTACGATATGCCGTCCTATTCTTTTTTTGTCTCTTTATATACCCCTGGGGGTAATGTTTGACTAATGATATATGCTTATCTGACTGTAAAGTTATAACTGGTTGATTCTATCCCAAAGGCTGTCATTTCTTATGTTTTTCTGTCCCCTGATTTTTACAGAAGTTAATCATCTCTTTATGAATCTCTCTATTTTGCTTTAAGCAGTCCACAAGGGGCAAAATAAACACAATAATTCACTTTATTTTTCAAACAATTATAATTTGTCCATCATAGGATCACTGCTTTCATCAGGCACGTCATAAATCACAACTAAGGTAAGGTTGTGCTTGAGGCTGGCAACTCCACCATGTAATTCAAACTGCAAGAACTCTACAGCACTTTTGATGCAGGCTTTCAGAGTGGGGGGGCTACTGCAGGGATGGAGTGAAAATGGGAAGGAAAAATGTTTCAGTTGACTGATCTTATCACGTTTCGTGAAATGGGTAACAGCAACTACTAATGTCAGAGCAAAGCATAATCTTCCCTTGCATAATTTACAAATAAAGGTGTACCTGCCATAGTAAATACTGCGGTAGATAACCTACAACTTTTTCGAGTTTTGTTTAGGTCCTTTACTCCATTTGATCAAGTGAGTTCAGGCCTATTATTACTGTCAATTTAGCCACCCTTTCCTTGATGATCTGAAGACGAAAAATTATAATTACTTAATTAATTATAATTGCAAAAATTCAGCCAAGGGCTATCACATCAAGGGCGCATTCCCATAGTCAGTTATGACTGAAGGGCTATCACCTCAAGGGCACATGTTTCCATGGAACATAAGGTGGCAATCATTGCTTGCCACAGATTTCTATTTTTTTTCTTCTTTTTTTTCAGTTCTGCCCACGAGATCTCTACTCCGTCTTTTAAAAAAAAAATAAAATGTTGCCTTGTTTTGGTGAGACACATCACATTCAACCTAGTCAGTTATATTATATATTAGGGTGCATGTCCAAATACAAAAGACCTTCTGGTCTGATATTAAATCTGCTCCATCCTGTAGATACTTTAAGCCACATAAATTTCAACAAACAATATCAGACTTATACTTACTTACTTAGTCGTTCCCCTTCTACCGTGAGGTGTAGAGGTTTGGAAGAGAGAGCGCCAGACTATCCTATCGGCTGTCTTCCTCCTGGCCTGGTTCCATTCTAGTCCTCGATCCTTCAAAGATTGTCTAATGTTGTCCTCCCAGCAGACTCTGGGTCGTCCTCGGGGTCTGGATCCTTGGCTCTTTGTTTCCCATGCTTGTCGTGGTATCCGATCTTCTCCCATTCTGCAGACATGGCCAGACCATCTTAATTGGGACTGTTCTACTTGGGTCTGCAGGGGGTAGGATTTAAGGCCTTGACGTATCGTCTGGTTGCGTACCATGTCTCTTCTTGTTACTTCAACCACCTTCCTCAGATACCTCATTTCTGAGGTTTGGATCTGGCTTTTATGGGTTGTAGTCATTGCCCATGACTCGCATCCGTATGTCAAGACTGGGACATAGGTGGAGCGGTATACAGCCATCTTCGTTTTCTTACCAACCTCTCTCTTGCTGAGGAATCCTCGATTTATGGCCTGAAAAAGTCTCCCAGCTGCTGCTTTTCGAGTGGCCAACTCTTCTTTGATGCCTCCCTTTCGGTCTATAATAGCTCCGAGGTATTTAAAGTGGTCGACCTGCTCCAGGACCTGTTCTCCCAGCTTAATCTGATGTTTTCTTTCTTCTCGTGATATCACCATGGATTTTGTTTTAGAGCTGCTTATGACCATCCCTCTCTTCTCCAGCTCTTCCTTCCAGACTTGCAGGTTGGATTGGAGATGTGCCTCTGATTTAGCAATCAGGGCAACATCATCAGCAAATGCCAGCTCCGAAATATAGACCTGTCTCATCTTCCAGTACCCCACTGAATACTTTCTTGTTCTCTCCTTACATGCCTTGATGACATCGTCCATAAGGAGTATGAAGAGGTAAGGTGATAGGATATCACCTTGTCTTACACCAGTGGTGGTCCTGAACTCTTCCGACTTATGGTTTGCTGTCCTCACATAATTTCTGCAAGACTTGTAGAAGCTCTGTATAGCATGAATCAGAGGTGCTGGAATATTCTTCCTTGCCAAACAGTCCCAAAGTTTGCCCCAGGGGACCCTGTCAAACGCCTTTTCCAGATCTATGAAACAAAGATGCATCTCACTCTTATACTCAAGGGCCTTTTCACTCAGCTGTCTGAGTGTGAAGATTAGGTCTTGAGTACTTCGGTTTGCTCGGAATCCGCACTGGACCTCATCCAATTGTGGCTCAGCTAGGCGTCGGAGTCTCTGCTCTAGGATTCTAGAGTAGATTTTACCAGGGACACTGAGAAGGGATATGCCTCTATGGTTTCCACACTGTCGATTGTCACCCTTTTTGAAAATTGGTGTTATGATGGCAATCTCCCAATCCTTTGGTATGGTCTTGTTGTACCACGCTGCCTGTAAAACCCTTAAGAGTAATAGGTCGCCTGATGCTCCCATGAACTTAACCATTTCTGGTGTTATACCATCATGCCCTGCTGCTTTGTCCATCTTGATTTTCTCCAGTGCTGCCTTCAGTTCTTCCATCTTTATGTCATCTTCACCATCATTGGTTTTCTCTTCTGTGCTAGTGTTTATCATTTCTGATGCTTCACCATGCTCACCATCCAGGAGTTCTGAGAAATATTCTTTCCATCTTCCCATTACTTCCTTCGGGGCAGTAAGCAATTTGCCTTGCTTGTCCTTTATAAATTTGAGAGGGCATTGTTGTTCCTTCCTCATGTTCTTTAGGGTCTTATAGAACAATTTCTGGTTTTCTTGTGCATCTTTTTCTAGCTTTTCTCCAAATTCTTCCCAGGACTTCTGTTTTGCTGCTAGCACTTCAGACTTATACAACATAATAAAATAATATTCAGTTAATTTATAATGATGTTATAGACATTATGAGATATTTTCTCATAAATATATATCATTGCTGATTGTTTTAAGACCTCATCAGTGGAAGAAAGTGGCATCCATTTTTTTTTTTTTTTTGGCGCCATGGTAAAACTTAAAACTGCCTGGGACAGAGTTAATATTTGTATTTTATAGTTAAGTTTGAATTCTGTACACAGTGTCATTATGTGTCATGTTGTTACTTTTGAGTTAAATTTGAATTTTGCACACAATAGCATTAAGTTTCATGGTTGTACTGTAGAGGTATCTTTTTAGAGTTCTCTTCACAATGTCAGTTTATTAATGTATTGATTATTTGTTAACTTTGAAATTCTACACAGGGTCAGTACTGTGAAGTTTAGGGAACACAATCAGAGAGTAAAAGAAAGCAAACTATATTTACCTATTCAGAAAGAGCTGGTACGGGATGTTATTCTATGAATATGCAACAAGCCTATATTCGCACTCAAGGAAAATACAGCTTATTTATAGTCTGTTATCTAATGTAATATTATTGTTGATTGATCTATTTGTTGTTTTTTTTGTGAGTGCTTATTTCAAAATGTTGTAAATCAAACTTTTGAGCTAGTGGTTATCCAAGCAAATGTTTTGCCTGCTTTCTTCTTCAGGTGCGCAGGCAATAAAAATAGATGATCCCATCTAACCACAGCTTTCTGTCCCTTACTGCTGTTTATCAAGTTTTGTTGTTGATGTTTTCCCATACCACGATTTTAAACTGACAGTATCATCTCTTGTTATCATCCTCACTCTACTTTGTTTGCAGTCATTTTGCCTGTTACCACAATATATTCTAATTAGCCTGCTGTGGATTATATTCAGTGTATATAAAGCAGACCAATCCTACTCTGAAAGTAATGTAGTTCAGATGCATCTTGTTTCAAGTTAGTTATGATTATTGATTACTTAAAAGGTAACGGTAGTCCCATAGCAGATACTGCTGTAGGGGAGTGAAGTGTTAGAGACTTCACTATACTATGTCCAGCATCGAGGAGGGGTGATTAGTTGCCTTCATCACTGCCTTTTCCTTCCAAAAATCAATGCAAAGTCAGGTACCCATTTACAGATGGGTAGACTGGAGCATACGGACATCGTGAATCGAATCCGGGCACCTATGCCGCGAGAGACCTGCGCTGTAACCATTCTGTCGACTGGACGCTCATTGATTACTTACTTCATTTTTATTCACATTTGCTATATGAAGCTTAGTGGGGAGCTGAAGTTTTCATTCTTGAGACAAATGTGTTATATTGACTGCTGTGAGCACGTGTTGCTAAGGATTTCTGTAATATTGTCTATCCAAATGCATCATGGTCTTTTTAATGCCCTAAAACCAGATTTTCACTGCTACATGAATGTAGTATTATTGATAATTATATTTAATTTTTAAAATAATTATTTAAAAAAACAAAAAAAGCAATAGAAATAAACTGTTAAATGCATCCATTCTACAAATTTAACAGTTTTGCATTTGTCTGCATATATTCAGTGACTTTGTTTTCACTGAGTGCCCAAACAAACTGCTTACACTATATCAGCATAATTAAGTTACATATCTTATCCATGATTTGTCTTGGGAGTATGTGTTTTGTTCAGTTCTTTTTAAAATGCCCCAGAATGTGAACTTTAGCATTCAGTGACTGCCTCTGTGACTTTCATAAACGGGTGTTTACACAGAAAAGAAAGAACTGAAATGGTATGACAAGATCACCTATAAGAAGGACTGAAATAGTATGACAAAAATTACATATAAGAAGGACTGAAATGGTATGACAAGATTACCTATAAGAATGACTGAAATGGTATGACAAAATTACCTATCAGAAGGACTGCAATGGTATGACAAAATTACTTAGAAGAACTGAAATGGTATGACAAGATCACTAATAAGAAGGACTGAAATGGTATGACAGAATTACCTATAAGAACTGAAATGGTATGACAGAATTACCTTTAAGAAGGGCTGAAATGATATGACAAAATCACCTCTAAGAAGGACTGAAATGGTATGACAGGATTACATATATGGAACTGATGGAAAGACATAGGCAAGTACCAGTGGAAAAATAATGTGAGGAAGAGGTGCCGGCATTGGATAAGACACAATGAGGAAACCAGGTGATAGCGTTACAAGGCAGTTCTTGCTCTAGAATCCTTATGATAAGAGAAATAGAGGGAGACCAAAAAAACATATAGAGAAGGGAATTGAAGATGGAGGTAAAAGGGATATAAAAAGACATGAGCGGGTGGCACAAGACAGGAAGGTTCGGTGTGAATTTGTTAAAGGCCTGTGATCCATGGGGAGCTGGTGGTTGATGATGATGATTACTATTTTGCTTACACATGATTTGTGGCATGTTGTGGCTAAATTTATAGAAAAACTCAGAGATACTAAGGACAATTAATGATTGCCTGTTAGAGAATGACACTGCAATAGATTAATCAAGGCTAAGACTGTTGGAATTTGACATCAAATGTAAGACTAGCAGGGATGGATGTATGAGAGGATGCATCCATCGTCTTTACAACCACAGAGGAACAATTATTCATACTTTTCAACATTTGCTGAGGAAGACTGAGCACCTTTGGGCTTGCCCAAAAATGTCAAATTGGATCAAAAATAACAACAATAGAATACCATTTTTTGTTTTCAAAAAAATCTTTTATTAGTTTTAAAATATCAGTTTCAAGATGTTTAAATGTTATGAAAATTCATATCTTCTGCTGTCACTTGGTGTAGGTTTAATTTATTTTAAATGATCTTAGACACATTTATTTTGCATTTGAAAGTACTGGGTCATTCAGAAAAAGCAGCAATGCAATGACTCTTAACCTATTTTCCTCAGAATATCACATTAACAGCCGTGTGTGTCTTCAAATATGCAAAACTGAAGTTTCCTATTTAATATTTATACCACCATTTCAGAGGTCTTTGACAAATGTTTCTTGCTTTAGATTATCTCATTATGCTGAGACGCTACAAATTTTGTGATATTTCATTACATTTTGAGTGAGGCATTTTCTCCATGATGTATAAACTGGTGGCTTTGCTGTGTGATTAAGAACAGACATAAAAACATTCCAATTTTTTTTCCCTGAGTAATCTTCACTTTTAGCTTAACTGGCAACATCCTGATTTGTGTATAAGCTGAATGCCAGGTTGCTGTTTACAATTGTTTCTTTATGTCAATAAGCTGTCTGTATCTCAGGGATTTGATTGAAAGTGTGTTGGCTGGCTTTGGTCAGCACTTTTGTTACATTGCTGTTAACATTGCTATTGTCACTGTAAGCTTTAATTTATAAGGGGGACATATATCATTCATGTTACCACTTATCTGTGATATAAATAAAGCATAATTTTTATCTTTAGTTAGTTATGTATTATTATCTTGACAGCTGGTACCATTTTCGGTAAAAACTCTACGAAGATGCAAATAGCCTGATGCTGACCACTGCTAACTTTGAAAATATTCAAGTAGATAGAGTGTACGAAGAAGAAGAAGAAAATCTTTGCAAGCTGGCACTGCATGCTAGATATCTTTTATGTCTGCTTTCTTGTAGAGAGTTAACCTGTGGAGTGTTTTTGTAGGAATAAATTTAAGTAATTAAATTGTATTTGACCATGTTTCTTTTAAAAATCATCAGTTTTACACCTGTCTGATGCTGCTGGTGAACCTGTCTTCGGTAACTATGTCTTAAATTTTAGGTTGACTGTTATGTTTAAATTTTGTTTGGATCTATGTTTGCAGAATTATAGATTGAGGTTTGTTTGGACCTGTGTTTGTAATATTCCTATATTTTGTAGTATTGTGAGTTTTTTTTGGGGGGTTCTTTTTTTTAAAAGAAAAAGTAATGTCAGTGTTTGACACTTAATACTGTATGTTGTAATTCTACAAAAAATGATGTTAGAGGGTAGCTGTATCAGTAAAAATGACTATTGAATATAGTTAATAGTAGCAGTTAGTTTAACCATTTTTTTTTTTTAAAGTGTGTGTGCATGCATGTTTAAATCTGAGAGATAATACTCTTGAAAAATTAGATTCAGATGTATGTCAAACGTAAATGACTGACCGGCTGTGATTATTTTAATTAGAAGTGGAGTTACAAATAAGCACCCAGATTATCTTTGTTAGTTGTCGGATATAAATACTCAGATCACCTTAGCAAAGAGCAGATAGTCAGATATAAATAATGCATACAATCTAATACTGACATTATCTTGATAAAGTTTATGAGACAGACCGCCAATGTTAAGTTGTCAAGTCTAATATTGTGTGCTTGGAACAAAAAAAAAGAAGCTATACTTGTGTGATGCTGTTTGAGCTTTATTATTTAACTAGTGTAAAAGCCCATCATAAGACGGGAATTAAATTCAAAAGCACCAATACCTAATGGCAATTTTACTTATTCAAAAGTATTTTTTTAAAACCACTGTGCATCACCACAGTACACGAACTACGTAGCAGCAGCGAGGATCGCAATGTGTGTATCAGGAATACACATTCTATAAATATTTTTGTGCACACCGTCATTTGCGCACTTTTCTTTGTCGAGTGTTACTATTTTCAGGAGAGTACATATAAGGGAAACAATACAATTAATGTCTCACTTTCAACCAAAGTTGCATCCCTTAGCGTTACTGACAGAAAAAGCTGGGATTTTATATATATTGATGATTTCACATAAACTTAGATCTTCATTCTTCTTCCTTTTGATGGACCTTGGAGCCACCATTGCAGCTAGTCCCCTTGCAAGAAGCTCTGCACCTAGCAGTCACATGTTCTTCCAAGGTGATTTCTCAATTTGTTTGACACAAAGAGGTCACCTCCCCCATGCACAGCCTCATATTAGGCACCTTGTACAACATACCTGTAATTGGTACAGTAAGGTAAAGAAAGGTAAAGGATCCCATTTACATGCACATAGAGACATATTGGGAATATGGTGTTATGCACATATTTTCTCGACCTTCGGCACACTAGGGGTGATGTGGTCAGCATCACGCCAGCCGCCGTAACTTTCCCAGAGTTGCTTTGGTACCCTATTGTGGCTGGGTCGACGCAGGAGCCGTTTGCGGCCTAAAACAATCCCACCTCAACTGGGGATCGAACTATGGACCACTGAGCTACGAAGCCAGTGCACTAACTCCTATGCTACTGCGGCTCAATTGGTACAGTGCAGTGGGCTTATTCTTTCTTTGTCTCTTCAGAGACCTCCGGGAATTCAGACCTTAATTTTGAAAAGTTTATTGTAACCTTTTTTTTAAAAATAAAATTTTGCCTCTTTTTTGGCGAGGAAAGCACCATTCAACCTAATCAGTTATATTAGGATGCATATCCAAATATAAAAGACCTTCTGGTCTGATATGATTATTACTTACTGTAACCTTTCTCTTGTTTTAATTATGCAGCTTTAATGCTAACATTTAGATGACAGTAGCATCTAATTTGTTTTACATGATAGAAATAAATCTGTTTTAATGTAATCTTTTGCCTTTGTGTTTGTTTATTTGTCAACTAGTAGCATAATGGCTGAAAAGTGTTTAAAAAAATAACATTTGGCTGATTTGTTCATATCTGGAAAATTGTCATATTGTTCAGCATTTATGAGTTTTCTTATTTTTATTTGTTAATCTGTTAACTCTTTCAGTCCCAAGCAAAAAAGTGGGTTTGGCCCAAGCAAAAATGGCCATCCCAGTGCGTTTTTATTATTGTTGTTTGGAAATAATTTTTTAAAATGTTCATATGCATAAATAACTTTGTTGTTGTATATGAAACTGAAGGTAATTGGATGTACTTTACTCTTGTGCTACAATTTTAAAAGCTTTCATCGAAAAATGATTAGTTATTCAAGGTAAAATGGAGGATATGCGCTTAAAAAAATGATTAGTTATTCAAGGTCAAATGGAGGATATGCGCTTAAAAAAATCGCTTTAAAAATCTAAAAAAATATCTCAAAACAGAAACACGTTCACTCTTAAACACGTGCGGTATTTAAAAGAATGTACTTGCAGTCGGAAATGACTTTGTGGGTAGTTATAATTAGAAACAGTCTCAAACAGAGGCACATATACTAAAGGCTTTTTAAAGTCGATTGGGCCAAGCGCGTCTAACCCCTGAGCCTTTATAAAGTCGATTGGGACTTAAAGAGTTAACTAGTAGCATATTGATTGAACTGGTAAATTTAAAAAAATTACATTTGACTGATTTATTCATATCTACTATCCAGCATTTATGAGTTTTCTTATTTTTATTTGTTAACTAGAAGCATATTGACTGAACTGGTTAAAAGAAAAAAATTACATTTGACTGATTTGTTCATACCTACTATCCGGCATTTATGAGTTTTCTTATTTTTATTTGTTAACTTAATCTGTTAACTAGTAACATACTGACTGAATGGTTTAAAAAAAAAATTACATTTGACTGATTTGTTCATATCTACTATTCCGCATTTATGAGTTTTCTTATTTTTATTTGCATCATCTCCTTGTCCAAGGACATTCAGTTAGTTCATGCTAAGTCCACCTGTCCTGTGCTTTTTGTTGGAATTGTTTCCACATTTTCATTATCTTTTATAAGGCTGTCTCCAGTTCTCTTTTCATTGTGTCTTTGAGTCTCTCTGTTTCTTTTTTAAACTTGCAGGTTCAAAAACAAGAACTGCCTTGTGATGCTATTGGCTAGTTTTCTTAGTTTACACAGGCAACATCTTTCTTTATATACTCTTCCCCGATTATATGCAGTTTTTCCTGTTACTGATCCAGTCATAATTATTTTAATCTTTTTAGTCTGCACAGGCAAAGATTTATGAAATTTTGTAACTTGTTTATTGTCTTTTGGCTGTTCTCCATGTTTCAGAGCCATGAAACGGACCACTTTGACATTTGAATTGAAAAGTCTTATAGTTGTGTTGGGCATACATTCATTTGATTTTCTTACATTTCTCAAAGCAGTGAAAGCTACTCTTGCCATCTGTGCACTTGTTTTAATACTGTCTACTCCAAATCTGTGTTGCTGCCAAGATATAGGACAGTGGTTCCCAAACTTTTTTATGAGCCACACTTTCGGAATGAAAATTTGCTCGCGCCACACCACATTTCTTATTGATAAGAAATAGCATCCCAAAAAAAAAAAAAAATGAACTCTTAGCAGTGCTTTATTCATAACATAGAACACAACTGGTCACATCCCGAAAAATATCTTCTATGGACAACTGGCAGATGGCATACGAACAGTTGGGCAACTGCAGCTGAGATTCAAAGATGTGTGCAAGAGAGACATGACGGCATTGGACATAAATCCAGCAACCTGGGAAGATGAAGCTGCCGATCGCACAAAGTGGCAATACTATCTGCGGCGCCACCTCAGTTTGGGTGAAAAAAAGCTCACACAACAAGCAGAAGATAGGAGAAAACGTCAAAAGGAACACCAGGAAAGTAAGCAGCTGAGGGCTGTCACCTCAGGGGCGCATTCCCATAGTCAGTTATGACTGAAGGGGCTATTATTATTATTCTTATTATTATTATTAGAACACAACTACTTTATAAAATGAGCATGAGACATCCAGAAAGTATAAAACAATACAGCTACGTAAAACATGATTCATTCATAAAATATACAAATTCAATGAGAGGTGTGAGCTTGTTTTTTGTAGGGTAATCTCATTTATATTAGGTCTTACTTGTGACAAACAAAATCTCATCTCCTCATCAACAATCAAGCCTTTCTCTTTTCTGGTCTTTGATATTTGTCAAAGCTGAAAATACCTGTTCACAACAATATGTCGTGGAAAACTATCTATTTGATATAAAATAAATTATGTAACTGAATAAAATTCAGGAAAATTCTATGAGTTTCTATACAAATATTTCTCATATTATATCACAGGTAACAAAATAAGTAAGAACATGACCTTCATATTTATTTTTGGCATATGAATTTTTTGAAAATGTCTATAAATCCTTGATTGTCTTAGAATCTTCTGGCCACATGTTACCGATGATGAATATTAATATTAACGGTGTATGGGTGGCGTAGGTGTGCCGTCGTATCTGTGTTAGGTATGTATTAGTGAGTGTGTGGTAGAACAGTCACTCACAACACAGGTACGTAAATAATAGTCATGGATGGCCGTAAACATCTGGTGTAATTTAAATGTCGATTTATTAAGTCACAGCACGATCACGTTTACATTGATATACACACAGTCACATTACAAGTCATTGCAATACAATACTCTTCAACATTCATCAGCAGATCTATATCAAGGCCTAAAGTCCTCACGACTCATCTCTGCGCTATAACACTGCGCTATAATACTGCACCCAGCAGTTCACATAAATTATGGCCTAAAGTCCTCATGACTCACTTATAATACTGCACCCAGCAGTTCACATAAATTATGGCCTAAAGTCCTCACGACTCATCTCTGCGCTAGACTTATAATACTGCCCTATAATACTGCACCCAGCAGTTCACATAAATTATGGCCTAAAGTCCTCACGACTCATCTATAATACTGCACCCAGCAGTTCACATAAATAATGGCCTAAAGTCCTCACGACTCATCTCTGCGCTAGACTTATAATACTGCACTATAATACTGCACCCAGCAGTTCACATAAATTATGGCCTAAAGTCCTCACGACTCACTTATAATACTGCACCCAGCAGTTCACATAAATAATGGCCTAAAGTCCTCACGACTCATCTCTGCGCTAGACTTATAATACTGCACTATAATACTGCACTATAATACTGCACCCAGCAGTTCACATAAATTATGGCCTAAAGTCCTCACGACTCATAATAGCTTCCTCAAAGCTTCACAAATACTTAATATGGCCTGTCCCAATCCTGGACTCATAATAGCTTCCTCAAAGCTTCACAAATACTTAATATGGCCTGTCCCAATCCTGGACTCATAATAGCTTCCTCAAAGCTTCACAAATACATAATATGGCCTGTCCCAATCCTGGACTCATAATAGCTTCCTCAAAGCTTCATAAATACATAATATGGCCTATCCACACAGCAAAAACATTAAGTCGACATTATTCAAAGCACTACGTAGGCATACATCCTCGAAAAACACACACAGACAGCGTTGACCACTCCCGGTCCAACGCTCCGAATCCCTCTTCTCCTCTCCGGGATCACACACTCTAGTCCCGCCAAAAAACCCAAAACGAGACTCCGCTGTTTTTGAACACAGCTCAAAAACAGTACAGAATAAATACATCTCAGCATTTGAGATAAAAGCGTTCGCACGCTTTCCTGTACTCTGTCACTCAAAATAAAAAGATATGTTTCTATTATAACGTTAAACAAACCTCAGCTTAATCAGGTATACAAGTATTGTAACTCATAATCTACTTTGCCCAAAAACATATTCCGAATTACTGCCCTTTTCATAGGATCAACTTGTTACAGTTTCCCACACACCCAGGAGAAAAAAAATGATTCTATCATTTTTTTGAAAATTAACTCCCAAAACGAAAAAATTTAAAAGATAATGGAGTTCTAACATATGTTTTACAAAATTCATCTTATGATAAGTCAGAAATAGTATATCTACAAAATATTAGCAGTAAATGTAAAGTAAATAACAATCATCCAACGTATGATTACTAAAATTAATCTATTAGAAAACCAAGCTAAGTATCTCAAAATTAATCTATTACAGAACTAAGTTAAGCATATACAATAATACTCAAACAAGCAACAAACAATCGTACTAGAAATGACAATATCAAACTAACGAAGTATAATTCGTAAAGAAGTAAAATATGAAATCATCATATGAAAAACAACAAATAATATCACAATGTCAAACTATGTGAAACAAATATAACTATCCCTGATCTAAAGTTACCTCATTACATGAACAATACAAAGAATGAAAGTCTAAGTAGCGTAACAGAAAAAAGTATACACGAAGCATAAAGTGAGACAAAGATGAAACACGGAAGTATAAACAACATATCAGATTATGCTGAAAAGACAACAGAAAAAATGTAAAGAGATGACGAATAGTCAACAAAGACAGATGAAAAGTAAAGATGCACATGTAGAAAAAGTTGTAACAATACCTTACAATAACTATTTAAATCACACATCATATAATATAAGTTAATACAACTACGATAAAAAATTATAACACAAAATGACAAAGTATATCTATACTAACAACACAAGTGAAAAAAAACTTATGACAAAAAAAAATAGTAAGTAATTTAACCAAATTATAAAACTTATGCATAACTAATAATAAATTATACAAGATATCGCACAAAAAAAAAAAAAAAAAAAAAAGACGCTATCAAAAAGATTTGCACTGACTCAAAGTCACGCGCTAAATACAGAAAATACATCAAACATTAAAAACAATTGCAAGGAACTAATGTCACTACACATTACTAACCATAATATACAGATTAACATTGGCACAGAAAAAATATTACACCGTTCAAAAAATACATTTTCAAAAAAAAAATACAAAAAAGTTTCGTAGCACTAAGTTGCATAAAAAATATTTCCTTTACAACCAATTCAAGGCTATAGTAGATAAACTAACAATGAAATCGACCTTTAAAAAAAAAATGAAGGACATATAAACAATCTATCTCTAAACAGACACACATTAACAAATGTAAGTTTTTTTTTTCTCTTCAAAAAATATACATCACATAAAACACATGAGAAAAAATTCAAGTGCTCATGAATTATCTAAAAGTAATTATTGCACCATTACAACTAATGAGTTTTGTGCATAGGGCTGGCAAACTCAACATGTACAAAAGTTGTCTTAACAAAACTGCTACAAAAACAAAAAACCAAAACAAACAACTGCAAGTTCAACAGTGGAATATAACTAACAATAGAAACACAAAATCATGGCAATCAAATAATGCATTAAATATTTCAAACGAAATTACATGTTATTGCAAAACAAGAACATATCATTTATTATACTAACAAATACCAAAAAAAAATATTTACTATTTTAATTATAAAAAAAAAATCAGATGCAAATCTATAGCTTCCCTTTCCTGTCAACATTTCTTGACCCTGAGCAAGTAAAACATCCGATGTTTAATGAGACCTGAAAAAGTTACGCTTGAACGCACACAATGACCCAAAGTTGACCTCCTTTTCTCACAGTTAATATGTCACAGGAGCCTTGACTGTTATCGTAAAGTCGCTTCTGTCAAAATATATGAATGAAAATTTCCATTTTAATGAATGGTGAAATCTAATGAGAAAAAACATAGAAGTCACAATGACAATTACCCTGTACTTTGGTCATTGTAAAGCAATGGTCCTTTCACAATGCCCTCAGCTCTTCTTTTATAATCTCTAGACATCACAGAAGACATTACTGCCGTAGGCTGAAACAAAATGTTACATTCACAACACCGAGACACTTTCTCGATTACCAGATTGATAGTTTTTCTTACAGTTATTTCTACTATAACTTACAGAATTCTTCGGATCAAAATGTTGAAATCCGCTAAATTGTTTACAATTCCTTGGAGAATCAAAATTACCACTTGATAAACTCCCTTGGTACTGTCTAATCTTGTGATTATATCTCTTACTATCAATGTTTTTCTTTTCACCTATGGGAATATGTTTACCAATCCCGTCAAACTGGCTGTGCTGAGTTTGACAAGTAACTGAACCCTTAGAATGTTTATTTTCCTGCCCATAGTGGGTTTCATTCCTGGAAAATATAGTACTATGTTTATTCCCTGTTACAAGTTTATCAGAATCTGCAACAGTAAACACGTGATTGATTTTAGGAGCCTTAACTTTCAATTTCTCACATTTCTTTTCGTAATCAATAGAACTGGCTGAAACACAAGAATCTTTATTAGCCTGACGCCAAGAATTATCAATAGAGTCACTAGTACCACTCTCTCCACATGTAAGCCTACCTTGCCGTGGTTGGAGAGCTTGAGCGCCTCAATGATCCCGGGAGCTATGCCGGCGGGAGTTTTACTCCTGGCAGGGTCACCCAAGCCGGACAGGTCCTGGGTGAGGGGCCAGACTAAATGGGCTGAGGAGTGGGTGGAACCCTATAGGTGTAGATGCAGAACCCACCGGCGAGTGGTACATGCTCTGGTCTGCACCAATCCACCCCCACTTCATGGGTTAAATGCTTTCTTGCCTCATTCTTCACTGTTTGTCGTCTATCACGCCCATGGCGACCGTTGCCTCAATTGGCTGTGTGTGGTGTACCCGGAAACGGGGCCTCCCAGTACTGAGGCAAAGTTAAGTCCCCGATGTCACTTATCGGTGCAGAATTGAGAGAGATGGCTGAGCATCACAATCCCTCCTGTGTTGCAGCATGATGAGAACCCAGCATTGCACACTGAGCTTGGGGGGATCACTTGGGCACCAGACTTAATACTGGCTCTTGACTGGATGGCCGCATGCAGGAGATTTCTACAATGGAGGGTTGGCAGGTGGTGGGTATCGGGAAGTGGCTCTGTGCAGGACGTGAGGATTCCTTGGGAGAGCCCAGAACCAGAGCACAGCATTGTGCAAGCTCTGCATAGTTGGAGAGCCCCCTGGATGACGGGGAATGCACAGTGTGCTACCCCACCTATCCCCAACTGCTAACTTAGAACCAGAAGTGGGGTCCTCTGTATGCGTGCCAGGCCAGGATAAAATGCCTGGGAAAGAGACTGGAGCTCAGAACTCCCTAACTCAAAGTTGCAGGATGGCAGAAAAGCCACGGGAAAGACAGGGCTATTTTGAAGATAACGCAACCATATTTTCACCATACGAGCTCGGACGCCGCCTCGGTAAACAAGGTCCGCGCAGAGCAGTGACACCCCCAGGCTGCTTGCGAATAGTCTACTACTGGGAACATAAACAGATTAGGGATGAGCCCACTCTCCCGTTGAACAGGTGCTAAAGTCGTAGATACTGGGCCAGAAGGCGCACCGGAAACCACAGTATCATGCAACTCGCTTTTTTTTTTTCTATGGAGAGTACACCGTCAAATAAATCTCGTTCTGGTGCTCGCCCTGTGGAGCTCCACCAGGCAGGTGCAGTGCCGGGCTCTGAGCCTCGACAGAACCCACCCTCAGCTACTGGAGGACCCTCTAGACCGTCTTGTGGAGTCAACAGACGGCGGAGGAGAACTACTGACCAAAACAAAACAGAAAAAGAGAAACCCAGAGTGCCACTTGTCATGATGCACTGGAATGCAGAGGGAGTGAACAGCAAGCAGGCTGGATACAGCAAAAAGACAGAGCTGGAAAACATCTTGTATGAGAAGCAAGTCAGTGTTTGCTGTATCCAAGAGACTCACTTGAAAGCAGATCAAACCTTTAAAATAAGGGGATATCAATGCTTCAGATCCGACAGACAAGATAGACGAAAAGGAGGAGTACTTACTCTTGTAAGGAATAACATTCCTGCACACGAAAGGAAAACCTTCATGGATGGAGCAGAATATCAGCTGCTGCAGATAAAGGTAGACAAGATACCAGCCACCAACTTTATAGCAGTTGGAGACTTTAATAGCCACTCCCAGAGCTGGGGCTATAACCATCTGGATCACAGAGGTGAAGAGGTTGAAACTTGGCAAGATGATCACTCCCTAATCCTAGTCAATAATGCCACAGATACTCCTACCTTCTACTCCAGAGGATGGCACACAACCTCAACACCAGATCTTGCCTTCTCCACACCAGATATAGCTGGATCTATTAGTAGAGAAGTAGGAGACCAACTAGGGGGAAGCGACCATCGCCCAATCTTTCTTACTGTCCAGAGTGCAACTCTCAGTACAGGCCCAGCCATTACAAGATGGAACTACAAAAAAGCCAACTGGGGTTTATTCAGGCATCAGGTGAACACGCTGCTGTCTACCCTCAAGGTACAGAACAGAGACATTAATGAAGTGGTAAAAGACTTCAACAGATGCATACTACAAGCTGCAAAAGAAACCATTCCCAAAGGATGCCGGCGTAACTACATACCATACTGGTCCAGCACACTCCAAGAACGTCAGGAAGCTATGGACAAGGCTAGAAAGGACGCAGAGTCTCAGCCTTCACTTGAAACTCACAACAAATGGAAAAAGGCTGTAGCAGAGTTTCAGAGAACAAAGCTAGAAGAAAAGCGGAAAAGCTGGAGAACTAAAACGGCATCGCTGAACCTTGAGAAAGACGGCAGGAAACTTTGGAGATTAGTCAAGTCTCTAAATGAAGAGCATTCCTCACCAAGGCAGACTATCACATTGGATGAAGGTGGCAAACTTTTCAGAGGAAAACAAGCTGCAGACTTGTTTGCTAGAAGATACAGTTCAGAAAGCAACTTACCCATTAACATAGACCATCAGAGAGAGATAAGAAAAGAAATACTGGCAACCATGGGACAGACAGATACTCCTGCCCCAATGAGGGAACCCATCACACTAGGAGAACTACAGAAGGCTATTTCCAAGCTTAAGTTTCAAAAGTCACCCGGCCCAGACAAAATCAGCAACGAAATGCTAGTAAATCTGAGCTCAGCAGCAAAGACAAAACTGCTTGAGATATTCAACCACAGCTGGTTGAAAGGAACGGTACCCCAAGTATGGAGAGAAGCCATCACAATACCCATACTAAAGAAAGGGAAATGTAAGACCGAGGCTGCAAGTTACCGGCCAATCAGTCTCACAAGCTGTGTTGGGAAGACTATGGAGCGAATAGTCAACCACAGATTGAAATGGTATTTAGAGTCTGAGCAGATCCTGGTGCCGGAACAAGCTGGATTTAGAGAATGCTACAGTATAGAAGACCAAGTTACTTACTTGTCTCAAGCAATAGAAGATGCCTTCCAGGAGAAGAAAAAGGTCCTAACGATCTGGGTCGACTTCAAGCAGGCCTTTGACAAGGTGTGGAAAGATGGCCTCATTGCAAAACTTAGGAGAAGTGGAATCCAAGGCAACATGATGAAATGGATCCAGTCATACTTGCATAACAGGAGAACTAGAGTCACTCTTGACGGTCTGCAGAGCAGAAAAGTGTTGCTCCATCAGGGGGTACCTCAAGGAGGAGTAATTTCCCCAACACTCTTCCTTGTTTACATCAATGACCTGGTGAAAGATCTCCCTGCAGGAGTTAAAGCTGCCTTATATGCAGATGACCTAGTACTCTGGTGCGCTGATGAAAATGTCACCACAGCAAATTATAGAATGCAGCGGGCAGCAGACATGCTAGTGTCATGGGCAGAGAAATGGCTTATCACAATAAACACAGACAAAACCTCCACAACACTGTTCTCCCTCGCCCCCAAGGACAAATCAGCTAACATACACCTAGGGACAACCGTGATCAAGGAAGAAAGCTACCCCACCTATCTTGGGGTGACATTTGACCAAAGGCTTACATGGAATAAGCATATTGAAAATGCAGAAGGAAAGGCCCGAAGACGACTAGGCATACTCAGAAAATTAGCAGGTACCAACTGGGGAGCAAATGAACGAAATCTAAAGAAGATTTATAATGGAGTAATAAGACCACACTTAGAGTTTAGCTCAGCAGCATGGTCATCAGCTGCTAACTCACATCTGCAGTCTTTGGACAAGGTGCAAAATCAAGCTCTCAGGCTCATTACAGGAGCCATGAAAACTACACCAATAACAGAGATGCAGAAGGTTGCTGGATTACAGACATTGTCCCATAGAAGAGACACAAAAACCATGATCCAGATGGAAAAGTACAACAGTATGCCAATGCACCCAATGAAGGCAAGACTAGATGATCTGGCATTGGGACGTCTAAAGCGTAGCAGCTTTGTGCATCGGGGGAAAAGACTTATAAGACAGCATCAAGAAGACCTATCCATGAAGACAACACCACTGAAGCCCACCCTATACCCTGTACCATGGAAGCAGGCCAGCAGTGCCCTCCAAATTAATACAACAGTCAGTGGTCTCACAAGTGGATGTGAGTATAATGATCTGCAAAAACGAACTGCTACATTGAGTATGATCCAAGAAAGCTATCCCGATCAATCATGGATACATGCCTATACAGATGGATCAGCAACTAATGCTGTTAGGAATGGAGGTGCCGGTATCTTTATCTCATATCCTGACAACCACTATGAGACTAGGCACATTCCCACTGGTAAATTCTGTTCCAACTATACAGCTGAGGTTCAAGCTCTAGAGCAAGCTGCAAATATGATTTATAACACCAACTCTGACTGCCACCAGGTAGTCATCCTCACAGATGCACTGTCTGTCCTGCAAGCTCTCAAGGGTGGTAAACTCCCGCATCTGAGAAATGAACTAAACAAGGTAGCTGCCAAAAAGAGAACCATACTTCAGTGGGTACCATCTCATTGTGGTGTACCCGGAAATGAAAAGGCAGATAAACTTGCGAAAAAGGGAGGAGAATGTGAACAAGAAGATAATGAAGTCACATACTTTGAGAAAAAGAGAGCTATCCAGACTATCAGAAGAGAACAGAACCAACCCAAAGACGACTATCACACTCTCGACCGGCAGGGACAGACAACTATTTTTCGACTCAGGACAGGGCATAACAAACTGAATAAACACATGCACAAGCTACGATTGTCTGCTTCACCACTGTGCACATGTGGATTAAACGAACAAACTGCTGAGCATGTTCTACAGGACTGTCCTCTGTATGACCAGTTAAGAAAGATATACTGGCCCAATGACTCAACACTAAACTCAAAGCTATATGGAGTTAAAGAGGAACTTCAAACAACAGTCGAATTCATCATGAGAACTCGTCTGACGGTGTAATCATCAAAGATGCGATCACAAGAAGAAGAAGAAGAAGAAGACTAGTACCACTAGCACTAGGGAAGTTGTATCTCCCACGAAAAGTTCTATGTTTACCATGTATGGCATCTCTATGAGCAAAAAGTGTATGGGGTTGACTTTTCGCAACTTTCTGTGTATCACTGTCAACATGGACAGAAGACCACATTTTTTTTATCTAAGACGATGTCAAGCAGGCCATTTACCCGTTTTCTGGCCTCTGCAATTTCAATATCTCTATGCGCAATCTCTTGACTAAGTTTCTTATTTAAATCATTAAGAGCCAAAACTCTGCAACCTTCTTCTGCTAGCAATTTCTCAATCTTAGCAACCTTCTCTTTCTCAGCCGTCAACTCTACCAATGTCTCTTTTCCATCTTGCTCTTTATTTACCTTTATTGACTGTGTTTCATTCTCACCATTATTATTATTCACCAGCTCATCGACTTCCCCTGGAAATACAGTATTCTTCTCTTCAAGTTTATCAAAACATACATCATGTATCATTACATTGTATAATCCTTCTCGCTCATTGGTTTCCGCTTTTAATTTTTCATACATGTCTTTCCTTCGTTGGATCTCTTGTGTAAGGTTTTCCACCTCAACATGCTTAACTTTTATCTGGACCTCCAATTCTTTAACCTTCAATAGTGAAGAATCCAAACTTGCTTGTACTCTAGCAAGTTCCAGGTTTGATCTATTTAAATCACTTGTAAGTTTAGTTAATTTTTCCTTAAGTTCATTCTCTTCAGCTTTACCCTTTAAGCAATTTTTTTCCTTCCTGTCTGTTGACTCTTACTTCCTCATCTTCTAGCTTCTTTTCCTGATTGTCAGCAATTATATTGTGTATACCCTTCAATATATTGTCGTGTTCAACATGAATATTATTATACACAAATACACGAAGGTCGAGCAGCAGCAACTTTGCTAAATTCCTAGCCATTCTTAAATGAGGGATGGACTGAAATCTATTCTCAGCAAAATCTCTTAGTGCTCTCGACGCACTGACCAACAATCCGTCCATCACGTGTGCTTCCAGTTCTGGTCCTTTTAATCTATGAAAATTTTTACCCTCTTGAAATAAATACTCCAATAAAGGCCACATATTATCAGGATCCATTTCGTCATCATCCATAGTGACTTACTTATTGAGATCACTGTATATGTATCAATAAACCTTTTACTCCTGACAGCTAAATAACCATACAATAAATTGCAACTATTCCCAATTACTGTCAGATCAATTTCTGTACAAAGAACCTTTATATGGTCATATCATATCATGGTAGTCAATACCACATGTTAATAGCCATAAATTACTTATGCATTAAATTCTACTTATATGTCATTATAGACATAAACAACAACAACAACAGAATTTAAAAAAATGCATAGAATTCAGAAGGCCTGAGGACATGAGTGACATGACACACTTTACAGAACAAAAAGAAAATCACTTATCTGTCAATTTTCCATTCCCTTCCGCCAAGACTTTAAATATCACATAATTCTGACGCTAAAACAGTCTATCGCCGAAAGGTATTGGATCTAGATTCTCTTCCCTTCAGGTCCTCGCTTTAGTAAGGTATGTGCTCGAATACTGCATAGGAGCACATGATGATCGTAACAGGAACACAGCAAACCCGCTCTTGACTCGAGCTATACTTGCAAAATGACTGGTACAACTGCACATACACTCGACTTGTACACGCTATCCTTCAGACGTTGTATCACCTCATAAACTGCTGGCTCGCTGCTTGATAATTTCGCTGCACATCTGATAGGAAATGTAGACTACAGACGTTGTTGTTTTCTACAGGCACGACACAGGACGTCAACTGACAGTGCTATAAAGCTGATTATTCCCACGAATAAGGCGTTTCCCAAATGCGCTCCACAGGCAGACTACAAACCAGGTCACGGTTTGAAGCACATGAGATTCAGGTCACGCATGAAGTTCTCTCAAAACGACTGTTGCGGGTGTCAGAACCCGAAAACAAATCTATCAAATGATACAGATATGTGGACTGTATCGATAACGATTTTATCCTTCCGTCTGTTAAATACTCTCTCAAGTTAGAGAAACTCTTGATACGCGAATGTCATATCCATTCGTTCCAATTTGAACTGGTCCACCACTGTTACCGATGATGAATATCCACGGTGTATGGGTGGCGTAGGTGTGCCGTCGTATCTGTGTTAGGTATGTATTAGTGAGTGTGTGGTAGAACAGTCACTCACAACACAGGTACGTAAATAATAGTCATGGATGGCCGTAAACATCTGGTGTAATTTAAATGTCGATTTATTAAGTCACAGCACGATCACGTTTACATTGATATACACACAGTCACATTACAAGTCATTGCAATACAATACTCTTCAACATTCATCAGCAGATCTATATCAAGGCCTAAAGTCCTCACGACTCATCTCTGCGCTATAACACTGCGCTATAATACTGCACCCAGCAGTTCACATAAATTATGGCCTAAAGTCCTCATGACTCACTTATAATACTGCACCCAGCAGTTCACATAAATTATGGCCTAAAGTCCTCACGACTCATCTCTGCGCTAGACTTATAATACTGCCCTATAATACTGCACCCAGCAGTTCACATAAATTATGGCCTAAAGTCCTCACGACTCATCTATAATACTGCACCCAGCAGTTCACATAAATAATGGCCTAAAGTCCTCACGACTCATCTCTGCGCTAGACTTATAATACTGCACTATAATACTGCACCCAGCAGTTCACATAAATTATGGCCTAAAGTCCTCACGACTCACTTATAATACTGCACCCAGCAGTTCACATAAATAATGGCCTAAAGTCCTCACGACTCATCTCTGCGCTAGACTTATAATACTGCACTATAATACTGCACCCAGCAGTTCACATAAATTATGGCCTAAAGTCCTCACGACTCATAATAGCTTCCTCAAAGCTTCACAAATACTTAATATGGCCTGTCCCAATCCTGGACTCATAATAGCTTCCTCAAAGCTTCACAAATACTTAATATGGCCTGTCCCAATCCTGGACTCATAATAGCTTCCTCAAAGCTTCACAAATACATAATATGGCCTGTCCCAATCCTGGACTCATAATAGCTTCCTCAAAGCTTCACAAATACATAATATGGCCTATCCACACAGCAAAAACATTAAGTCGACATTATTCAAAGCACTACGTAGGCATACATCCTCGAAAAAACACACACAGACAGCGTTGACCACTCCCGGTCCAACGCTCCGAATCCCTCTTCTCCTCTCCGGGATCACACACTCTAGTCCCGCCAAAAAACCCAAAACGAGACTCCGCTGTTTTTGAACACAGCTCAAAAACAGTACAGAATAAATACATCTCAGCATTTGAGATAAAAGCGTTCGCACGCTTTCCTGTACTCTGTCACTCAAAATAAAAAGATATGTTTCTATTATAACGTTAAACAAACCTCAGCTTAATCAGGTATACAAGTATTGTAACTCATAATCTACTTTGCCCAAAAACATATTCCGAATTACTGCCCTTTTCATAGGATCAACTTGTTACACCACACCTGCCATCCTCTCGTGCGACACCAACCACACTGTTTGGGAACCACTGATATAGGGTGACCTGTAGCGTTTTTTTTTCCAAGTGCAGTGTCATTTCTTTCTAGAATTTTGTATCTCTATGGTTTGTGAGATGCATTTTTTGAGATTTTTCATCCTGTATTCTCTTTTTGTCCTGCATCTGGTTTCGATAAAGGGATAAAAGGCCAAGGTTATCTGCAAACTCAGGACAGGAAAACATATGCAGAGAGGGAAGCAATAATTAAAAAAAAGCTTGAATGGCACGGAGAATACCCAAAGTCAGGTATAACAGAAGGATACCAAGAAGAGATTTCAGGCTGAGAATTGGCCACTTCAGACTTAACTCTTAAAGGACACAAAACCAGTATTCTGGGTTGATTTTCCCATGTGTTTTTGATGGGAGCCCATTCTCGGGGCCAGTATTTTGGACCAAGTTTATCATTTTGTCCCAATTTTATTTTTTAATTATCTTCATTCAGTTATGTCATTACCATACTTAAAAAAAAAAAAACATGGAAAGAACTGACCCTTGAACTTTAACACTATATGGATACTCATAGTGACAGAACATTTCTTGCATCAAACATGGGAAACAACCACGTCCTGAAAGAGTTAAATACCATCTGTTCAATAAATTAAAAGTCAGACAGACATAAGTTCCTGGATGTCAACCACCAGAAATAGAATTCAGATCCTGAGAGTCTCTGAGGAGACCAAGGATGAATAAGACTACAGCTCCCCCTTCAGGCTTGCTGTAGGAGTTGTGCATGGGAGTTGACAGCCTCATCATGTAAAACAAATTGTTGCATAGACTGCTACAGCAAGAGCACGTTCATGCTTTGGTGTACAGGTTTCCTGTAAGGGGACCAGAGGAAGTAGTGGCTTCATGCTCTGTAGGGAGAAAAAAAAGGAAAATGATGATGATGGACTATATAGCACAGAAAAAAACCATGACAACGTTGCTCCAGCACACAATCACAACACAAAGCATTTCTGGGAATCCCCCCATCTTTCTTGGTGTGGCTGTGCAAATCATTCTATTGAATGAACTGGGACCCACTCTAATACTGACCCAACTGTTCTCCCAGCCACCTAAGCTGCGTACAGACTTCAGGGGATAGATAATAGGCTCTGCAATCGCTCTTTGGCATCTGATATTAAGACCTAAGTCCCCCCCCCCAATAACAATAGGAATATAGTAAATATGTACAAATCATTTAAAACCTAAGTGTTTTCACAATTTCCTGATTAATATTGGACTAACAATCAAGCACATGAAAATCCACCATTTCATACCTGTCGATTTGTACAGGAAAGGAATAATCTGTACAGCTTTTTTAAAATTTTTGTCAGCACACAGGCTTTCAAGCGGTTTGTACAGGTTTTTTTCCCGTAATTGTGTGCAAGATAAACACTGACACTTGCTGCAAAGATTTTAAACCATCTGTTGACATTTTTAAAATTTCAAAAGGTATCTGTATTGCATATAATGCAGCACATCCAAAATTACAGTTCATTTTAGCTAAAAACGTTTAACTTTGTTTTATTTTTAAACGATCTTCTGTATTACAAAAATGTAGGTTTTTTTTTTTTTTTGACTTTGTAAGGTTTTTACTGGTATTGCGTACAGGTTTTATTGGTATGGCATACATGTTTTTATCTCAGGAGGTTGACGGCTATGCCATTTTGGATGTAAAGCCAGAGGTACTTCCTAGTACCTCTCAAGGTACTCCCAGGTGTACTTGTAACTGGTTAAGAACCACTGCCACAGGATCTGATATGGATGTGGGGGAGGGAAGTGTTAGAAAC
Source organism: Oreohelix idahoensis (assembly GCA_024509875.1). Classification (NCBI taxonomy): domain Eukaryota; kingdom Metazoa; phylum Mollusca; class Gastropoda; order Stylommatophora; family Oreohelicidae; genus Oreohelix; species Oreohelix idahoensis. The sequence continues at coordinate 848,011 of JAMPIV010022322.1, read as the reverse complement.
TTCACTAAACTAGTCTCAGCTTTATTGCGTGGGGTGACAGGTTTAATTCCTTACTGCCTTTGCCTTCCCTAACTTAAGAACAGTCAGGACCCATTTACAGCTGGGTTTCAGACGCTGGAGCTGGGTTGGCCATGTCCTCAGAAGAGATCCGATGCCATCACAAGAACAGCTATGCTTTGGACCACTGAAGGAAAACGAAAGAGAGGCCGACCAAAAAAAAACCTGGTGGAGGACTATGGAGGCTGAGATGCAAAGAATGAACCAGAGTTGGGGCACTGTACGAAGGATGGCCGCCGACCAAGCAAAGTGGAATCAATTTGTTGTTGCCCTACAAGACGCCACTAAGCGTGATGGCCACTGACTGCTTTGACGGTCGACGGCTAAGGATCAAAGAAGAAGAAGACCAGAGTTTGATAACAAAAGGTTTTGAACCCAGTAACTTTGCCCTGAGAAGCCAGTGCTATGCCAATCGATGCTGTAAATACCGTATACTTAAGTATTTTTAAGTGTAGACAATGAAAGTGGCGACTAAAAAACTTACTTGTGTAAATTATATGTTTGTATTTCTTAATATGTTAATTTTATTTACTACAGGGACTAAAAAGTTCTACTTGGAATTTGCTAAACATAAGCTCAGTCAGGCAGAATATAATGTCATCAAGACACCAGTGATTGTTGATGGTGTCATTATGAAAGAAGATGGTGAAATGGAGCAAGATGATGTCCAAAGTGTCGAGTCATTTATAAAAATCAAACTAGTCGGCAGCCTTTCTTCAACTTCTACTCCTGAGCTGGAGCTGTCAGAACAGTCCAAGAGTAGTGAGCAGAATCTTCAACACGTGGAGGCGGAAGAAGCTGAAAATGATGAAGTGCAGTTCACCGAACATGGATCACAAGTGCTTAGTACTAGCGTACAGCCAGGTACCTATAGAGCATCCGTAACTACGTTCAAAACAAGGAGCATACAGACATTGGAAGCTGATATGGTTAAAGATTTGTATCAGCTCAAATCTATTCCAGCACGGTTTGAAGGAACTATGCTCACACCAGTGTATTTTGATGGTTTAATGCTTACACCAGATAGACTAGACAATTTGCTGACTTATGCTGCCAAGAAAGGTGACAATGCCATCCCTGTAAAGTTTCACGGTGGTATGCTGACCGCAGCTTTCAAAACATTAGCAGAAAATTTAAATCTTGGCTTTGGTGCAGAACCTGTGAATGTAAAGTTTCATGGAAAGCTCACAGGCTTGACCAATAATGAAGGTGATGAAGGAATTCCGGTAGCTTTTGATGGAAGTATGGTTCCACAAGCAAAGAGCACAAAAGTAAAGAAATAGAAAATGAATAGCTACGTTTATTACAGGTACTAAGAAACTGTGTTATATTTGTGCTTGCTGTTGTGAGTTTTCTGAAGCTATGTGTTTGGTGAAGAATTTTAATTTTTTCTTACGTGTTGATTTTAATTAAGTGTCTTTTGTCACTGCTGTCCAGAACTTGTTCAGTGGTGATATTGATATCATTAAACAGAATCGACATCATTGCACTCTGGGCAAACCTATAGGTGCTCAGTCTCCCTCAGATATGTCAAAGGACATGAATGCTTACTGTTCCTGTAGCGCTGGTTGTATGCGCCATGGTTGCATCCTCTTATACATCCGTCTCTGCTTGCTGTCACAGGTTGCCTCCCCTTTTCTCCACAGTGATGGTCCAACAATGACCAAAACCTAGAGTATCTATTGAGGGTCTTCAAAGGTGTCTACCTTCGCACAAGATTACTCTTGGCAGAGATACAGATAGAAGAATGATGATGCTTCTACCTTGAGGGAGTCGTCAGAAGATATTTCAGAAGTCAAGAACAATGCTGAATGTGTCTTAGCAATGTAATCTTTTATCTGCCCGACAACTTTTGTGAAGAAGTAATTTATACTTTAATTTAGCTCGTACAAGCCCCCAACTGAATTAACAGTAAAATTCTTCTTATTATTATTATTGTTATTATTGGCTCTATAAATATATATATATATATATATATATATATATATATATATATATATATATATATATATATATATATATCTATATCTATATCTATATCTATATCTATATCTATATATATATATATATATATATAAAAGATATGGATTCTTCTTCTTCTCAGATGTCAACTTGAATAAGTTCAAAGAAAGCAGTGATCAACCAAAGGCTGAAGATATCACTGTAGATTTTCTCCAGGAATGGTACTGGTGATGGCCATATGCGTTTTCTCTGTTCCTCATATGTTGGGCACCTTTGAAGCAGATGTTCGGCAGTCATTTTATCAGTGCCACAGTCACACTCATCAGTAGTTCCTATCTTTAATTTGTTGAATAGATGGTATCTCAATCTGTTATGACCTGTGCGAAGTCTGAAGATTACCACTTGTTCACTTCTGCTGAGCTGGTAATACGGATCATTTTTGTGTGTGGCCTGGATGCTCTATTCCCACTTGTGCTTGTACCTGCACTTGATAAAACTCTTGGCCTCCTCATAAGTTATTTGTGTCAAGTTGAGGAAGCTTTCCCCCTTCCTTTGCCAATCTGTTAGCCTCTTCATTTCCAGGAATGTTGCAGTGAGAAGGGATCCACTATATCACGACTCTTTTGTATTGCTGACATAGTCTGTGAAGTGTTACTCTTAGGTCATCCAGTTCAGCATTACTTTGACTTTTCAGCGTTGTAATTACTGACAGCGCATCTGAGAAGATAGCTACTGGTCTCTCTGAGCTTTCTTCTGTAATTAGAATTTCTGATGCAGTTTTTAAGGCCTCTGCTCTGAAGTTACTTGAAAATTTCCCTTTTGCGACTGCTATCTTTTTTTTTGTGTGCCATTGCTTAAGCTCAGGAAGGCTCCTCCATCCCCATCTTCTGTTGTATTAGTTGCTGATCCATCTGTGTATGCATGGATCCAGGTGTTGCTTGGGTAATGTTTCTCTATATATTTTGTGGTTAGGACTCTCCTTTCTGTTTCATTTTGGCTGTTCTTTCTCTCAATACCAGGAACGTTTTCTATCATTTCAGGGAAGCACTGTTGTTTCCAAATTGATAACTTGTGTGCAGTACATATTGGCGTAGCTGCTGATATTGCGTTTATGGGGTCTGCTCTCATCTTTGTTTTGACTGTCTCTAAAAAGTTGCTTTGCTTCAGTCTTCCCCTTCCAAGTCCATTTATTCTCTGGTGCATTGGGTGGTCTATCAGCCTCCTGAATTTCTCGGCTTGTTGCTGGGTTCTGCTATCTCTTCTATCCTCCATAGGCTGGAGGTGAGTAATCTTTTCCAACTCTTCAATGGGTGTTGACTTCATGCCCCCTATTATCATTCTCAATGCTTGGTTTTGGGTTCTGTTTATTTTGTGATCTACCCTTCCAAGATGGAGGTGAAATTCTTTTCTCACCTTAGACGCCGAAAGAAAAACATCAGGAATGTGTATATTTCGATGGATAGTACCATGTTATGTTAAATTATAGAATAAAAGATACATCAGAGTATCTAGTGGTGTAGATATTTTCCTATAACTGACCTCGAAACCCTCGAATCGGTCGGTTGGATAGGAGGGTTGATCAGAGAGTTAACAATTCACTATCGTAAAACAAGCGATTGTTACCGAAACAGAAACAGGCTCGACAGTAAACATGACTCATTCTAATATCTTGGGGGCTAAGGAGATTTTTAAAATTGGATACTGGAATGTAAGAACTATGTATCAAGACGGAAAATTGGAAGAAGTAATTAAAGAAATGGCAAGCTTCGTCTGTTTAATTCAAATGTTATCTCAGTGTTAACATACGGCTGTGAGAGTTGGAAAATAACAAAATCATTGGAGAACAAGCTGAATACATTCGAGAACAAATGTCTTAGAAAACTCATGAACATCAGTTGGAAAGAATTCAAGATTAATCGACAAATAAGAGAAGACTCTAGGCAGAAATATGTCTCCGACTATATAAGGAAAAGACGATGGTCATATATCGGTCATGTCCTACGAATGCAAAACAACAGAATACCACTACAGGCGCTCACTTGAGTTCCTGAGGGTAAGAGGAAAAAAGGAAGACCAAAAGAAACACTCAGAAGAACAATAATAAGAGAAGGAAGAACGTTGGGCCTAAATAATGTGCAAGAGCTAAGAGGAGTGGCGTCACAATGAACAACCTGGAGAGCACTGGTTTCTGCCTTATGCGCCGTGTTTGGTGCTTAAAGAATTTATTATTATTATTTTGTCAAAGTTCGACTTAGCTGCCGTTGACCATGCTGCAATGCCATATTCTAAGACTGGTCTCACTCGCCCAGTATATAGCTTCTTTTGTACTCTCTTGTCTGCTCCCCAACCCGTGCCAGCAAGTTTTTTCATGATTGCCATTTTCTGCCTTGATCTTGTCCTGTTTTTTTCAATCTGGGTTTTCCAAGTCAAGCGGCAATCAAAGGTAATGCCTAGGTAGTTTGGGTTTTCATCCAGATGTAGATTTTTCCCATTTAGCACCAATTTGGAGATCTGTGGTTTGTTTGAGAGAGAAAACACTGTGTATGATGTTTTCCCTTCATTTATCTTTACTAGCCATGCCTTGGCCCACTCCTCCAATGATGTTATGGCTTGCTGCATCCGAATGCTTGCCGTAGTGATATAATAATAATTATAGCCGCTTCAGTCATAATTGACTGTGGGAATGCGCTCCTGTGATGACAGCCCTCAGCTGCTTATTTTCCTGATTTTTGACTTTTCTCCTCTCTTCGGCTTATTGTGTGAGCTTCTTTTCGCCCAATCTGAGGTGGCGCCGTAAATAGCATCGCCACTTGGTGCGATCGGCAACTTCATCCTCCCACATTGCTGGATTTATGTCCAGTGCTCTCATCTCTCTTGCACATATCGTAGTGATATATTCCTCAGAGATCCACAGGGCTAAGTCGTCTGCAAAGGAGGCATTGTGGGTTCTTCTTGGAATATTCTCTGATGTCATTAATACATGCGAGGAACAGCGAGGGTGAAAGGACTCCCCCCTTGGGGAACACCCTGCTCCAATACCATCTTCCTACTGGTCTGTCCTTGTAGTTGGACTCTGGCAGTTCTTTAATCAAGATGGTGGCTGATCCATTTGAACATTCTCCCACACACTTCACTTCTTTCCACACTTTGTCAAATGCTTTTTCTAAGTTCACCCAAACCACCAGTGTGTGCTTTTTTTCTTGGAAAGCGTCCTCAATTTCCTGAGTTATATAAGTGATCTGATCTTCAGTGGATCTGTGTTTTCTGAATCCTGCTTGCTGTGGGGCTAAGAGATGTTTTTCCTCTAGATGCCACATTAGTCGGGTATTAATTATGCGCTCCATCAATTTTCCAACACAGCTAAGTAGACTGATAGGTCTGTTGCCATTTGGTTCTATCTGAACTTTGTCTTTCTTAGGTATTGGAATCAGTATGGCGTCTTTCCATGCCTGTGGTACTATTCCTCTTTTCCAGCTGCAGTTTAGGATGGCCAGAAGCTTCTTTGTTCCTAGGCCTGTTAGCTTTTCATTGGTTATCCCATCTTTTCCAGGTTTCTTTTTCTTTAGCGCCCTCATTGCCTCTTCCATTTCTTACATTATTAACTTTGCCATCATGTGTTCTTCTGGTGCAAGCTTTTTGTTGTCATGATTCCTTTGTTCATCAGTGATGGCCTTTCTTCTGTCTATAGGAACATCAGTGTGGTTTGCACTAGCATAGTGTTTCATGATTGCATTTGCAGCTTTTTTTCCTTGTTTGATTGTGATGTGATTTTGTAAGGTTCTTCGTTGTTCAAAGCTCTAACTAGTTTCCACAGTTTGTTCTCTTCTTAGATATGGATTCATATGTGTGCACTCCTATCTATAATAACAATCAACTAGGAATTTGTAAAACAACATATAACAAATTTAATGATAAATTATTATGTAATTTAAAATTAAACAAGGTTAGGTCTTGATGGGGTGCAAAAAGATTATGTTATTGTCATCGATACTTGATGGAAAGTAAATGTTCGTTGCATGGCCTGTTTAAGAAGCACTTAGCTGAAAATCGGTGAGCACTGCTACTGTTGTTCATCAGTTCGTTTCTCTGTGATAAGGGGCACATCCCGAGCGAAGGGTGCAGGGGGTAACCTCTCCTGTTGTTAGTGCTGAGTATCTTCACAAGCCCGTCAGATATGGCCGTCTAATGTCGACAATCAGTTTTCGGAATCTCAGACTCGCAGCATGAATGGTCTTGTAGACTCGAACCAGGAACTGCTCTCGTACCACGAACTTTAGAGGAAAAGAAAAAGAAAAATGCCTCTGCTAAGTGTATTGTGGTTGGAAGATTAATCAGGCGCCTTTCTCGCTATCCGTCCACCAGTTTTTGTCTCTCAGAAATGTTATTCTCCCTGAGCATATACAGCATAACTCAGGAAATATGATGAGAAATCCCCATTATTCTTTTGGTTAATTTAATGGGAAAGATGTGTCTGGACAGTGCAAGTGCAATGGCTTGTGCCTGGAGGAACATTATGAAGTTACATAAATCTCACAGAATGATAATATACACACTATGCACATTGGATGTAATCATCACTCACTCACTGCTCCATTCGGAGTCTGGGGTTACCTCTGCTTTTGGTTCCCTGTTAGAATTAGCATGAAGCAATCACCAGTGCTTCCTGTGGTAGTTTATGAATATACTCTTTTCATATGCTGAGGTTGCCAGCCTCGTATAGACTTTTACAACCACTAACACGTACAAACATGTCAAATTCAAAGTATAAAATATATGTTACAACTTACTCCAATATGGGATCATAGACTTCTTGCTTAGGTTGAATAGTCTCAGCAACGATGCAGATGCCTCGACCACACGTCTGGGGTATTATTTCTTCTATAGAATCTTTCTGTGACTTGTAAGTAGGTCCTGTAGAATTCTGGGTTCCGTATTAATCTGGCGAGTTTTCTTTTCCAGTGCTCAAAAGATGCTCTAATACGTTTTTGTGTCCGGTCCCATCAGTTCAGAATCCTAACTTCTACTCTTTCCTGGCTTCAGTCCGAGCTGTCTCTTTGACGATTCTGGAATGTAGTGTCGTATATCTAAAATGTTCTATGTTACATCATAGTTCTCAGCCGACGCTCACATGTGGCGTTACTTTCCTCATGGAATTTTCTGCATGACTGATGCGTTTGCAAAATTCAAACGGTCAATTTTCCGTATAAGGTGTTGCTGTATCCGTCTATTCTCAGTAATGTTTATATTCGCAATCTCTTACATTCATCTTGCTTATAACAAGCTTGTCCGGATGTTTATTCAGGTGTGTCTGTAATATGCCACCAGATTGATAATTGACCGGCACTCCCTATGCAAACAGCCACTGGGAGTCATTACACGAAAATGACCTTGCCAGCCAATTTGGTTTGATTTGTATCAAACTCTCAGGTAAACAAACACGACTAAAATGAATGGAAGGAGTGTAAACATTGACTCAAAAATACCAAATATGGTCGGAACGTAGAAATATAGAATGTGCCGACAATAGAATAGTGCACATAATTAGTACACACAATAAAGGTAGTTCAGTACTGCAGGAGAGGAAAAAAAAAATTAACCAAATTATGTGACACTAGCCTTACATTCGACGCCAAATTCCAGCAATCTTAGCCTTGTTGATTCATCTATTGCAGCATCATTCTCGAACAGGTGATCATTAATTGTCCTCAGTATCTCTCCCTTATCCAGTGTCCCCATTATGGGTGCTCTTGAGGCTAGTCTGTCAGCTGTCTTATTACTACGTACCTCTGCATGACAAAGACAGTACAGCCACACCAGTTCCTGCAGATTTGATGCTTCTATGAATGTTTTCCATTCATGCCGTAGCCATCCATTTTGAACCTTCCGAAGCATGGACTGAGAGTCTGACACAATAACTGCCTTTGTTAATGAGTTTCAGACAACCACCTTAAGGCTGCAGTAGCTGCCTCTACCTCCATTTTTGTGCTGGAGGTTGTTATCATGTAAGCCCTGTGATGTTCAGCGATGGTTCTGCCCCTTTACTCTAGCAGAGAAGCCCCATCCTGATTTATCACCATGGATTACAGACCCACCAGTGTACACAATGACATCATCATCCCAAGCATGATCATTTATCAGTTGATTAATTTCCATCTCTGCTTTCCCATTGCCCCAAGATCAGTGGTGAAGAAGCTTATATCCATATTTTGGCTATTTTGTTACGTTGTATAATAATGCTTAGTTAAATGCATGTGTTTATTTTTTTTTAATGTGTTGTTTTGTTGTTCTGCCACAGTCCAACTCAACTGTGTGTTTGTTACTTTATTCATAACCTTTCAGCTCCCCAAGGAGCATAGACTTTCAACAAACTTATGCCAGATCTTTCTATCCGGTGCCATCAGCTCAAGGTTTTTCCATGACTTCTTCATCCCCTTCTTGTCTTTCTCTACCTCTCTTCTCTATGTGTTCCTTGGCCTCCCTCTACCTCTCTTCTCTATGTGTTCCTTGGCCTCCCTCTACCTCTCTTCTCTATGTGTTCCTTGGCCTCCCTCTACCTCTCTTCTCTATGTGTTCCTTGGCCTCCCTCTACCTCTCTTCTCTATGTGTTCCTTGGCCTCCCTCTACCTCTCTTCTCTATGTGTTCCTTGGCCTCCCTCTACCTCTCTTCTCTATGTGTTCCTTGGCCTCCCTCTACCTCTCTTCTCTATGTGTTCCTTGGCCTCCCTCTACCTCTCTTCTCTATGTGTTCCTTGGCCTCCCTCTACCTCTCTTCTCTATGTGTTCCTTGGCCTCCCTCTACCTCTCTTCTCTATGTGTTCCTTGGCCTCCCTCTACCTCTCTTCTCTATGTGTTCCTTGGCCTCCCTCTACCTCTCTTCTCTATGTGTTCCTTGGCCTCCCTCTACCTGTCTGAGATGTTTATATTTTATGAGGCTTTAGATTCTCAGCTATAAACTGGTACAGGTTAAACTTAAAAATGATTTTTTATACATATATATATATTGCATGTCAAAGCACCTGGCCATTCACAAAAAATCAGCATGCCATCGAATGCTAACTCAAATTTTGTCTTCTCAAGCACACTTTTTTCTAAACAGCATAACTATTCACTAAATTTTTATCATTACAGAAGTCATTGAAAGATGTTTCTTATGACAGCAGTATCTCAAAATGTCAAAATATTGCATTTGTGACATTTCATTATAGTTGTTTTTAAATTGTTGGAGACAAATATCCTGTTCTAATCCCTGATGGGTTATAATTAGGATATATAGTTTCTATAACTTTAGACAGTTTTATTTAATTTCCACTATTTGCTTATCACATTACTCCTCATCATTTATTGCATACAGGGTAAATGAAAATTTCTAAATAAGTGTGTGGATTTGTTTTTTTTTAACAACATGGCGAATTCTTTTTTGTGTTTGTAATTTTTGGTATGCAACAAAAATAAGTGTGTGCGTGTATGTGGGTTAATATTTAATTTCATACTTTTGATACATAACTTAGCTGAGCTAAATTTTTCATTCTTTTTGAGGTCCATTATTTCTTCACTTTTGTTATAGTAAAATTTTTTAAATATTTACTTCCATTGCACTATAAAAATTCTTTTTCTTATTCTATTTATGAACAGTTAGTGCTGATTCTGCTGCCATTAAGTTGAAACAGTACAGTGAAAATATATATAGTTAGTCCTGCTCCAGGTGGTTCCCAGGGTTCTTCAAGGACGCAGGTATCAGCCAGTCCTGTCATCAAAGGTGACCAAATAGAGAGAGGCTTGTGATGCATGGGACTGGCAACCCCATTATGCAAAATAATTCACCCCAGAAACCATCACTACCAAGGCTCACAAGCTCTCTGGCTGAGCCCCTCCACATGGAGGCCACTGCAGTGGAGGCCTCCTAAAAGAATGAAAAAAGGGTAGGATGGATATATATATAGATATATATTCAATACCATAATACCCACCGTAAGTACTTCGGTCGGTCAGTCACATTTTGCACACCGTCATCTGTGCACTTTTTCTATTTTTGAGAGAGTACATTAACTTTCAACCACAGCTAAGGGGGTGCAACTGTGGTTGAAAGTTAGACAATAATTGTATTGTTTCCCCTTATATGTACTCTCCCGAAAATAGAAAAAGTGCGCATTTGAAGGTGTGCGTGAACAGTTTGATTATGGAAAGAAGCCAACAACATGATTGATAAACAGTACATGAACTGGAGTTTCGTCAACGTTCTCAGAGGCAGTAAGTTGACTATGGCTTCTCAGAGGCAGTAAGTCGACCGTGGCAAGATTTTAAAAGATGCATGAACAATTACGAGACATGTTGTCATAAAAGAAATGTTAGTTATTTAGTCAATTTACGGCCCATTAGATCATTATCACTGCTCCACATGTCATTTAGGTAAGGTTACTCCATGTCTTCATATTTAATACATCCATATAATTTTCACTACAAATATCTAATGACGGTCGCCTGCAATGAAATGACCACAGTAGTGATAGTACCGTCTGTAATACATGTAACAGAAACAACACCCTATAATTAATAACCTGTCAATGTTGACGGGTTATTACTAGTGTATATATATATTATATATATATATATATATATATATATATATATATATATATATATATATATATATATATATATATATATATATATATATATATATATATATATATATAATGTTCACTGCATGCATTTATACATTTTTTTATGTTTTCATGAGCAGTATTCTGTGTGAATCTATTCACTTAATGTTTAATAATCATCTAATTAAAATAAGTGATCATTAAAAGGTTATTTGTTTTTCTTTGTCATTTCCTAGATGGAATGAAATTGGAAAGTATTTTTCTTTAAATTTTGTGTTATTGTCACTTTCAGACTGTCACTAAAACCTAAAATAACTGATGCAAAAGCTGATCTCCAAAAATGTGATAGTTTTTTTTTTATTATTCGCTTACAGTTTTTTTTTTTAATGATGTGCTTAACACTGTACAGTCTGCATTGAATTATATTTTAAATGTACACAACTGCATTACTACCGCTGTCATTGTTTGGCTTGTAAAATGCAACAGGTAATGCAACATTGAGTAAGAACATAACAAAACACATGACCGAATGTGAACACAATCATTTGTGTGCATAACAAACTGCCCCAGTCTAGCTAACAACAACTGTCACACAAACGACTCCCTACATACGGACCCAAGGTTAGGTCTAGGATGAGCATTTCAAGCTTTAAATTATGACACAGACGACCACACTTAATTATGTGTAGAGACTGCACCAGCATCCATAATTAAGAATTTGATACACTAGGAACATGTGAACAATGGTTCATTATATTTGTGAGTGACAAAAATTTACTAGCATTTCTCAACGTAAATCACACACGTATATCCCATTTAGAATTTACAAATGTATATTCTTGCTACCATAATATATATATATGTGATGATTACCTGTCTAAAAATTCATACAAGTTTACATTCATACAATCATTACTTATACTCTTGGAATTACAGTGTATGTCAGTTAGAAAATTCACAGAACAGACTTGTTTTGGTTGTGAACCCATGAGCTGAGCGCTGTACAATTTTGAGTCAGGAAAGGAAGAGAATGTTCATCTAAGGCAAATCTAGAACAAAGACCAGTGAATATTATGATACATCATTTTTCCTTTTCCACCACTAAAGCTGGATCCCTTGCAGGAAGCCTGCACAAAGCATACATATGCTCTTGCAGCAGTGGTTTAAGTAGTAATCTGTTTTACATGATGAGGTTGCCAGTATTAGTTGCCTTGTATGACATGCCTGAGTGAACAGTAGTTATATTCTTTCCTCATGTCATAAAAGACCTTCAGGAATTACTTGGGGCATGATGATGCTGGCAGTAGAGGTTTTGTAGATCATGAGAAAGCAGCCAACAGTATACAGGAACAAGTTCTAGTACATTTCAGAAGATTATGCAATACAATTAGTATTACAAGGCAGTCCTTGCTCTGGAATCCGCAGGGTACGAGAGGCAGAGGTAGACCAAGAAACGCATGGAGAAGAGAATTGGAGACAGAAACAAAAAAGATGAGGAAGTTATGGAAAGACCTTGAGCTGGTGGCATGCAACAGGAGGACTTTGCTTGTGTTCGTTGAAGACCTATGCTCGTTGGGGAGCTAGAAGGTATTGATTGATTGATGTAATACACAGACAACTTTTGGACAATATCAGAGCTTTGTACCATAACAGTTTAAATATAATAAGAACTACGGATGGTTTACAAACACACTTTAGATAAACACAAGGATGTGTGCTGTAAGCCCCACTGTTTAGCATCAATATAAACAAGTAAACTACAGAAGCAAACCAGTAATCAAGACACCATTGTTACGGGCCGCTTCTATTACCAGATATTAGAAGCCCGTTGGACGTGAGTTATTGGGTTGCTCTTCAATAATTCTTTAGGTATTATATTCATCTCTACCATTTCGGCTTACAGTTCAATTGCAGATTTAGAGCCGTTTATTGTGTGATTCAATATTATTATTTAATTCAGTGTCGTTCATTACTTCGTATTAATTCTCCAGCAGTGTTGTATTATTTTTATGATTAAACTTGTATATAATGTGATAGTCTGTACTGACCTTGCAAGGGTTATCTCAACAGTCACAGCACATTAGTAAACTTGAATAATTCAGGCAATTAAAACAAGTTCCATTGACGACTGAATATTTAATACATGTCCTTTTTCCAAATGAATACAGAACGATTTCACACAACTAATATTGGCATTAAAACATAGTTTTTAGGATCTACTCAATGTTCATCCTACAGACATTGCATGTCTGTGTTAACCGTTAATTCTATAGCGTCCTTGAGTCTGCAACCAACTCTTTCAAATCCGTTTAGTGGAATTATTATCATTACGAAATGATATCCTTATTTCATATTCACGTATTCTGTCTATGTCCACTTATTCAATACTTTGGCTTTCCTAGCCAGGCTTTAACTGCCATAAATATAATATCCTTGCAAAACGTATCCTACGCTATTCGCGATTATCCTTTAGACACTCTGGTCCTATACTTTTGACTTGATTAGCTTTTCCAGCATAATCTACACGGATTTCTACGCTATTTATAATTCACAGTGGATATACCACTTTATATATATATTCTTCATCAGTGGCCATGCCACATATATTATACACATTCCATAAGTGGCTCTGCCACACATTTGAAACACTGCCGGACGGCACTATGGCCATACATAGACTTACATATTCCTATTGGCTTCCCAACAAGAACACAAACGGTTCTACACTTGAGTAAGTGGCTATGCCACACATTTGAGACACTTTCCATAAGTGGCTATGCCACACATTTGAAACACGGCCATCAGGCCCGCAGGCCACACGTGGACTGCGGTTACTAGGGCCTTGACACGTCATACATCGATTTGCGCGATTTCTAGTATTAATTCAATTGAGGTGTCTCGAGGTGCAACCATGCGAATGTGGCCTACATTCACATGCTTGCAAACCCCAAAACAATCCTCGACAACCATAAACCAGGGTGTTCAAACCATTTCATCACAGGGGCCATACATGTATCTTAGTGTGAAGTGTCAGGCCAAACAGTGAAAGAAATAGTGCATTAGCAGGCCAACATATATACAAGTCTGCATCATTTTATCCGAACACCCGAAAACTGAAATATTTTGAAAATCGAAAGTTTCTTTGGCCTACTTTGGGAACTTTTCGATCACAATGTAGGAGATTTCTTACTATTTTGGGCGAGTTTGACTATGTTTATAAAACACATTTTGAAGGACTTGGGCTATTTTGGGCAATTTTCAAACACAAATTAGCCGACATCTGAAAACCAAAGAAAATCCAGTTTCTGAAACAAAGCTGTCCCCAAGAATTTTGAATAAAAGGATACAGACTTGTGCGTGTGTATATATATATATGTGTGTGTGTGTGTGTACATATATATATATATATATATATCCTTCAAAAGAAGTTAAGGACCAGTAGGTGAAAATGACCCAAAAATAATAAAAATTATATTTCATAAGCAATTAATCTGACATTGATTTTTCTCGAACGACAAACATTCAACATGTGCTGCATGGGCCACCAGCATACCGTGTGGCTAGTGTTCGGCTCAGCAAGCACGCTGAAAAAATGTTGCTGAGACGCCAAAATGTGGGTGTTTTTAATGATGTCTGAGCATGAAAAAAATACCTGCTATTCCAAAAATGCGTGATGCATGTGGGAGACTATAGTGTTGGTCTTGAGCTGTACTCACAAAATTGTCTTTATAAGCAACACAAGTGCTACATAACCATTGCACAACAATATGCCTCAACGGCGAAAGCTGAGTGTTGTGGATAAAGGAAGAGCCAATGCGTGGTTGCAGGAAGGTCTTACTGTCCAAAATGTCGGTCAGAGGCTTGCGGTATCTCATTCAGTTATTGTCAGACTGCAGCAGCGCTTTGCCCAGACTGGAATCGTCGAGGAACAGCAATGCACAGGTCGTCCTAGAGTCACGACACCTCGAGAAGATCGCTTAATTCAGAGGCAAGCACTGCAACGGAGAACTGCAAGTGCAAATGTTATTAGACAGTTCCTCAGAGATGCTACCAACGCTGTAGTCAGTGATCAGACTATTCGGAATCGCCTTCACGATGCCAACCTTCGTGCTTGTCGTCCAGCCATTCGACCACACTTGACTGCTGCCCACAGACCAGCTCGTTTAGCATGGTGTATGCAGCACGTGCAGTGGCAACGTGCACAGTGGGCTAACGTTATGTTCACGGATGAGTCCCGATTTGTCTTGGAGCCTACAGATGGACAAATCAGAGTATGGAGGCATCGTGGTGAACGCTATAGAGATGCTGCAGTCATCGAACGTAACCGATATGGTGCTGGATCAGTGATGATGTGGGGAGGCATTAGTTTACTCCACAGAACCCCCCTCTATCATGTGACTGGGAATCTGAATGGTGACCGCTACCGTGACGAGATTCTACAGCCTCTTGCCATCCCAGCCCTGCAAGTTATTGGGCACAATGCAGTCCTTCAAGATGATTTTTTTTTTTTTTTTTTTTTTTTTGCGTTCGCCCGCTAATACTCGAGGCGAAATCTCAGGTTATTATTTTATGTCTAACCTGACATTGATTTTACGTGAGTATCCCTTTATTTCTTGTATAGAGACAGGTGTCCCTCGCCATTCAGGCAAATACTCGCCGATTTCGGAGGTACCCATTGCAGCTGGGTCGGCTCAGGAGCCGCCAGTCCCTGGTCGACGACACTCCTTCAAATGTCTCGCCAGGTCTCAAGTTAATCCAGTCCAAATCCCGGTCGACGAAAAATCCTCAAATGCCGTCGCCCGGGTTTGATCCTGTATCACCCGGTCGCCAGAGCGGTGTTGTAACCACTACGCTAGCGCGGCTCCCCTTCAAGATGATAATGCAAGACCACACCGTTCTTGTGCAGTAAATGCTTTCCTGCAAGAAGCGGGTGTCAATAGAATGGATTGGCCTGCAAACAGTCCTCCTGATTTGAATCCCATAGAACATCTTTGAGACGAACTTCGGCGACGAGTTAAGCAACATCAGCCATCTCCTGCAACTCTGCATCTGGTACTTCAGCATCAGTGGCAGGCAGTGCCCCAATTCTTCATTCGCAAGCTCATCATTTCCTTGCGACAGCGGTGCCTTGAAAGTATCGCCAATAATGGAGGACACACACGCTACTGACAATGTTGACCTTTGGTGTTATTCTCATTAATTTTGAAAATGAGGGTTGTATTGATTGCTGTGCAGTCATTTTACACACGTTAATGCAACCGTCATGAAAATAGTGTTGACTGTCACTGATAAGCTTGTCATGTTATATTTTGAAGTGCTGTGTTTTTATTTTTCATTTTCATTTCACTTTGCACCCTTAATAAAAATGGTCCTTAACTTCTTTTGAAGGGTATACATATATATATGTTTATATACATGCAAACAGGGTGATTGAAAAATCACCTCCTATTTAAAACCTGCCATTTCTTCACTCCCATCCAACTAACTTATATAAAACAAACGTCAAAATAAAGACAATTAACTGACATTGTATAACATAAAAATGCACAAAATATATGACTATTTACTGGTTTACTTCTTAACAGCTGAAGTTTAGATAGTCTAGTGACATAGTTATGGAGAAAGGTTCACGTTTTCTTAAAGGTTAAGCATCCCTGTCTATCTTAGTGTATGTCCATTCCAGCTCTACTTTTCTCTTATAATACCATTTTGGTTTTTTTCTTGGAGGTAGGCATTTGGCTTCTTTTGACATCTTTTACGAGCACATAGTTATAAACCCAGATTGTAATAAATGTAGAGCTAACTGTGATAGCAGGACTATGCTCCTGCAGAACTATACAGGATTTTTTAAAAGAGAATCTACAAACTGGGCCAGATTATCCACAATGTCATCAGGCTTGATACTTGGATGGCTTTCATCATGGCTTCTGTAAAGTAAATTTGTGCATTAAAATTCTTCAGGTATTAAACTCATTAATGAAATTTTACAAATTACTAGCACGATAATAATAATGGCATGGATGATGAAATGAAGTAAACAAAACACAGCAGACTAATTTTTATAAAGCAAATAATAATAATCTCACAATAATGCTAGGTCAACATTGTTACAAGACAGTTTAATATAAAAGCATTTAACTTAAACATCTTTAAATGAATCTTACAACTTAATACACATATTCTTTCCTTTTGAATCCCTGAAACTTATTCTTACTTCTTTGTTTGCTTCTATGAATGTTTCATGAGCCTTGGCTCTGGAACTTCAGGTTTTGCTTCTGTTTAAATCTGCTTTCTTTTTTCCCTCCTACTTCTGACATGTTAATAGCTTCTGTTGTTATCCATGCTCTGCACTGGCATTTCCTTTTTTTTCAAGAACTATCAACATATGTCTCATTCCATATATCAAGAATGTGTGGCATATGTCTCATTACCTATATGACCTAACCTAACCTAAAATTATAATCTTGAAAAAATTGGTATTTATGCTTTTATGGCAGAAAGGCACAATTCAGAATATAACTGCCTAATTTTATAAATCTTTTAAAAAATTCTCATTTCGAAAACTTAATCAAGATGAAAGTAAATCACAAGGTCTTATATTTGGACATGTGCCCTAATATAACTGATAGATATTGTGTCTAGGCTGAATGAAACGTGCCTCGCCAAAATGAAGAAAAGTTTCATTAAAAAAATAAAAATAAAAGGTGAAAGTAAAACACACCTGAATTTTCCTGTGCGGACTAACACACCTGCCATTCCACAGACCTGTGCTCCTCCTATATCACTGATAATATCATCTCCTACCATGACTGTCTGGAAAACAGTTACAAAACAATAAAATATTATAATTACCAACTTAACTCACTGTTCTGAATTGTTTCTATTCATGCTTTAACCTAGATCAGCAGTACAGCCTGTTTTATTTCATTGTTTTACAAATTTCTTATTCAAGCTTTAATGGAAATTTAGTAACAACTCAAGTCATCCTACAACTTTTTACAGTTCATGCATTTTTTAATCTTCTAGTTCAAGCAGGTTATTAAATTTAAAGAGCAAAAAGCTTGTATAATTAACTTTCCAAGAAAATTAAAAATACATGCCTCAGCTGGTGAAATGCCCATATCATTCAATACAGCAGTGAAAAAGGACACAGATGGTTTTCCCACCACTTCTGCTTTCACATCTGTAGCATACTGAAAAGACAAAAATACACAAGTTCTATTTCAAGATTTCCAGTGTACTAGAAACTATCCTTGTGGAATGAACGAACGAACTTTATTTTCAAAGGGTTAAGAATTGGAGAAATAACAAGAACGTTCAACTGAAGTGCTAAAATATTATCGTAAAATTCAGGAAATTGGTTTTTTGGCACTGACTTTACTCTGTCTGTGTGTTACTGGGGCTTAAAGAACAGGAAGGAATAGTAACACTGTCCTCTATCATGCACGCCATAAAAGGGGTCGGCAACCCCATCCTGCTATAATTTAAGGAACAGAAGTTTCAGACCACAGCATGAATAAGGCATCCAAAACAAGTAACCAGCAATTCAGCTCAGAGATTGGAAGGAGGCCCACAGTTATTTATTATTGCAATAATGTCCTACGTGGAAAGCCGGAGGAAGTCTGGACTGCTGATTCAACTTCTTTCACCCAGGATGACCTTCAGGTTGGGCAACTGAAACATTTTGAAGATTAAATGAAAAAGAAATAATCCTGGAGGTGCAGCAGCTATGATAAACTAAAACAGACACCTTTTACTGTGCAATGCAAGATGAAAGGGAATAGAAAAGCAGAAAATGGACATGGGAGAAATACTGCTTTCCTCAGGACTTGAGGAAGAAAGCAAACCTGATAGTGAAAGTTTGACACTAATGATGTCAAAGAAGGCACTTACAGAATAGAAGGCAATGGGATACCGACTAATATCAGAAACATTAAATACTGTAAAAATGAAACTGATAAAGTATATCATCCTACGTTACATGCTGACTAATGATAGAAGCAATCCGTGAAAAAATAATTTTACAACAGACTTAAAAATAGCACGGATAAAAAGACATGGAAATAAATTAGTCCTGATGGGTGACCTCACTGCAGAAACAAAAACAGACAACAGCAGCTCTGAAGAGATTGTTGGAAAATAGGGACATCGAACAATGAATGAAAAAAGGACAATATTCATCAACGTCTGTGCTACGAATCAACTTGTTCTAGGAGGAAAAACGTTTCCACATGTAGAATACAGAAAGCAACTTGGAGATAACCAAAAGACTTAAAATTAGACTGGTCTTATCTGCATAAAGCTCCATTTAGTTCATGGCGATGTCCTGAATATGGCATAACTTGAGTGTCTATACTATTATATACTGTAGTTGCACAAATAATTACATTCAACACATGAGTGCATTTTTCTGTTCAGGCAACAGACAAATCTATACAGGTATCTCAAAATGAACTAAATATGTGCACAAATGAGCTATTCCCTGTATGATGAGATGAATAAAAACCAGGATTACTGCACCATCAGGAATGTCGTAAGGTGACTAATATGAGGTTGCCCATTGGACTGGCAACCTCATCATGTAAAACAAATGGCCACAGAAACCAGCACTGCAAGAGCATATGACTGCTTCGTGTGGGCTTCCTGCAAGGGGACCAGCTGCAGTGGTGGCTCCAAGCTCTATAAGAAGCGCAAAGGAAAAAGACAGTGAGTGATGATGCATAAACATACTCTCTTGTTTATCACATTTAGCTTCAAATTTTGATAAACCATCTTCAGTGAAACAGATAAGAATAAACAATACCTCAGGTACTGAGAGAAAGAACAGTCAGACTGAAACAGGAACAAGACTCCTAACCACAAAATACATAGAGAGACATTACCCAAGCAACATCTTGATCCATGCATACATAGATGGGTTAGCTACAAATGTAACAGAAGATGGAGGTGGAGGAGTCTTTCTGAGCTTAAGCTATGGCACAAAGAAAAAGCTGTCAGTCGCAACAGGAAAATTCTCAAGTAACTTCAGAGCAGAGGCCTTAAAAATTGCAGCAGAAGTGACAGAAGAAAGCTCAGAGAGACAAGTAGCTCTTCACAGATGTGCTGTCAGTAATTGCAGCACTGAAGAGTGATAATAATGCCGACCTGGATGACCCAAGAGTAACACTCCACAAACTATGTTAGCAATTCAAAAGAGTTGTGATACAGTGGATCCCATCTCACCTGCAACATCCTCGAAAATGAAGAGGCTGACAGACTGGTAAAGGTAGGTAGAAAGCTACCTCAACTTGACACAAGCATAACTTATAAAGAAGCCAAGAGTTTTATCAAGTGCAGATACAGGAGCAAGTGGGAAGCAGAGCATTCAGGCCACCAAAAAAATGATGTATATTACCAGCTCAGTAGAAGTGAACTGCCATCAACGGTACCTATACCTTGTAGCGGTATGGCAGCTTGTGTACCCTGACAATCCTCAGAGCTATGCCAGTGGGAGATTTACTCCTGGTAGGTTCAACCAAGCTGGACTGGTCTGCGTGGGTAGGGGTAAGACAAAAGCTGGTACTCTGGTCCTCCAGGTTGGGGGTTTTAGCACAGGGCCGACACTCCTGTCTATGTAAAAAATCGCACATGTTACTGAAACAACAATAAATGGAAAAAACTTTGCTGCGGGATGGACATCCGGAGTCTCAGGCTCGTATGACTGACAGTGGTGAAAGCCGAAAGGAAGCCACTGGCATGAAAACGGATGTCCCGACCGCAAAACACGAAACCAGAATTGGATTTTGGAACGTCAGAACTATGAATGAGGCAGGAAAGCTGAGACAAATCACAGCAAAGATGAGGAACTACAAGATACATATCCTGGGAATAAGCGAGAGCAGATGGACAGGTAAGGGGAGAATAAAAACAGCTACAGGGGAAACAGTACTTTATTCTGGCAGAGAGGATGGTCAGCACAACGAAGGTGTAGCCATTATCCTGAAGAAAGGAATGGAAAGGTCTTTACTGGAATGGAAACCCATCAACAACAGACTGATAAGAGCAAGACTGAGAGGGAGGTTCACCAACACCACAATTATACAATGCTATGCACCAACAAACGACAGCGATGAAGAGATCAAGGATGAGTTCTATCAACAGGTACAAAAAGAAATGGAAACTACACCCAGGTGCAATCTCATTATAGTAATGGGAGACCTAAATGCGAAAGTGGGAGCACACAATAATTATAATGAAAGAGTAATGGGGAAATGCGGCAGTGGAACAGCAAATGAGAATGGGGACAAATTAATAAGCTTCTGCAGTATTAACAACCTGGTCATTGGAGGAACACTTTTTCCACACAAGGAAGTGCACAAGTTAACATGGGAATCACCAAACGGACGAGACAGAAACCAGATAGATCACATAATGATCAATGGCAGATGGAGACATGCACTACAAGACGTGAAAGTAAGAAGAGGCGAAGATGTGGGAAGTGATCATCACCTAGTAGTAGCAAGACTGAAAGTGAAACTCAGAGCTGCTGGACCAGTTGCAGTCAAACAGAAAAGATACAACATCACGAAACTGAAGGATCCCATCACCAGAAAAGCTTTCGTGGTCGACGTAAAGAGAAGATATGAGATTATCAAAAGCCAGGAAAGAACAGAGACTGATGATGTTGACCAGAGATTCAACACCATCTCAACAATATACAAGGAAAGCAGCAAGTCATGCTTGGGATTCCAGGAAAGAAAGAGCCAAGACTGGATAACACCAGATACGCTAAACACCATAGCGAAGAGAAAGGAAATGAAAAGAAAGAAAACAGAAGCTAAGTCTCCCAGGTTAAAGGCAATATATAGTGAACAGTACAGTCAGCTGGACAAGGAAGTTAAACGTCAAACACGTGCTAACAAAAGGACATTTCTGGATGACCTTGCATGACAAGCAGAAGAGGCAGCACTGAGAAATGAACAAAGCACAGTATACAAAATAACTAAAATCATCAGTGGAAAACGAGGTGCAAACAATATTACATTAGTAAGAGATAAGCACGGAAATCTCATCACGACAGTAGAGTGACAGGAAACAAGATGGGCAGAGCATTTCAGAGAAACTCTGAATAAGGAACCACCTGAGACACAATTGAATGTTCCTGAGGTTGAAAATGATCTAGATGTTAATACAGACATCCCACGAAAAGAAGAAATCATCACAGCAATCAAAGGGTTAAAGAATGGAAAAGCTCCTGGTCATGATAACTTAAATGCAGAGCTATTTAAGACAGACCCAGAGCTAGCAGCAGAACTATTAGAACCACTATTTGCACAAGTCTGGAAAACAGGGACAACACCAACAGAGTGGAGAAAAGGAATAATTGTCAAATTGCCCAAGAAGGGAGTTCTTGCAGACTGCAATAATTGTTAGGAATAACTCTTCTCTCAGTTCCCAGCAAAATACTAGGCAGGATAATTATACAGAGAATCTCAAAAGCAGTAGACCACAAACTGAGGAAAGAACAAGCAGGATTTAGAAAGAACAGAAGATTTGTAGATTATATTTACCCTCAAGAACATTATAGAGCAGTGCTCAGAATGGCAAAGACAGCTGTACATTAATTTCGTTGATTTTGAAAAGGCTTTTGACAGTATACATAGGGACAGTTTATGGAAAATACTGAGGGCTTATGGAATTCCAAGCTGCATAGTGTCAATTATAAAAAGCTTTTATGCCAACTTTACGTGTAGCATTGGGCAGAGCAACCTAACCTTTGAAGTGAAGACAGGAGTACGACAAGGATGCCCCTTATCAACCATTCTATTTTTTAACAGTCATAGACTGGGTGATGCGCCAGACAACAGAGGGCAATCCAAGAGGAATAAGATGGACTACATTTTCTACATTGGAAGATCTGGAATATGCAGATGACATTGCACTGCTAGCACATTCACATCAACACATCCAGGAAAAAACGGATAGACTTAATAAGTATAGCCAGCAGGTGGGCTTGAACATCAACATAAAGAAGACAGAGGTCATGACGCTCAATGTGAGCAGCCCTGAGCCCATATCAGTAAGGAATCAGCAACTGGAACAGACAGATGCCTTCACATACCTAGGATGCATAGTAACACCAGACGGCGGAGCAAGCAAAGACATCAACAACAGAATGAACAAAGCAAGAACAGCCTTTTTTAGTCTAAACAACATCTGGAAGTCCTCTCAGTACAGCACAAGCACAAAATTAGGATTATATCAGAGCTGTGTGCTTTCTGTGCTTCTCTATGGCATGGAGAGCTGGAGAGTTACAGAGAAGGAAATGTCGAAATTGTCCTCTTTTCACACAACATGCCTAAGAAAAATTCTCCGAATCTTTTGGCCGAATACCATCACCAACCAAGATCTGCTTACTCGGAGCAAGCAAGAGGACATGCACACCATCATAGCTGGCAGACGCTGGAGCTGGGTTGGCCATGTCCTCAGAAGAGACCCCGATGCCATCACAAGAACAGCTATGCAATGTACCCCTGAAGGAAAATGAAAGAGAGGCCGACCAAAAACAACTTGGCTGAGGACTGTGGAGGCTGAGATGCAAAGAATGAACCAGAGTTGGGGCACTGTACGAAGGATGGCCACCGACCGAGCAAAGTGGAATCAATTTGTTGTTGCCCTACAAGACGCCACCAAGCGTAATGGCCACTGACTGCTTTGACGGTCGGCAGCTAAGGATCAAAGAAGAAGAAGTAGAAGTGAACAAGTGGTAATCTTCAGACATCGCACAGGCCACAACAGATTGGGATACCATCTATTCAACAAGCTAAAGATAGGAACTACTGATGAGTGCACCTGTGGCACCGATACAATGACTGCTGAACATTTACTTCAACGGTGCCCAACAAATGAGGAACAGAAAGCGCATATGGCCATCACCAGGACCATTCCTGGAAAACTCTACAGAGATACTAACAACCTCACCTCTGACCACTGCTTTCTTTGAACATATTCAAGTTGACGTCTGCAAGTGAAAGAAGAAGAAGAAATAATATCTAATCTAAAAGTCATTAAATGCACAGCTATTAAAACAATATCATGACAAATCAAAAATATAAGATGGAAATGGTTTGAGTATGCAACAGAAACCCACAAAATCAATTACCCTTATATAGCTCTGAGGTGTTTTTTTTTTTTTTTCATTAACATCTGTTTGCCTCATTTCCTCAAGACACCTCTCATTAAAAAATAAACATGTGTCCTTGAGTTATCATATTTGTTCTTATTGTAGTTATATTTCCAGGTAGTTCCCAATATAGATAGTACACTGGTCAGTACTGTTTCTTACTTCAGATAATTCATCAATTACCCATCAGCTCCCCGTGGAGCCTTAGCCTTTAACAAATGGGTGCCAGGTGCTCGTCCTATGCCATCTGTTCAAGCTCTTTTTATGTCTTTTTTATCCTTCTAATTTCTGTTTCCAGTTCTCTAGTCCATGTGTTTTTTAGTCTCTGTCTACCTCTCATACCCTTGGGATTCCAGAACAAGGACTGCTATGTAACACTTCAGATGTTATATTAAAAAATTTCAAGAAATGAAGGAAAGGTAAACATGAAGTAGAACAATAAAGTGGAGCAAACAAAAAAAAGCAATAAATACATTAAATGAACTAGATTGGTTAGCATATGACAAGTCTAAATGAGCATTTTCTTAATGCATAATGCTCTTAACCAGATTATTGTTTTAAAAAAAATATTTTTTTTTCCTGTGAAAATAACATATTTCTAATATGCCCAATTATTTCCTTAGCACAATCCCCATCTTTGCCTTGAACAAAATAAATAAATAATTTTAAACCAAAGAAACATGGCTCAAAACTGATGTCAAAACTAGTGAAGTCTTTAACTTGGGCTATGCCTTCAAAACGTTCGAAAACATTTAGAACAGCAATGATAGGCTTAATTTAAAACTAATGCCTATTGACAAAGAAAGCATTCTTACTGACATTAAGCACAAGGATATAGGAAAACTATAATTGATTACCTAATTTAGCACAGAAAGTATATCTAAGCAATGATAGTATCATGGAAGACTGTCTGCTTGTTGGTGGAATGTGGGGCCACCATGACAACACATGGTATAATATGCTTATTTTTTTTAAACACTCACAAAAACTCACAAAATACATACAAGTAATAAATAATAAGCACAATTTTCATCCTCTCTTTCAAACCGGTTATAACATTTTAAAAGCAAAAAAATTTTAACTTTTCCAAGCACATTAAGAAATACTGCTCGGCTAGTAAATTTTGATTGTGTGCAAATTATGTAAATACCTTTTTATTGATACACACATTAAGACAAAAATGACAAGCATGGAAAACTAAGAGCCAGAGATCAAGACTTCCATGATGACCCAGAGTCCAATGGGAGGACAACTTTAGACAATCTTTGAAGGACAGGGGACTAGAATGGAACCAGGTCAGGAAGAAGACAGCCGATAGGATAGTATGGCACTCTCTTTCCAAACCTCTACACCTCACGGTAGAAGAGGAACGACTAAGTAAGTAGGATAAGAACTCGACTTACCTCTAAAGCTTTCATGTATGCTCCTACATCTAAAACAAGTTTACCATTCTCTTGATAATACCTCCTGGAAATGAATAATGAAGGTTACAATGAAAATACTGTCTCTGCAAAATACTACCTTATTTAAGCTCCATATAACAATTAGTTTTTTTCAATCAATTTGTCAAAAAGTAGTTCTGATTAGTTCATTCATTTCAGTTTTTTGTTTATTCCATTTGAAGTGTGAACCCACCGCTACAGCTGGTCCTCTTGCTGAAAGCCTGTACCAAAGCAGAGATTGTTTATTTGTAGTGGCAGTGTCAGTAGCAATTTGTTAGCAATGTGTTTTACATAATGAGGTTGGCAGCCTCATGAACAACCTTATATTAGTAACCTCTTACAACATACCTGAGAAAGTAGTAGTTCTATTATGTCTTAGTGCCCTCGGTGATGCCCAGGAATAACACAGGGCTCTGGTCAGTTAGTTGGTCAATAATTTCCAGAATCTACTGGTCTATTCATTAATGTGAGTGAAAAAAAACAACTCAAATGCAAAAAAGTGATGGTATTTTAATCTACATTCATCATAATTAGAAAATCAATGCAAGGCTGACACTGCACTGCATTCTTTTCTGTCTCTTCTGTACTGATCTTAAAAGTATTTTCCAGATGCCTCATGTTCTAGTGATAATAAGCACTTCTGACTGCTAGACTTTGGAATAGAGACTGGTCATCAGCATCAGGCAATTCATCATGTTACATGACTGCCGATTTTCTTTTTAGTGACTCTGCATACCTGTCACCCTGTACGAATTTTTCGTACAATGTACGGATTTTTGATACTTTTAGCAGTGTACGGCCGTACAGACTCGTTGTACGGATTTTTCTCCCCCTCCCAAAAAAAAAAAAAAAAAATTTTTTTTTTTTTATATTTAAATTCTAAAAATATTTCTAACACAAGTTTTTTTTAAATTTTAAATCAGAAAATATTTTCTAGCCCAGGTTTTTTTAAACCAAATTTTTTTTATTTTTAATTCCGGGAATCTCGGCGTCCGTTTTTAAACTGAGGTCTCTCCCAGCAAGCAATCAAATCCTTTTGTATCCAACAATTCGGCAAAAACTTTGAATTCGGCCTCAAACGCTTTCGGTTTTCAGCGTGACATGACGTATTTTTAAAGTTACCTGTTATCAACGACCACGCCATTTTGTTTAAAAAAGCTAAGTACTTATAACTTGGTTAAATACTGCTATTGTTTTGCTTTGTTGCAATTAGTCGCGGTCTTAATATTTCCAGTTATATCTTGCCCTTCAATATATTTACAATAAATTGTCATAATATTCTGTGTAGGCCCTACATAACTACAAAAAAAAAAGTTTGTTTACGTTGAGTAGGCCTACTTTATTCCAGCGCTCGAGATTCGCTGCTTTATTTTTTAATAAAGTGGCAATCTGTTATCACTGGTCTAGGCTACCAACTGTTAAATAATAATTTTGTACATTTTTGGTGGTACGTTTTTTCTTCCTAGATTTGATATTCTGTTCATAATTTTGTTTATTTATTTTTTGTTGTTGCTGTTAGCCGTTTGCTTTGTTCACTGTATTTTTTAATCATTCTCTACTGCATGTTGTCTGATGTGTGTGTGCCTCTACTGACAGATAGTGGTCAGAACAAGAGCTTCTGTAGCTATTGACTGGAAGTTGTTGACCAGAAAACTAGTACTGGTGCCATCCGCTTCCCTAATTTGAAAGTCATCATTCAGCGACTCCTGATACTCCCTCACAGCAATGCTGACTGCGAAAGATCATTTTCAATGATGAAAAAAATTCTCACAGACTGCAGGAGGTCCATGAATGCGGACACACTCACTTCTATTTTACAGTGTAAGATTAACATTGATACATGCTGTGCAGACTTTAAGCCCACAAATGCAATTCTGCAAAGTGCTAAAAGTGCATGTGTTGATTATAATGCAAAACACTGTACATCGAAAGAATAGTGTACCTCATGATCACTAAGTTTTTTATATGTAAAGAACAGCATGAGACTATTAGCATGTTTTATATCACAATAATTCAAATGCTAATAGATTTGTATATGTCATTTCTCATTTTAAAACTGTATTGCGCATAATTTATTAATATATTTTTTGCGTAAGGATTTTTGGTTGTTTGTAAGGATTTTTTAGGTCCGGCGTACAGATTTTTGTCTCAGGAGGTTGACAGGTATGAATCTGTGTCATTGTACTTCCAGCATTTTTACTGTTCTTACAGACTGCTATTATACTCTCCAAAATATGTCCTTTCCTTATGTTCTTCTGACATTCTCTAAACCAGGGGTAGGCAACCGAGGAGCTGTAGGGATCTACTTAAAAAACACTGAGCTCTCTAAAGATCTACCTTGATAAAATTATGTCTGTTTTCAGGCTTCAGAGTATCTGGAATTTAGAATAAGTACAGCCTACATGTAACTTTCATCTCCGCTGCACGATCTGCTTCCTGCAATCCATAAACAGGGTAGTTGAAAATTAAAACTAAGTATTTTACCGAAAGTTAACTTCACTTCAAAGAAAAGATCAATTTCTATCTTGTGCAGTTCACGATTAAAGTGAATTTTGCTAAGCTAACTTGCAGCTTTTCACTGGGAATGCAGTAAAAGTACCTTTAAACCTAGGGATACTGCCCTATTAAGTGCTAGTGGGAGAGAGCTAGTCCGAAATATACCTAGGTTACAAATTCTTTTCCCTCCCTCCGTCTACCAATGATGCCTTGGGATCTACTAATAGATCAAGATCGACCAGTTGCCAACCCCAGCGCTTTACTATACATCTACTGATTCTGCTGAAAGCCTTCTTCCAAACAGGCAATTTTTAGTTTTTTATATTCCCCAATCTTCACAAATGATCATTCCTGCTGCAGAAAACTCTTCATCATCCTGTGATCTGTACCTGACATGCTTCTTACCTGTGCTTTTGTATACAATTCAGATTTATCACAGAACTAGTGAACCTCCTAAAGGTAATTTCAATTTGGCAAAATCCCATATAAGTGACTCGTGCTTGGCAAACCTCCAACTATGACTTGTGCACAGCAAACCTCCAAAGTCTGGCTTGTAGTAAAACCTCCTATATCTGGCTTTGTATTGGCATGCTTGTTACACTTTCGTTTCCAAATTATGTTAAGTAATTTTTGCAGCCATCTTTCTAAAATGATCATCGGAACAAAAGAATGTTGTCACTTTATACCATCTTGTTTGTCCTTATCTCTTCCACAGGGTATAAGAAAATTTCTATCACTTCTGTGCAATTTTCTTTCTGTTCATGGTTTGTTTAGGATTTGCACTCTGGCTTCCAGACACATACTTAACTTCTTCAGCTGTTATACCAAACATTCTGCAGCTTCATCACTTATTGATAATTCTTATTTTACACTTAAGAATCATTGTGGCACAGCTGACGTCTTCACAAGAAGCCTGCTCTAAAGCAATTAATGTAGTCTAGAAGTAGCTCCCTTCAGTCATAACTCACTGTGAGAATGTGCCGCTGAGGTGATAGCCCTCAGAAGGCATTTCTTTTGGCGTGTGCTTTTCTCTTCTGCTTTTTGTGAGAGCTTCTTTTCGCCCAATCCAAGGTGGTGCCATAGGGAGCATCACCACTTGGTGCAATCAGCAGCTTCATCCTCTCAAGTTGCTGGACTTATATTCAGTGTCTTCACGTCTCTCTTGCACACATCTTTAAACCTAAGCTGCAGTAGCTCGATTGTTCTTTTGCCACCTGCCAGTCATGTGCTCTAGCAGTGCTGATTTTCATAGCAATTTGTTATACAATATGAGGTTATGGCACCTTGTATTATGCAGCTTACTTCTTCACATACTTTTTGTTTTCAAACATCTTGCTTAATTTGTTCTATGCCATGGTGCACCTTGATAATGTACATTATTCCAGAAAGGGCTGCCTAGTGTCCATGTCTGTAATGAGATTTACTCGTCTTTGCTATTTCTGTAATACAAAATCTAAAATAAAAACTTCTATAAGGTTTACAACACTTCAAAAATTCTTCAGCATATTTACTATGATTTTATGTATAATCTCAGATTTTTTCTAATATATGTTTATGTTTAAATTTTGTGAAAAATATAAAAAATTGGTACCCATTCTGATGTCTGGGTAAAAACCTGAAAATTGCCCAAGACAGTAAGAGTTAAGGACTGTTGATTCTGTTTAATTTTACATTTGGGGAGGGAAGGGTGTTGTCTTTGGTATTAATAAAGCATTCAGAAGCTGTTTCTCACACCTGCTTACAACAGTGTGCTCTTCATAAATTGTAATGCTTACCCTCTCCAAAAGGCTTATGTTACCTTGTCTACTTAAATAAAATCACACAACTTTACAGTTGGTTGAAAATATAAATTTTAATGATTCAGTAATTACAAAATGTTCTTCTTCTTTGCAATCAAATTACATAGATCACAAGGGTGAGGTAATGGTCTGATATAAATTAACAATTATTTGAAAGTGCTTCTATGTTTTGAAACATATGTCAATACTACACCCACAAAAGTTTGTCTTATTTTCTCAGGACTGTACATCACAGACTTATTCCCATTAATTACATAACTATCACACTTTATTACATTTTTTATTGATAAAAAGGTCTTAAAAAGTCCTTGTAACTTAATATCTCAAAATACTAGCATAAACCCATTGTTTTTTAAGGATGCGTCACAAGTATTTTTTTAAATTTTTGTCTCATAAAAGCACTTTATTTCTTGCCCATGCCCTCTTCATGACTGTGCACTGTTTCTATAATTTCACTGTTGAGGTTGTAAATCAGTTATAAAATATAACTCTCTCAAAGACAGTAAATGCCATAACTTAAGGTTACATAACAAAGTGATAGATCAGGAGAGTAACACAATAGCTCCTGCAAAAGTTACTGCTTCTTAGCTTATCATCACAACTTTACGTACCCGCTTCCTAGGGAGAACATAACTGGCTGCTCAATTTCCATGAGACATCGGAAAGCTTTATTAAGATTCTCATAAGAAAACTGGTGTGTGGCATCTCCAATAACTATACAGTTTGGATCACTTTGATTGACATCTTTGAAATCTGGTAGTGCATCTGAAATTATGGTTTTCACAAATTAAAGTCACAAATTACATTTAACATGTTTCATACTTCAATGCTGTTGTTGTTGTTTAACTAGGGCTGCTGAGCTTCTCGCTCTTTTGCAGCCAATACCAAGTTGACGAAGACTTCTTGGTATTATCTACTCTGTAGATCTAGGCTGTTCACTGGCTTTTCTGCCATTCCTAAACGTGCTGAACTGAAGTCATGAGCTCCAGTTTTTCCAGCTTGGCTTGCATTTATAGAATCATCACATCTAGCCCCAAGCTGGTAGTAAGAAGCGTGTGGCATACTGTGCATTCCCCACCATCCAAGGGGGCTCTCCAACTATGCAGAGCTAAAATACTGTACTCTGGTTCTGGGCTCTCTCATGGAATTGTCATGTCCTGCATAGAGCCACTTCTCAGCTTCCCCTGCCCATCACTGGGTTCACAGTGAGATCCTCATTGCATACAGTCAACCAGGTCAAAGCCAAAGAATCATGACTGGGGCTCAAGTGACTTCTCCATGCTTAGTGTGCAATGCTGGGTTCTCAACAAGTTTCACCACAGGGAGAATCCCAGGAAGTGTGTGGATGATTTCAAGAGTCAATGAGGGTGTAATTAACCTCACAGACAGAGGTTCACTTCCACATATGTATATTGTAGCATTGTGCATAGCTGGTGGTCATATAAAGATGACTCCAGATATGCCTCCATGCATGCCTCAATACTGTAAAACACATTCACACTTGGCTTTCTTTAATGCACAAGGCCAGTACATACAGACTTCAACACCTTTACCATTATAGAAATGGTCTAGCTTACCAAAGGTTGTTGCTCTCATACTATTATGGATGAGTGACTTATCCATAGTCTTCTCTGCTACTTTCTCCATTTCTGTTTAGGGGTACTCTAGATTCTTAATTTTTCTCACAGCATCACTTCTACGAGTGTTCCTTCGTCTTCTCCTCTTCTTTTCCCGCAGAATCCATACAAGTGGCTGACAAGCCTCTCTTAATACTTCATTTCCCACTTATATCACTGCCACTCTCTTGCATGTTTGTTTTTTCAACCCTTCCCTTTATTAAGAGTTTTCATAAATTGTTATGTCTGTGTATGTCACCAAAATTTTAACCTTTCATTATTTGTCTTTGTCACGAAGTGGATTTAAGTTTAGAGTGTGTCCAGTGTATAGACAAGACCTTAGTATGAGATAGACTGAGAAGAAAGATTTAGATGTGAAAATTATAGTGAATGTGGACAGATGAGCCTATTGGCCCGAGAGATGAGAACCGAGATTGACTCTCCCTCGCCACTTGTGACTACTATAATAGCTATAGACTCAGCACCTCTTAATGCCAATAAAGGAGATAAGGTATAAATCAGGACCACAGACACCACTATACAGACAACATATCGGTACCGTATAGTTAGCTATAAATTAGAGAACCTGATCCAGTGGACATTTATATAGTTTTATTACAAAAAAATATAATCAACATAATCAAATCACATAGAAACAAAATCAGTAATATGCAATGTTGCACAGACCTGAAAACAAGAAAGACAATTAAATTGGTAGATACTAGAAAACAACCACTTTCACTCCTTCTTTCACCCTGCTGGGGAAAAATAGAATGATTACTGAGTTAACCACAATTAATGGGTGGGGCCATCAATTTTAGCCACCACTCCCTACTACAATCTATTTCCTACTATCACTGTCCTGCTGACACTGCCTAAACTATTGTCTACACACACACAGCTTCCCGGCTCTTTAGGCGATATACACGCCACTACTTTAACACCACTGGACTGCTACCCTAGTAGACGTAGATTATAACTATGGCTCAGAGTCTATCCATCTAATGGATAATAAAAGACCCTACTGGTCCTGTCTATTTTCTCCCTCCTTCTCTCTCTCTATCTCCGCCTGGTCTCAGTGTCTCTCTAACACTCGACGTCTGCTGATGTGGCGTCTCCATTACGCCTCTACTCTTGATAACGTTCAGAACCAGGAATGATATCCCTGTCTCCTGCTTCTGATTTCTGCACTGATGACTTCGGTTTCAAGCTCGAGGTACTTGAGTCACTTGTAGAAGCTTCACGGCTGCTGACCGACTTCTTACTTGCCCCGTTAACCCGCTCAAGGTTTAGGGACAAACAGCTTTATTATGGCTGTATAACTTTAGACCAATCTCCCAGCCACGTGCTGTTGTTGGAGTGGTATAATGAGCTAAGAGCTCTGGATTAAAAGACAAATCCTGTTCCCAGCTGAAGATTGTCTTCGCTACCTGGGGAACATATGGTATTTCTTGCACTTTTTTCGATCTCTCG
This sequence comes from Oreohelix idahoensis, assembly GCA_024509875.1. Classification (NCBI taxonomy): domain Eukaryota; kingdom Metazoa; phylum Mollusca; class Gastropoda; order Stylommatophora; family Oreohelicidae; genus Oreohelix; species Oreohelix idahoensis. The sequence continues at coordinate 815,404 of JAMPIV010022322.1, read as the reverse complement.
AGCTATATGCTCCTGAGATGACAACTTGCTGTTGTAAAGGACCGAGACTGGTTGCCCCTCCTACAGATCGTGAAAACTCGCTGTGGAACAAACAACACAACAGCTATATAACACGTCAAAAGTTACACATCTCAAACACTAAACTCCCTTCTCCCTTTAAATCAATTACAGCTCCCCTTCTCTATTCCCGCTATGCACAACTAAACAAAATATTTATGCCCCAAAAGGTCAATCTCCCAGGCAATCCCCTCTCTCTCCCGTTTCCAAAGTAAACATCGGCTGACCCAGATCGTTTTGTTCTGCATGACTAGCCACGTGTCAGAACAATTTTTCACTGAGGACATACCTGTCCGAAAATACTTGGGCTACTTTTCTCCCTGACCCTAGGTGTACATTTATCAATACAAAATTAAATCTAGGCAGGCTGAAACACTTCCCTTATCAAAATAAAATCTACATCTCTTGAAAATAAAAGGAAAATCCCATAACAGAAATATAGATCACATCTCGTGTCTTCTGACTATACAACAATAAAAATGCACAATAAATAAAGTACGCCAAAATTATGCTAGCGTATTTAAACTGCAATTAAACTATAAACAATCGAGGTTATCAATGTATCCCCCTGTAGTTAAATACACGTGTTCCTGTGTTCAACATAATGTTAACTTCACCCTTCTCTGGGTAATATTCCTGAATTAAAACTCAATACAATAACCGTGGCCACTTGCTTAAAATTTACAAAATCCCGCTCCCGTTTATATACAGAAGTTTATCATAAATCAAAGATGCGGGTTTTTCCTACCAACCTTCTTTAAAAATTTAGACCTTCTTTTAAATATTACGGAGCTCACATTAAATGTCTCAAAATCTTTACACACTCCTAGCTACGGCTATTATCATATAAAGACTTCTCTGCACCTCTTACATTAAATACTTTCTCTGAGATCGTAATTGATGGCCCTTCGGTTTAAGAACTAAATTAAAACCTCCTGAGGAAAGCTTATACTTTAACCAGCTAGTCTCTATTAGAAGCAAATTACAAGTACCACGCTAAATAGTTATGGCTTACCCAATAGATCAAATTTCTCACTATGACGTAGACTCTCACAGCTGAATATTCTTCGGACAAAAGGGACCCGCAATTAATTTCCTCTAGTATTTATTACAGACGAGGACAGATACATCATCGTTGGCGTTCCTCTCCGACCAATGAAAACCCTACAAAATTAAACAACCGAGCCTCCGCCAATAGATTTGAAAGCAACGCGTGGAGTCATAAGATACAGACCGCGTGTCCCAAAAAAATTGTGTCACGTTACGCGGCGACCGCGATTCTTTTTAACAAAGAAACTGAGATTCCCTGATCGCAATTATCTAGCGAAAAGAACTGGTGGAAAAACGAACTGGTGATAATCTAATATTCTCCCCTGTAGTCTCTATTAAAACCGCAATTATTAACCCTACAGAAAAAGACCAAACTCGATATATTACAAAGAGAAACGCATGGGAAACACATATAGTTTCCAGAGAGAAGAAGACTGAATCAAACTCATATAGTTACAGAGAGAACATTTCAGATAGAACAGAATGGGCCTGAAAAAAGTGAAGAATGGGCTGTTGAAAATAAAAATCTCAGTAACTCTATCACAGTCTTGAACTCACAGTTTTCCCAGGATCTCTCAGCCTATTATTTGTCTGCTTATTATAATTGTTCTCCTCCCAGATACCTGTTAATTGTCTATATTTCCAAACCATACAGTAAATGAACCGCACACATGCTGATAGTGAAGCTGATTTTATGGGTTTTTTTTATTAAACTAGTTTTGCATGGATATGTGATCACATAATGGAAAAGGAGCAGTATCCATCACATACTATGCATGAATAACCAGACAGTAAGCAATGACTAACAAATGGATTGGAGCCCTGTGGGAACATGTGGAACAAGGAAATGAACCTCTGAGGTTAAACTTCAAAGAGAAAGATGAACAATGAGAAAAGACGGCTCAAGGCACAGTTTGACTGAGTTTGTGTACTCTTTGGTGCAACAAGGTGCAACTGAAATTACTGGATGTCAGAATATAGAAAGTGAAAGACAAATAATGATAAGGATGGTCAATTACTAATACTGAACAATTTTCAGGGCAAATATTAAAAATTTTAAAATTCAGATTAAACATCATACATTTTTTCATTTTAAATCACTGATTTGTAAAATTAACATTTTCAAAACTATGACTTACAGAAAGAAGAGTTTAGAGAAAGAGGACAAGAAGCCTGAAAACATACCTGGATGAACTAGTAAATGTGGCCTTAGTTTTCTCTCTTTTAAAATCTGGCAAACTGCTGGAATTGGTGGGAATACTTTGTCATCTTCAATAGTGAAACCTAATCGTCTAAGCTGCTCTACTAAGGTATGTCTTGCAACTGTTGTTTCATTTGTGCAGAATCGAACCTGAAGTCCACTTCTGTATAACCTTAAGATGCATTAAAAAGAAACAAAGTATATTTATCTTTGTTTTTAAGAAAAATTGAAGTTTATGGTCAAGTCACTAGAATATGATATAGAGCAATGATGTAACAGCTGAACTAATTATTCTGACAGAGACATTAATGATGATTCTGCAATCAAATCTTTTTCACTGAAAAGTTCTATTTGCACACATACTATTTGACTCCAACCATCTCCAGATACTTAGCAGCAGCTATTACTGTATATGCTGAAATGTAATTTGTACTTGGTGCTAATGATAAAGTTTGTGCTTATTTACAAACTGAATGTTAATATTCAGAATAGTAGACAATGTAATGTATAGCTAGATCATTTCTTTTTTTCAATGTGGTTATATTTACCTACCTCTCCTTTTTTTTAAAAAGAGGTACTCTAACTGATCTTTCTGTGAGCATCAGAAACATAAAAATTGCACCCACTGTTTCTTTATCTTGTATAAAACCTCCATTATTCTTTGTTTATCCAAAATGATTAGACAGAAAGAGGGAAATGAGAGTTCAAGAAGCCAAGACAGTGTAGATCTAATAGCTCTCCTGCAGTTTGAAACATAAAATCACTACAGAGCAACAACTTATTATCTATATTTATAAGTTGTTTCTCTGTAGTGAAAAATGGTCAATCAAAAAGACCTGGTGAGAAACTGAGTTTAAGACATATTTGAAACAGCAGTATGAAGCAAGATATTGAGGAACCAAAAAAAACATATGGTTTAAACACCTTGGGAGGAGAAATCCTGATGAGCACTAAGAACAGGCATCTAGGATAAAAATGAAAGTGATAGTACTAAAGGACAGTCCAGGAAATGATGGACCAAGGGAGTGACCGACATCTTGAAGAAAGAAGATATGATAACACATGAGGACAAAGCATAAGGATTGGATTGGTAATCAACAGCTGACTCTGCATGTTACTTTAAGGCATAAGCAGCAGATAAAAGAAGAATATTTATCCAGTTCATTATACTGTGATGTCTTTATCCTTTAGCTTGTTTTTGAAAGTGAGATGGAAAGATCTTCTTAGATTTCTGTCACATACCACACTCAGAACTGTGATTTCAAAATGTATTAAAAAACCATTTTGAAATGAAAAACAAAGGAAAATTAATGACACCAGTAATTTAAACAAAATTGGGGAAAAAATTAGCAAAACAAAACAGTGCATGAAAAATTTAAAACAAAAAAGCATGGAATGCTGTAAAACCCCAAAGTGAGGAAGCCAACTAATACCCCCACCTCACAATGCTGAGACCTAGTATAAAGCAGTCTCTAACTCTCATTTGACAGCATCAGTTATGGGATTGCCTTTCACTTTCTTTTTTTCAATGGCTAGGCTACAGTATGAAGTGGGTAAACAGGGTAACAAACAATAAACAAGTCAATTAAAAGTCAACAAAAACAGACTTAGGAAATGAAAAAATACACAAAACTATGATAGGAGCAATCAGGTCCAAAAAAAAAGATGTATAATGCATATATATAAATTGTCTTTATCGAGCATTTTCTTCCACTTTTTGTTGTTTTAACTGCCCTTTCTGGGAGTAAAAGTGGCAGAAACGACAATTCTGACTCTCTCATACGTGACTGTAAAAATAAGTGAATTCCAATCACATTTTGTATAGGCCAGTGCGTTAAAAGGTAAGGTAAAGGATCCCGTTACACGCCAATTGAGGCATATTGGGAATATGGTGTGGACTGACTAAGCAGTTGGATGATCTGGATTTCACTGATGACGTGGCTCTTCTGTCCCATAACCGTAATCAGACGCAGGTCAAATTGAAAACACTCGAGCGGTCACAGCAACTGGGTCTGAAAATACACAGGGAAAAGACAAAAAATAATGAGAATAAATGCAGGTAATGATAACAGGGTTGAACTTGAAGAAACACTAATACAAGAAGTAGAATCGTACACATATCTTGGCAGTAATATAGACAAAGTTGGAGGGACAGACAGCGATATCAAAATAAGAATACAAAAAGCAAGAGGAGCTTTAATTGCATCGAGAAATATATGGAGATCAAGAGAAATCAGATCCAACACAAAAATAAGAATCTTCAACTCAAATGTGAAGTCAGTCCTATTGTATGGCTCTGAGACATGGAGAACAACAAAGACAACAACCAAAAAGCTAGACTTTCATAAATGGGTGCTTGCGAAGAATAGAGGGATTAAAATGGTATGAAAAGGTTACCAATGTGGAACTGAGGACAAGAACTAGACAAGTGCCAGTGGAACAAGAGATGAGAAGAACACGATGGCGATGGATAGGACACACACTGAGGAAACCTGTTGATAGCATTACAAGGCAGTCCTTGTTCTGGAACCCCCAGGGCAAGAGAGGCAGAGGTAGACCAAGAAGCACATGGAGAAGAGAGATGGAAACAGAGGTGAAAATGATGAGGAGAACGTGTTAAGAACTTGAGATGATGGCACGTGACAGGAGTACTTGGCATGTGTTTGTTGAAGGCCTATGCTCCTTTGGGAGTGGAGGGTTATGAATCATTGATCATTATATATTAATTTTAGTTCTTGTTATATGCTGTTTTACTATATCGTACAATTCTCTAGGTCTCTTTAAAACACCGTAGATAAACTACTATTAGTTCGAAGTTTTAGTTTCGAGCTGAAATCCGTTTGTTTAACCATAAATATTATTAATGTAGGCTAACATAACTAGGCTACTTAGTGGTATGGTTAAAAGAAAAAGCGTGTCATTTATTCCAGATTTTCCAGCCTAGCTTTTAAAAAAAATCACCTATTGACAGCATCAACAGAACCACCAATTGCAGTACCACCGTTTGGACCGCTTTCCTTCAAAACACCCGTGATGTCTAAAATAACACCCTGTATAATTCTGCCTTTAAAACTGCATGCATTCATTTTAGTTGTAGACACACAGTGTAGAAAACAACGATTTTGATCTTCTACGGCTGAAGTGTAGTAAAGGACAGACCATTTTGTAACAGTACTGCGAAACATCGATTGTTTGTAACGCCGGTGTTTGTCAATCATGTGAATCGGTTACTATAGACATATCACCGCTCGAATCTTGTAAATTGTCTTTATTGTGCATTTTCTTCAACTTTCTGTTGTCTTAACTGCCCTTTCTGAGAGTAAAAGTGGCAGAAACTACTGTTCTGACTCTCTCATACGAGACTGTTAAAATAAGTAAATTCCAATCACATTTTGTATAGGCCTGTGCATTAAGGTGAAGGTTTTTATATTTGAAGCGAAGAACTCGAATAATTCTCTCTCTCTCTCTCTCTCTCTCTCTCTCTCTCTCTCTCTCTCTCTCTCTCTCTTTTAATATTTATGAAGAAAAATATCCCGTTCAACCTCGAATGGGTTATAATTGGGATATATATTGTTTTCAATTCCAAATAATATGAACAACTGCCGATATGAGAAAGTGGCATCACATTTGTCAAAACATTGTAAATAGGGACAATCACAATTATGCTTATATGTTAAATAAATAAACAACAAAAATCAAGAAAAAACTCTGAACAAGAATAATAAAGTGGAGGGGTGTAAAGGCCTGGTGGTTCCAGTTATATAACTGACTTTAACAGATATTTGACTTTCGTCTGTTAAAAGTCATATGCATTGTAAGAACAGCATCAGACCTTCACATACCCAGCCACTAGTCTCTCTCGCTCTCTGTGTACACACACGATATGTTAGGTTCCAAACCGTTGTCGTAAAGCGAATCATCGCCTTTTTCACGTGTCGATAAATGTACTGCACTGCATCTTCATAATTATGAATAACTGACGTAAATAAAGCATTTATAAATTAATATAAACATGCGGTTTCGCCATACTGTAGTCTTAAAGTAAGCACATTAAAAAATTATCTTCAACTTATTTTGCGAAAAAGTGTAGGGCCTAAGGATACTACTTAATGTACTTGGTAAATGAGGTCGTCCACATTTGACGTATCGCAATGTTAGACATTTTACTCCCCCCTACCTGTCACATTTCATAGCAAAAACCTAGGCCCCCCCGAATATGTCGTCACTAATCTTCCCCCCTCCCCCTCCTCTCCGTTTTTTTTTCTTTTTTGCACTACTGAAAAGCAACAACGTAATCGAATGTCAATTATTTATCTTCGTCACCTTTCACCTTTCACCTCCCTAACGAGCATATGCTTTATGCCAAGTCTTGTCACGTGCCATCAGCTCAAGGTCACCATCTTTCCATATCTTCTTCATCCTCTTCATGTCTGTCCCCAGTTCTCTTCTTCATGTATTCCCTGGTCCTCCTCTGCCTCTCTTACCCAAGGGATTGCAGAACGAGGACTGCCTGGTAAATCTTTCAGCAGGTTTGCTCAGTGTTGTATCCTATCCATCACCAGCGAAATCTTCTCATGTCTGGTTCTTCTGGTAGATGTCTGGTTCGTGTCGTCAGTTCAACATTAGTGGTCTTGTAACACAACTACAGCCCTTCTATTTAAGCAAGCACCCATTTATGAGAGCGTCTGTGGTTAGAGCGCAGGCCTCTCTGAGCAAAGGTAGCAGGTTGAAAACACAGTGGTGTCACGCCACAGTATGTCAGCTATAAATACGAGATTCCTGATTTTACTCTTTGGTCAGGACAGGCAAAAACAGCGAGGAGAGGAAGTGGTTACTTCCCCTCTCGAAGCTTTATCTAGCATTGTAAAATCTCTAACACTTCACTTCCCTAATGCAGTATCTGCTATGAGATTATCTTTCTTTTTTTAAATCCATTTGCGAAAGTCTGACGCTTGTGTACATCAATGGTATAACCGGGAATATTCCAAGAAGAACCCACAATGCTTCATTTGCAGATGACTTAACCTTGTGGATTTCTGAAGAATATATCACTGCAGCAAGCATTCGGATGCAGCAAGCCCTATTGCCATTGGAAAAGTGGGCCAAAGCATGGCTAGTGAAGATAAATGACACAGACATACACAGTGTTCTCCCTCTCAAATACACAACAGAGCTCTAAATTAGTGCTAAACGGGGAAAAAATTACATCTTAATGAAAACCTGAACTACCTAGACATTAGGCCTATATTTGATGCCGATTGACTTGGAAAACCAAGATTGAAAGGAAACAGGACAAAAGCAAGGCAGAGAATGGCAATCATGCAAAAATGAATAAATAAATAACTCACTGATACAGCTTGGGAAGCGGAAGGGGGAATACTAAAGAAGCTGTACACTGGGCGAATGAGATCAGTTCTAGAATATGGTATTGCAGCATGGTCAACAGCAGCTAAGTCAAACTTCGATAAAACAGAATCTAGAACCAAGTGATGAGAATCATAACGGAAGGCATGAAGAAAACACCCAAGAAGAATTGGAACAGATTACAAATCTCCAGCCAGTGGGGGATATAAGAGGTAACAGGGCTCAGCAATAAGCCGAGAAATCCAGGAGGCTGTCAGACCACTCAATGTACCAGAGAATTAATGATCTATGAAGCGAAACAACTTTGCAGAATAAACTAAAACAAAGATGATAGCAGACCCAATAAATTATATATCAACAACAAAGCCATGTGCACTGCACATTAGCTTCATGTTTGGAAACAGCAGCTCTCCCTTAATTTATAGAAACGATTCCTGGTATTGAAAGAACGAACGACCAGACAGTAATAGACAGAAGAGCCCTAACCATAAAATAAATAGAGAAACATTACCCAAGCCACACTTGGATCCATGCTTACACAGCTGGCTCAGCAACTACCGCAATAGAGAACGGAACTGAAGACATTTTTTTTCTGAATGCAACGGTACACACACACAAATTGTTAATGGCATCAAGAAAATTCTCAGATACTTTTACACCAGAAGCAGAGGCCTTGACAACTGCAGCAGAAGTCCTAATGAGGAAAGCATTGAGAGACAAGTAGCTTTCATCACAGATACGATCTCAGTAGTTACAGTGCTGAGGAGTAAAAAAAAAATATGCAGACCTAAGTGACTGTCACGGAGCAGTCTATCCTTTCTCTTCCTCACTCTTCCACTCATTCCATCCTGTTACTGTTTTCTAGTCTTCCACTTATGTCATTTTTTTTTTCTCCGAGAACGCTATCTCAGGTAAAAATTATTGTATTAAATTCGTTAAGCAGGCAATTTAAAATCAGCCAGGTAGTGTATTTTTTGGGGAGACGCGAAAGTACCATTACGGGTAAGGTTACACGTAGGCATGATAATAATGGGTTTTTCAGTGATACACCAATTAACCAGTGACTCCTAGCCGACCACCTATTTCCGGTCGAACAAAGTATTTATCAGAGAAAATGTAATGTTTCTGTACTCTTGATGATCACCGTGGTGACAGCCGAAACTAAAGTTTAAGTACAGAAGATTTTTTAAGAATATACACATATATAAGTATATATAAACATAGTACACAACTGTGTGTACAGTAAAGTCAAAGACGTACTTACGAATTTTTTTAAATATTCAAGTTTGGATTGTATGATCCTGAAGTGATCCAGTGCGGTGAATTATCTCCCAAAATTATTTGTTTAATTATTGCTTAATGATACTAGTGTGATTTGCAGAAGAGGTATGCTTTTGAGCATGATAAGAAACTTATGTTATTATCGTGGTGGGTTTTGATGTTATGAAATGATGTTGATATTTTTCCTTAATGTACTGAATGAGGCCAGCTGTGAAGATCCCTGATTCTAACAAATTTAGGGTTGAATTATCAGGGTACCTTTCTGCTACCACCTTATGGCCTCAAGCAGACTTATTCTTGATTAGTATGAATGATAGCTACGTCTAATATCTAGGGATATGCAAGTGTGGTGTGATGGTACTTTAACAATAATACACCTCTACACAAACAAGTATTAAGGTCTATGATTAAGGAAATAACACCTCGGATAACTTTGTACAATTAATAATTTTCTGTATGATTTATTTGATCCTGAACCTAGTATTCTTCTGGTCAGGACTTTAAAAATGAAAAGAATTCAAGATATATATACAAAATGTAAATTTTAGACCCACAGGGACAAGAGTCCAAACAAATACTGTTAAATTATACTTAATAGTGTTACTAAAATCTATCTATTACTGGTTTCTAACACTAGATGGCTGTTTGGGATTCTTATAATCACTCCCAGTCTCTTTAAAATACATTGTCTCTGTTAATTTCACTAGTGAAATGTTTTATTTCTGGAATACAGGGGTATGCTGCTCTTATAGCTGATGTACTGTTAGGGTACCAGATATTTCACTTATCTGGCCCACTGGAACTGTCTGAATTCTTTCTGCAGAATGACCACTGCTCCAAAAGTAATAGGGGAGATACGGGCGACCCCTATCACTACTGGCCTCCAAAACTCCTCAACAGCTTTCACATAGAACTCTGGCACCGGACTAGTGCCAGATAAGACCCTGTAATAATGAAACAATGCCTCCTGGGTGATATCTTATTTAGACTGTGTTTTATATACAAAAGAGCATACATAAGAAATAAAGAGCTGGGTCATATCCAATGGACCAATCCAGCACATCCATTCCACAGTGCACCAGTGTTGTTCACATGTCTCTCCTACAAAGGCGGCACTGCATCTGCAATAATATTATTAATCTTTCTTTTCTACCATACAATGGGATAGGTGAGCTGTGTCCCTCTGGTCACCTAAGAAAACATTTTATTTTACAAAACATGTGCATTTACAAAACTGGCAATGTGTTTTATCTTAATTCTCCTTCAGGCCCTGCACAAATCAGCTTGGGACCTGATTACTTACAGTCGTGATGGCAGCATCTCTCACTCACATTTTTAAACAAAAGATATATGAATAATGTCGGTCTTACCAGAAATTCAATGAAAAAAAAACACAGGTACGTTGAATAGCAGATTCCAGATATACTGCTGGCTGAACTGTGATGCCTATACTTTCATATATATTTGCTTTAATAAGGCTAATAACTTTTCTTCAGAAATACACAACGTCCTGCTCTCAGGACTATCTTCTACAAATGGCGTCAAGCCTTTGAATTTTCTCAAGAATATGAAAGGCTTTGGCCAATGAACGAACGACAATTTTGAAATTTGAAATTAAAAGCAAAAACAGACTTGATTTTTGGACACTACCAAGTTTTTTTCCTCTCTCATTCTTAGATTTCTACTGCTAAATATATTTGGAGTTAAGCCATCCCATAATTTTTTCCCTCCTTGTCTCCCCCTTCATACAACAGACTACTTGTACTCTTTCTTGCCTTTTTCAAGGACGCGTCAAAAAAGTTTCCGTTAGTGCAAGTCCAAACGAGCATGTGTTGGTCTGTCTGTACGAACAAATACAGTCTTTTGTCCATAACTTTATTTCTATCTGTCGGATTTTTTGTTCGAAAGCATATTACCCATCAGGACAAGACCAGCTCTTAGACTAGTCAACTTTTATGATCATAAACCTAGTAATAAAGAATTCAATATATTTTCCATTTTGGTGTTCGTTGTTTTCTAAGTTTCCACTACTTGAATGTTATAAAAATCGCCTCAGATCTTCCTTTTTCCCGATAGGAAGTAATTATGCGTGTGTTTATATATGTTTTTCCACAGTGTCTGTGGTTAGAAATGTATTGGACTAGCGGGGTATTTTTAAATTTTTAAACTTGCGACATCGTTTTCGACACAAGCTAACGGTATCGTCTCGCACTGTTGGCCCGAGTAGCTAATTCAAACCTCTGACACTTGACAAGCCGGCAGCAGGTGTCCGCTCTCTCAATCTTATGCGTTCGTGTGTTTTATTCTTTCTATCTTTCCTGGAACCCTACGCTAGTAGAATTTTTCAAATTTTTATTGTTAACCCTTGACGGGCGCGTTATAAATGCTAATACTACCAACGCGGCGATAAGATTTCTCACTATGTTCTGTCCTGCTTAAATCAATGCGTTTTCTGGCGCAGGGAAGAAGACGCGTTACAACTTTATTAATTTTATTTCTACTGCTATTATTTTGACTTTAATATATATATATATATATATATATATATATATATATATATATATATATATATATATATATATATATATATATATATATATATATATATATATATATTATTTTATCGCTGTATCACTGTACTTTACCACAGTTATGCTATTTTATTTAGTTTTTCTTCCATATCCATTACGTATAATGTATATAATATTATTCATTATTCCTATATGATTTGCTTATATAGTATTTTATTACTGCGCATTAGGGCTTGACTTATTTAGAACATAAATCTGTTATAAATATAAGTATGCATTATAAAGCTGTTGTTTCTTGCTGAAAGGTAATTAAGACGTAATTCTTAACTGAAGATAAACCAGACTACCTGACAGACTGTTGGTTTTGGAAAATAGTAAGACATTAAGTGTAGAGGAGAGACGCCTGACTTGGAAGGATGAGGACAGAGCCTGTTACTGAGACATCTTTCATATACAGTGTACTGGACAGTCAAATATACAGTGTACTGGACAGTCAAAGTCTTCAGTGGTAAGTGTGCCTATGCTCTGAGACCAAAAGTCTTCTTGGAGGAACTTAATATATGTAAAATTTCTGTAGACAAGCGATTAATGGTCCTCTTACTTTGTTCTTCAGTGCAGAGTGAAAGTGACATAGGACCTGGCTTCGACCTCCCTCAATTTTGCAGAGCTCAAAAATCAAGGAGGGACAGGGACTGAAGCTTCACCCCTGAGTGTGAACTAGACATCCTTGAAGACACTAGTGCCACACAGGACAATCAGTCACCACCACGTGCCCTCATCAAGAAGTCACAGCAGAGTGTCTTCTCTGCTTACATCCTATACGAACATTAAGATAAGTAAAATAACGAGAAAGAAGATCACCACACACACACAACAAATCTCAGACTTAGTCAGTGAAGAAAATAAGGCACCCCCACTGGGACCTAGACTTGTTTCAGATTTAAACTTTGATTCTTTTCCATATTTTTTCATCAGATGTAAATTAACCCTCTGTAAGTGTGATTCCCTTTGTTGATGGGTTGTGTTTCCTACAAGAGTTACTTGCCCTTAGGCTAGCTCTCCTACTTTTCTCTTCTTTCTACTTCCTGTTTTCTAAGATGTCCGATTAAATATGTCCTATGTATTCAGTGTGTTCGGTCTTCGTGATTAAACTTCATAACGTGAGAATGTATGACAGCCAGCCACGTCTCATTATAATTAACAATATTTACTACACACGACAGTAAATATCAACATGGTGGCAGCGGTGTTTATTTCTACAGAATTCGAACTATTCTGCTGACACGTGTGCTGAATGTCATTAGACTTGAGGTGAGATTACTGATTATTGCTTGCATACCATTATTAGACATTTTGTCATGGCAGAACGGCCCATGTTTCGGTTACCACCCTGCCTAGACATAAATAACGTCGAACCAGACACATTTCGTAAATGGAGACGACAGTTAGATCTATACATGCATGCAACAGAGGTGGCCTCTAAACCTGATCCTGTTCGGGCGGCCATTATCTTACACTGTGCTGGACCTCAAACTGTTGAAGTTGTTGATCAACTCGCAGAGGAAGGAGAGCAATGAAGTATTACATACGTTCAGATTCTGGAACACACCTCTTCAAGATCCTTTTAATTCCTTTTTGACTGAGCTGAGTGTCGTGAAACATTCTAAATCCACATATCTAAATTAAAAAGTAAATGTAAAGCCTAACGAATTAATTTAATAAAAGGAAAGAAGAATGGTAAAAGACCAGTGCTGTCACAATGACTGTACTCGAGATCCCCCTTTTTATGCTCCGTCTGCAAAATTGTAACGCTTTCACGTTTGATAGTAAAGCCTACAGCAGCATACATGCATTTCTAACAATAAAACGTGTACTGTATTTCTTAGAAAACCTTGAGATAGACACACTGCGTAATGACCTAGATTAATATTCCATTAATTTCATTTTATACACTGCGTAATGAAAAGACAGATGGACTTAGGATAGAGAGAGAGAGAGAGAGAGAGAGAGAGAGCTGAACGGTGGAACGCATGCAATACTACCACAGTCTCGCGATATAAAATTAATGCCACCCCACGCAGGCTTGATTTTTTTTTTCAAATAAACAGGGACAAAAAACACTACCAATACACGGTTAGGTTTTAAAAAACATGATTAATGCTTATTAGGAAACATGACATTCTACTGATTTATGTCTAAGCTCCTGACATTAGTCTGACAGTACAGAAGACACCCCATCGTATCGAAGTAAACGGGTGGTAGAAGAAAATACATATTTTGAACGCAGCCACTTAGCTCCATTAAATTTATATATTTGGGTTCCTTAGGACTTGCTGACAAAGAATATGTTAAGTGTTACGCAAATAGTCTAGGAATTAACAAATTATAGCCAAAATAAAATAGTAAGGTTGTCTGACAGCACCAAATCATAATTGCTCAGTGGCATGTTTTGAAACCACCATTTTACGGCAAATAGGCCAACAAGTTAAATCCGATTTTATTGGCTAGAATTATATGTAAGCCTAAACATGATTAGTTGATTGCAAATACTATTTTTGGTTGTTACGGGAAACGGTAGGAAGGGTACTTTTTTTCAAATGCTTTTGTAAACATGGTCCTATTGGCTAGACCATTTAATATAGTCAATTAGGAGCGTCTGTTCAGTGCCACATTTTGAAAATAAACTTACTGAGAAGCAAGTGCGTTGAGATCCAGCTCATATTTTTCTTATGAAAGCCTGGGACATAGACAGATCGGAATTGTGCCATAACTCATTGCCAGTCAACGTATTTTGTGTATTATTTCCATGAATTGTGGGACCGTGGGCCTAACGTATTGAAGCAGCACCTGGTCTGAGTTTTGCTGAACCCAGAGGCTGGTAGCATACTCCTTGATCAAGATAGCGACCAGTAGTGTTTCTCAAGGAAACGGTGAAGCAAGCGAGCAGTGGAGACTGTTTCCTGCCGCCCACACAGAAGTTAAGAATCTGTGGCCAGAGCAGCTCAATCTTATGTATACCCCTCTAACAGTGACTTTACCTTAAATCTAAAGGGACAGTTATTTTTTTGCAAATAAAAAGAAACTGAACTTTCCCAATATTATGTCCACGAGAAACAAACACTTGAAGTCATGATGACACACAACCATCTAGCTTGAAAAGCCAGTATTACCTCATAGTACTACAGCACAACTTACACACAAATTGCAATAATAATATATGTCACTACAAAGATTCTATCTATAAATTGTGTACATATAATTTGTGATTACATTTGATTGTGATTCCTGGTTCACTTTGTAGTTGAATCAGGATATCTAATATTTGAAGGAATTAATACATATATTTTTAAACTTTAACACGTGACTCATTTAAGATAGTCTTATAGAGTGTTTTATGTGTGTGAGTGTCACAGTGTTGTAAAGTATTGTGAATTAAATTAAATTGTTTATCTGTCTGTTGGTTGTTGTGAACATACTCTTCATCATTATCATAACCCTAGACGTTCAACGTAGTCATCACAATATTCCAGAATAAGTCTGACTGAGGTATAAATGTGGTAGCAAGTAAGGTTATCTGTAATACACCACACTTATTAGATACAGATACCTTCACAGCTGATCTCAGTCAGTACACTAAGTCCCCTATAAATATTTATAACATCCCACTTTACCACATATATTGGGGTCTCGCTCCCGGGATATTGAACCTTCCCCAAGCATATATATATTGGGAGTAATTCACTTCGGGAAATTATAAAAATTAAAAAGGTATTCTTGGGTGGAAAAATAAGGTTGAGCTCTCAGTGCCTGTGGTTGTCCTTAGATAATTATTTATAGATTGAATTGTTTACATTTGCCTGTTAGAAAATGGCGGACTTAGCAAAATTTCGATCTGCTGCTGTGCAGGCTGCTAAAGAGTTAGGAATGGACGGACAAGTTATGATTGCCTATGTCACTACTGAATGTGACAAATTTATTGAACGTGAAGAAAAAAGATTAGAGAAAGAGGCTGAAAGAAAGTTAGAGGCTGAAAAAGAAATTAAGAGGGTGCAGATTGAGGCTGAGGCTAAGGCATTGGAGGCAGATAGGGAGATTAAAAGGCTCCAATTAGAAGAACAAAAGGCAGAAAGAGAAGAAAAGAGATTGGCAGCAGAAAGAGAAAGAGAAGAAAGGAGACAGGCTGCAGAGAGGGAAGCAGAAGATAAGAGATTACAAAGGGAGCACGAGTTACGACTAAGGGAGTTGGAATTTCAAGGCCATGCTCCTGAAAATGGTGCCAGTCCCTTTACCTCTGATGCCACTGCTAGTCAGGGAGCCTCAACCTCAGCTATGAATTTTCATTTAGATCATTTTTTTGAGAAAGAAGATGACATCGAGAGCTATCTAAATAGATATGAACTATTAGCTACCACGTATGGGTTAGAGAGAGAGAAAGGTGGAGCTTAAAGTTATCTCAAGGGCTTCGTGGTTGTGGCGAGAGGTTTTATTTTGCTCTTGGATCAGTATAGTACTGACAATTACAGAAATAGAATTTCTGCAGAAAATGGTGAAGTCCCAGTGTCTGAGAGGACTACTGGTATCACAAATTAGTTACGGCTGTGAATTCTCTGATCTCGAAACAATAGTAGAGAGGTAACCGACATAAAGCGCCACCTCCGCTGTGTAACTAACTGTGATATTAATAAAAACAAGGAAACAGATTTTTACTTAACAATGATAAAATTGACAAGTCGTTCAAAATACAATTTCCCTAGTATTTATTTAGTATATACACTATCTACTCTTGTGCTGTAGGGTGAATGTTGAAAAAATGGGATGTAATGGAATTGTAAGTTTACATGTGATTTACAAATATTTATTATATATATATATATATATATATATATATATATATATATATATATATATATATATATATATATATATATATATATATATATATATATATATATATATATATATATATATATATATATATATATATATATATATATATATATATATATATATATTTTACAACAAGTTTTCCAATTATAGGAACAAAAAATTTATATCAGCTGTGCTGTAAATTAAGGATATAACACTTATCAGCTATGCTGTTATTTTGTCTCTTGCTATGCTAAGTCACTTTCTCATCACTGACAGTTTCTATGCTCACAATGCTGACAGAAATGGTACGAATGTGTACTCATCTCTTAAAACAGTTCTGTTCTCCGTAGTTTGGTTCACACAACTCCTGCTGAGGCTCGTTACTTTAGCCCACCCAAGACTGAGGGGGACTAAAGATGTAGCTTCTGTACAATCTCTATGCTCCTGAGAAGTTCCAGGCAGCGGGATTGACTCGAACATACGACCTCAGGTTTTTAGGACACAAATAAACCTGTAACAAAGCAAAAATAGGGGCTAATTTCTGTCCTCAAGCCCACCTATTTCTAGTGTGAGTGAAATGAGCGTGTCTCAGATGTATGCATGTAGGATGAATGACAACATGGCTCAGTATGAATTAGCAATAGCGAGACAAGACAGGTGTCTACTTGCAAAGCATTCTTTCTGATAAACTAATACATGGATACATTCAATAATATAAATTCGATGAATACATTCAATACATGAATACATCCCATAATATAAATCAATACATGAATAAATCCAATAATATGTACACCTAGGTGTGATACAACAATGTCCTTCCCCCTATACTATACCACGCCCTCTCTGACAAGTGCTATACTAGCTGGTAACATATATCCTAACAATATTGTTATGTTCTTATGATAGGAGTATATGCGACGAGGACTGTTTGGTGATATATCAGGTTGGAGTTATAGGAGACAATAGATTGGAGTTAGATGCGACAATAGATTGAGTCCTGACAAGGACTGTTTTGGTTATATTGCAGTTGGTCTTATCTGAGACAATAGATTGAGTTAGATGAGACAATAGATTGAGTCCTGACAAGGACTGTTTTGGTTATATTGCAGTTGGTCTTATCTGAGACAATAGATTGAGTTAGATGAGACAATAGATTGAGTCCTGACAAGGACTGTTTTGGTTATATTTGCAGTTGGTCTGAGATAATAGATTGAAGTATAGGAGACAATAGGTTGAGTTATAGGAGACAATAGATTGAGGTATGAGTCCTATTAGTCTTTGTCTATATCAATCTTATACATTCATAGTGAACCCAAAATATATTAAATATATACAGGTATAGGTAGTATAAATGACACACAATCAATACAACCATTATATGTCTGCTGTAAGCCTATTTGCCTACAAATAGTAAATTATATTTACCCTCCTAAGGTTTTAAACTGGCCAGGTTTTGACGCGACTTAGTGAAGTAGGTTGCAGGTCGATGCCCTCAGGTAAGCTTTAAATCAAAGTGACAGCTTCTTCCTCTTCAGTCAGTATCTCTGGCGTCAAGTTCGGGGTTGCGTGGTTAGCATAAAATCCGCCTGATTATATAGGCAAGTAAATACTTGAGGAAAGCTTTCGGTTGGTTCCTGGCGGAGCAAAATGATTGGTTTCCTCAGGTTTCGTCTTTTGCTCATACAGCCTAATTTTATTCAGTTTAAATCCGCCATCTTGCGTGAACATGATGGCCGTTAATTTATTCTGTCTCAGAGACTGGTGAACGGTGCAAGTTGATTGGTTGAAGCAAATCTGTATCTCGACATAGTGATTAACAAAGTAGTGGGTTACACTTCGTTTCACGACAGTGGTACGGCTTATGAAGTTTTTGCCAAAATGAGCAGAGGTGATCAAGAAAATTATGACATGCTAAAGCAGGCTCTTTTGTTAAGATATGAAAAGAATGCTGAATTTTATAGAAAAAAATTTAGGAATGCTAAACTACTGCCAGGTGAGACATATCACCAGTTCTCTGCACGGTTAGAGACATACTTGGAGAAATGGACTTCTCTGGGGAAAACCCAAGATCTTAAGGAAATGATCCTTATAGAACAACTAAGAGAGTCCATGGCTCCAGACCTGAGAAAGTTTCTCATGGAACAAGGTGCAGAGAGGCTGGGTGAGTTACTAAACGTTGCTGAAAGGTATCAAGCAGCTCAAGCAGAGGTAACAAGTAATAAAAAGAAACAGGTAGATAATTTTAGGGCACCACAGAACTTAATGAATTTGATCATAGAGATCAAAACAAAGGTAAGCACCAGTTTGATAGGCCACGTTATGATAATAAACATAAAACCCCACAATTCAGTGAAAGGAAATATGATGACAGGAAACCCTTCAGACAGGAAGGAAAATATTGTCAAATATGCAGGATGCATAATCATAATACTAGTGAATGTGGTAGGAAAGTTCCTCCATATCACGCGGCATGCATGATAACAGTGGACAAGGGGAAGAAGAAACTGACAGAATCATATAAATCTTCAACATCCCCCCATCTGTGAAGAGGTGACATGTAATGGTGCAAAGGTTAGGTGCCTTTACGATTCAGGTTTAGAATATGACTCAGTTGTGAGTGCAACCCTAGTGCACCCTGAACAGTATACCACAGAGAAAGTGGAAATACAAGGGGCCGTAAAGGGAATATCCACCATGACACTTCCCGTAGCCGAGATCAATGTAGAGACAAGGTACGTGGAAGGAGTGATTAGAGCAGCCGTGTGTGACGACCCTAATTACCCGCTGGTGTTAGGAAGCAAATATGTTTTTCTAGGAAGCCCTGTAAAACCTGTGGTAATGGCCACGCTTCTGGTCAGGTCGACCCCTAGTAGAACGGAGGAGGAACCATCACTAGTTTATTCTCATAAGCAGATGAGAAAGGCCCAGGCAAAAGATAAAACATTAAAACCTTGCTTTGGTAAATTGCCAACAAGCCATGCCCACCCTAAGAAAGGACAATTTTATTTGAAGGAAGGACTGCTCTTCAGGAAATCTAGAGCAGGATCCAAAGAACAGGGACAATTGGTATTGCCAACCTCCTACAGGGAAAAAGTGATGGCACAAGCTCATGTTGTACCAGACGGTGGACACCAGAGAAATGGGACCACCCGTCAAAGGACATCGGAAAAATTCTACTGGCCCCAAGTAGCTGCTGATATTTCACAATTTGTGGGGGCCTGTGAAAAATGTAGCAAGGTACAGTCCCCAAGTTGGGAAAATCATAATCAGATGCCAGCCAAGCATTCTGAAACATATGGGCCTAACAATAACAAGGAAAATAACAATAATAAGGTTGACATAGAGGATAGGTATCCACCTTCCCCCCAACAGTGTTCACCAAAAATATTTAGATTCGCAACTCTGAGAAAGGCATCCAGAGAAAATAGAAACTCAGACCAGTCAACCCAGGAACAGTTTGAAGCCGCATTTAGGGAGCTGGCTGACATTGACATTGAAGATGATCCGCCTAAGTTAAAACCGAAACAAATTGTTAACAGAAGAATAGTGGGAAGTGGATGAGTGAGCAATTGGGAAAATGCTCACAGCGCTTCACAATATGGCTATTAACTTAGCATTAAAAGGGCACTGGTGACATTGGTAGTCACCCGACCCCACACCGTCCAAGGGGAAGTAGTGTTCGGACCCTGGATGGAGATAACCCACACATCTTATAGCAATGCTAAGGGCGAATTGATTTCTGATGCAGAAACTCATTTCCCCACATATTATCTTAATTCACCAGATTGTCGGTAGGCGGAACTATAGTTGGTGAATACTGATTGCTAAGCAGCAATAAGACAAGCAGTAACACTTGCAGCTGTTCAGTAACATATCTGAAATGGATTCCTGGATTGCAGAGGTCTGGGGCAGATTTCTTGAGTCGTGCCTACTTTGAATTGACCCACCTGCATTAATCCATGATAAAAATAAAATCAGAGAAAAGTTGATGCAGATTTTTTAAGCCGCCATCCGTGCGATGAAAATCAAAGAAAGCACCAGGAATAATATTAAATTTTTCTATGTGTATATAGAATTATAGACTGACATATAACGTCTGTTTTAAGTGGGGTGAATTTGTCGTGAAACATTCTAAATCCACATATCTAAATTAAAAAGTAAATGTAAAGCCTAACGAATTAATTTAATAAAAGGAAAGAAGAATGGTAAAAGACCAGTGCTGTCACAATGACTGTACTCGAGATCCCCCTTTTTATGCTCCGTCTGCAAAATTGTAACGCTTTCACGTTTGATAGTAAAGCCTACAGCAGCATACATGCATTTCTAACAATAAAACGTGTACTGTATTTCTTAGAAAACCTTGAGATAGACACACTGCGTAATGACCTAGATTAATATTCCATTAATTTCATTTTATACACTGCGTAATGAAAGACAGATGGACTTAGGATAGAGAGAGAGAGAGAGAGAGAGAGAGAGAGAGAGAGAGAGAGAGAGAGAGAGAGCTGAACGGTGGAACGCATGCAATACTACCACAGTCTCGCGATATAAAATTAATGCCACCCCACGCAGGCTTGATTTTTTTTTCAAATAAACAGGGACAAAAAACACTACCAATACACGGTTAGGTTTTAAAAAACATGATTAATGCTTATTAGGAAACATGACATTCTACTGATTTATGTCTAAGCTCCTGACATTAGTCTGACAGTACAGAAGACACCCCATCTTATCGAAGTAAACGGGTGGTAGAAGAAAATACATATTTTGAACGCAGCCACTTAGCTCCATTAAATTTATATATTTGGGTTCCTTAGGACTTGCTGACAAAGAATATGTTAAGTGTTACGCAAATAGTCTAGGAATTAACCAATTATAGCCAAAATAAAATAGTGAGGTTGTCTGACAGCACCAAATCATAATTGCTCAGTGGCATGTTTTGAAACCACCATTTTACGGGAAATAGGCCAACAAGTTAAATCCGATTTTATTGGCTAGAATTATATGTAAGCCTAAACATGATTAGTTGATTGCAAATACTATTTTTGGTTGTTACGGGAAACGGTAGGAAGGGTACTTTTTTTCAAATGCTTTTGTAAACATGGTCCTATTGGCTAGACCATTTAATATAGTCAATTAGGAGCGTCTGTTCAGTGCCACATTTTGAAAATAAACTTACTGAGAAGCAAGTGCGTTGAGATCCAGCTCATATTTTTCTTATGAAAGCCTGGGACATAGGCAGATCGGAATTGTGCCATAACTCATTGCCAGTCAACGTATTTTGTGTATTATTTCCATGAATTGTGGGACCGTGGTCCTAACGTATTGAAGCAGCACCTGGTCTGAGTTTTGCTGAACCCAGAGGCTGGTAGCATACTCCTTGGTCAAGATAGCGACCAGTAGTGTTTCTCAAGGAAACGGTGAAGCAAGCGAGCAGTGGAGACTGTTTCCTGCCGCCCACACATAAGTTAAGAATCTGTGGCCAGAGCAGCTCAATCTTATGTATACCCCTCTAACAGTGACTTTACCTTAAATCTAGAGGGACAGTTATTTTTTTGCAAATAAAAAGAAACTGTGAACTTTCCCAATATTATGTCCACGAGAAACAAACACTTGAAGTCATGATGACACACAACCATCTAGCTTGAAAAGCCAGTATTACCTCATAGTACTACAGCACAACTTACACACAAATTGCAATAATAATGTATGTCACTACAAAGATTCTATCTATAAATTGTGTACATATAATTTGTGATTACATTTGATTGTGATTCCTGGTTCACTTTGTAGTTGAATCAGGATATCTAATATTTGAAGAAATTAATACATATATTTTTAAACTTTAACACGTGACTCATTTAAGATAGTCTTATAGAGTGTTTTATGTGTGTGAGGGTCACAGTGTTGTAAAGTATTGTGAATTAAATTAAATTGTTTATTTGTCTGTTGGTTGTTGTGAACATACTCTTCATCATTATCATAACCCTAGACGTTCAACGTAGTCATCACAATATTCCAGAATAAGTCTGACTGAGGTATAAATGTGGTAGCAAGTAAGGTTATCTGTAATACACCACACTTATTAGATACAGATACCTTCACAGCTGATCTCAGTCAGTACACTAAGTCCCCTATAAATATTTATAACATCCCACTTTACCACACTGAGAACTAAGGCAGATTTGTGCAACTTTAACGACAAGGATCGTATGATAAGAGACAAAATTGTCTTTACTGTCAACAAAAGGTTACAGGAGAAACTCTTGAGAGAAGCTGATCTCGATCTAAAGAAAACCATTCATATATGCAGAGTCTTCGAGCAAACTGGAAACGACATAAGAGAGATGAGTAATACAGTACAACCTTCTGAAGCAAGGGTTGAAAAGGTACAGAAAAAATCACTCAACCATAAACCTCCCAAGAGAGACACTGGGCATGCTGCTGGTAAAGCCTGTCAAAGTAAAACTGACAGTGGGTACTTTGAACCTAGAAAGGAGTGTCATTACTGCGGACAGAAACATCTATTGATTAAGAAAAAGTGTCCTGCATGGGGGAAGTTTTGCTCAAACCGTGGGGGAAGAAACCATTTCAAAGTTAAATGCAAGAAAGTTCATACTGTTCACACAGAGTCAGTGGAAGATTCTGAAGTTTTTCTTAATTGTGTGGAGTATAGTAAAGCTTGTACATCTGCACAACTCATTGTTAATGGAAAAATGGTAAAAATTCAGTTAGACACAGCAGCTGATGTGAATACAATCTGTCAACGCTTTGTGATGCAAGAACAACTGTTACCCACTAAACAGAGTCTTGTTATGTGGAATGGTACTAAGATGACTCCACTGGGAGAAGTTCTATTAACTGCTGAGAATCCTACGACTGGGACAAAACACACTATAAGGTTTACTGTTGTGAAAAATAGATTCACATGTTTGCTGGGCAACAACACACTGCAGGATCTACAGTTTGTGACAGTCAACACAAACACATTTATTGCTAAGGTGGCTACTGACAGTTTAGATAATGATCATAACTCTGATAACCATCTAGGTGTCCTGGGTGAAGCTGTGTTGCATATTGATCCCAATATTCGTCCAAAGGCACTGCCATGCAGAAAAATACCATTTTCACTTAAGAGCAAGGTAAAGTCAGAGCTTCAAAGTCTAATGAACAGAGGTATATTAATACCAGTAGAGGAACCGACTGAATGGGTTAACCAAATGGCTGTTGTTGAAAAGTCTGATGGTTCTTTAAGAATATGCATTGATCCTAGACCCCTGAATGAGGCTTTGCAGAGGGAGCATTACAGATTACCAACTTTGGATGATGTATTGCCTGAACTCAATAATGCCAAGATCTTCACAAAGCTGGATATCAAGGAAGCATTCTGGCATATCAAACTTGATGAGAAGTCTAGTAAACTTACAGCAATGATCACACCTTATGGTAGGTTCAGATGGTCTAGATTACCATTTGGCTTGAATGTAAGCAGTGAAATTTTCCAGAGGCATCTAGCACAAGCTCTTGAAGGTCTTCATGGTTGCATCAATGTTGCTGATGACATAGTTATTGCAGGTTGTGGATCAAACAGACAGCAAGCAATTAAGGACCATGATCTGAAGCTCAAAGCACTGAAACATAGGTGTAAAGAGAAAGGCATTAAACTGAATGACGCTAAAGCTCAAGAGAAGAAAGAAGAAATTACCTTCATGGGTCACCTTATTACTGCTCGAGGTGTTGAACCAGACAAGAAAAAGGTTGAGACAATACTAAACATGCCCGTTCCTAAGGACTGTCATGAGGTTCGCAGATTTTGCGGCATGATACAGTATCTAGCAAAGTTTCTCAACAATCTTTCAGAAGTTCTTCATCCAATTAGAGAACTTACACGTAAGGATACTCCCTTTATCTGGTCTGTTGAATGTGAACAAGCTTTCAAGAGTGTCAAGAAACTGATTACTTCTACTCCAGTACTCGCATACTATGATCCTGATGAATCTTTGTGTATTCAAGTTGATAGTAGCAGCTATGGACTTGGGGGCTGTCCTCCTACAAAATGGTCAGCCAATAGAGTTTGCTTCTAGAGCTCTAACTGAAACAGAACAACGCTGGGCTCAAATTGAGAAGGAGCTCTTAGCTGTTGTATATGGTTTGGAACGCTTTGACCAGTACACTTATGGAAGGAAAGTTACAGTCATCAACGACCATAAACCTTTGGCGGCCATCGTCAAGAAACCCCTGAGTCAAATTCCCCGAAGACTGCAGAATTTACTGATGCGCAGCCATCGATATGACTTTGAATTCCAATGGGTACAAGGTTCCGATCTTCTTATAGTCGACACGCTGTCCAGAGTTAGTATTCATAATGTCACATTGGATTCCTTAGCTGATAGAGAGAGCAATGCAGGAGCTGATGCACCTGTAAGATTACCTGAAATACCAGATGTGATGATGGAAAAGATTAAAGCTGAAACTCTCAAAGACAGCGTGCTCCAGAGGTTGAAGTCGACCATTTTGTATGGGTGGCCTAAAAGAAAGTCTGATGTACCAACTGAGCTTATGCCCTATTTTGACATTCGTGATACTCTGACAACAGAACAAGGCATAATACTTAAAGGAGAGCGTATTCTTATCCCAAAAGCACTGAGGCCTGAAATCAAGCAGAAGCTACACGCTGCTCATCTTGCATTTGACAGCATGATGCGCCGGGCCAGAAGTTGTCTGTTTTGGATCGGCATGACGGCTGAGATTCGACAGATAGCTGACAGTTGTCCAGAATGTCAAGAAACGAAGGCAAGGAATACTAAAGAACCTTTAAACTAACACTCAAGAGGTTTATCACCCTGGGAGAAAGTTGGCACTGATATCTTTATTATAGAAGGCCGATATTATTTAGTCCTGATTGACTACTTTTCCAACTTCATTGAAGTAGACTTTCTACCTACAATGACAGCACAGTTAGTCATCAGGAAATTGAAGTCTCATTTTGCTCGTTATGGTGTTCTCAAAGTCATTGTATCTGACCAAGGTACTCAGTTTATGTCTGCACAGTTCAGATCATTTACTGCTAGATGGGGAATACTTCATGTTAAATCAGCACCAGGTCACCATAAAGCCAACAAATTAGCTGAATCTGCTGTGAAACTCATCAAGGGTATGATGAGTAAGACTGTTCAGGACAATACAGATGCATATGAGGCACTACTTGAACTTCGTAATACGCCAAGACAAGGGTTTGATCAAAGTCCAGCAGAAATACTGTTCAACAGGAAACTGCGCACACTGATACCTTCTGCAGTGAAACCCGTTGCATCTCACAGTAGAGTTATTGAAAGTAGAGGCAAGAGAGACAGATCAGTGAAGAAGTATTATGATAAAACTGCTCATGATCTGCCCAAGTTGTCTCACCAGCCAGTCTACTATCAAGACCCTGAACAACCAAACTGGCAACCTGGAAGGATCGATAAGAGGCTCTCTGAAAGAACAACACCTTTCACACCTGATCCCGCGGACCTGGAAATTGATCTCTCCTCTCCAGTTCTACACGAGCAACAGGTTGTTTTGCCAGACATGGAGAACACTAGTGAAGTGAACATTTCCAATCCTCCAGAAGTTGATCCTTCAACCCCAGCTACTTCTAGTCCTGGGAAGGATGGCAAAGAACAGAAACATTCTCTCCTACCATCTTGCTCTAAGAGACCTCAAAGAGATCGCAAGAAACCCTCTTGGATGAATGACTTTGTTCACTCATAAAGAAGGGGGGATGTTGATGGGTTGTGTTTCCTACAAGAGTTACTTGCCCTTAGGCTAGCTCTCCTACTTTTCTCTTCTTCCTACTTCCTGTTTTCTAAGATGTCCGACTAAATATGTCCTATGGGGTAAAGTCTTTTACAGACAGGGGGTATGATGTGTTGGTGTTGTGGGTAGTGGGTTTCCCCCCTTGCTTCACCCTAGGCCTAGTGAATTCTTGTTCATGAAAGGAGCGACCATTGCGGTGTTAGTCTCTTGGCCTAGCAAAACCTCTCATACCCCAAGATCGTTGTGCGTGGTGAAGAGCCACACCCTCCTCGAGGTAGTCCTGGTAACTGAGGGTGCGAATGCTCAGGCTAAACACAATGGATCTAGAGGAGCAAACCTCGATAATAAAACCGGTGCACTACACCGTACACGCCCTCTGTGGGTGGGAAGGAGCCAGATGGATACTGAACAAGTCTTGGGAGTGGGAACGAGTGTGGACTGCTCCCTGAAGATCGGAACCCATCGTACAGGCACAGAGACTCAGGACGTGATGATCCTATTGTCTTCAACTCTTGGTCACATGCCTAGAGCCTCGGAGAACTCGGCGTAACCAGCAGGCTAATTGGTGGCGGGGAAAGAGCACTGTGAGCCCTACCTTGGCTACGTATTACAAGGAGATGCAGAAACACCCCCTTTATCTCCCCCAGAGCTGGCACAGTACACTTCTGGCTCCTACCCGGGGCGGTAGGAAATCCACAGGCACCCCAGCATCACAATGCCATGAAGATGACAAAGTTGGAATTTACTAACTCAAACCTGGCAGAGCAAGTCCTCCATCAGATGCGGCCGATGCTGGGCCCACTGGTGCGTGGACACGTCCCGATCCCCATCGAGACTTGCCCAGGGAGCCCACCCCGGCTCAAAAAAGCAGAGAAGGCCACTCTCCAAACCTCCGATGTCTTGCGGGCAGTGTTAGGATGTGCAAGAACATGGACAGGAAGACTCCACAACTTCCCCACTGAAGACACGCCCACGACGACCGTTGCCTCAATTGGCTGTGTGTAGTGTACCCGGAAACGGGGCCTCCCAGTACTGAGGCACAGTTAAGTCCCCGATGTCACTTATCGGTGCAGAGTTGAGAGAGATGGCTGAGCATCACAATCCCCCCTGTGTTGCAGCATGATGAGAACCCAGCATTGCACACTGAGCTTGGGGGGATCACTTGGGCACCAGACTTAATACTGGCTCTTGACTGGATGGCCGCATGCAGGAGATTTCTACAATGGAGAGATGGCAGGTGGTGGGTATCTGGAAGTTGCTCTGTGCAGGACGTGAGGATTCCTTGGGAGAGCCCAGAACCAGAGCACAGCATTGTGCAAGCTCTGCATAGTTGGAGAGCCCCCCTGGATGACGGGGAATGCACAGTGTGCCACCCCACCTATCCCCAACTGCTAACTTAGAACCAGAAGTGGGGTCCTCTGTATGCGTGCCAGGCCAGGATAAAATGCCTGGGAAAGAGACTGGAGCTCAGAACTCCCTAACTCAAAGTTGCAGGATGGCAGAAAAGCCACGGGAAAGACAGGTCTATTTTGAAGATAACGCAACCATATTTTCACCATACGAGCTCGGACGCCGCTTCGGTAAACAAGGTCCGCGCAGAGCAGTGACACCCCCAGGCTGCTTGCGAATAATCTACTACTGGGAACATAAACAGATTAGGGATGAGCCCACTCTCCCGTTGAAGAGGTGCTAAAGTCGTAGATACTGGGCCAGAAGGCGCACCGGAAACCACAGTATCACGCAACTCGCTTTTTTAAAATTTTTTTATGGATGAGTACACCGTCAAATATGTCCTATGTATTCAGTGTGTTCGGTCTTCGTGATTAAACTTCATAACGTGAGAATGTATGACAGCCAGCCACGTCTCATTACTTCTATCAATATTTACTACACACGACAGTAAATATCAACACCCTTAATAAATAGCATATTGTTTTATTTACTTATTATTACTTAGTCAATTTGATAAAATATCATTAGCCTGTCCAGGGCTCTCTTTTTTTTTGTGATTACTTCCCTTTCTTGTTTACCGTCCTCCTTATTGTGGAATTGTCCATATCGTATGGTGTATGTATCGTATGGTGTATGTTAGTTGTGGAACAAAGTCACGTGGGAGAACAACTTGTCTAGTATTCTTACACGGTTTTTAATTACCCTTGATTCCAGACATTTAACCTCTTGGTTTCATAACAAATAACATCACTATTATGATAGGAAACTCTAGACAGAGCGATACAACAGGAGGCAATCTGATCATCAGAAGTAGTCCCCCCGTCGAACAAGTGTTTCGGCCCTGTATACTCCTATACACTCTAAGGGGGCGGGCCCACTTGGGTCATGACTCCCAAGTGTCTCAGCCTCCTGTTGTCTTGTATCGAAAATGAACCCATTTCACTTTGGTAGCAACTTTAAAATCCACAACTCCGCCAGCCGTGGAGCCAATAGTGAAAGTAACAAAGAGAAGACAAATTATTCCGTTCGTTCCGCCGCACACCACAGCTAGGGACAGACACTGACACACCTGCGCGAAGCCGACGAGGCTAGCCACTGCGCGCTAGCAACTGTAATTCTGTGCCCAACACCTCTTATAATATCCGCCGCGTGTTGCCCGTCAGTCACAGCCCTTTCAGCAGTACACCGAAAAACTCAACGTTTGTGGACTTAGAAAAATTCCTGATGTTTTCTGTACCGCAGAGTTTACTGTCCCGAGTTCCATAGCCCATTGCGGTTATTCCACAGCCAGCATGATGCCTTTTCCGCAGTTTCACTAAGCCTCTTCAGTGCCCTTGTTCTCGACTGTCCCCTCAGCCCCAACAGTTTCAATAAATCATACACTAATGCAGCCACGAGCCCTCTTGGCGAAAAGGATCATTACATACCTCCTGGCAAATGGGTACATTGACACTACCATTCAGAAAGGAGGTATCCCAGGTACACCAGGATGTCTAGAGCATGCCAAAATGATCTGGGTAGCAATCCAAAAGGCAAAGTCTGACAGAACAAACCTCCATGTAATCTGGTTGGATCTAGCTAATGCTTATGGATCCGTTCCACACCAGATGTTGTGGCAGGCCCTAGAAATGTATCATGTTCCACAAGAGATTGCAGCAATGCTGAAGCTGTATTTCGCAGGGTTTTCGGTTAGATTTTCAACCATAGAGTACACAACGAAGTGGATTGGCATTGAAGTTGGAATTGCGATGGGATGTACCATCTCTCCGATACTATTCGTGATGGCTATGCAGGTAATCCTCAATTCGGCTGAAGGAATGGCTATAGGTCCAAAGCTCGGTGGAATGTGTCACATGCCACCGCTCAAAGCATTCATGGATGACAAAACAATTCTGACATCAGATGAACATCAGGCCCGGAGGATGTTAGCACGCCTGGATGAACTAGTCAGCTGGTGCAGAATGAGCTTCAAACCCAAGAAGTCGAGAAGCCTATCAGTCAGGGTTACAGTATTGCAAGAAAATCAATCTATATTCTTATTGTTATCCAGAGCAGTTGACCTGGGTCGAACTTGCTCTCCCCCTACGCGTGACAGTGACCTAGGAGCAAATCTCTGCAAACTAATGCAGCGATTCAATAGAGTTGTGATACAATGGATCCCATCACATTGCAGCATCCCTGACAATGAAGAGGCTGACAGACTGGCAAAGGAAGGTGGAAAGTTACATCAGCCAGATTCAAGCATAACTTATGAAGAGGCCAAGAGTTTTATCAGAAGCAAATACACAAACAAGTGGGAAGCAGAGTATCCAGACCACCAGAAGAACGATGCATATTACTAGCATAACAGAAGTGAACAAATGAGACTCCGAACAGACCACAACATATTGAGATACCAGCTATTCAATAAGCTAAAGACCGGAACTACCGATGAGTGTACCCGTGGTACCGATAAAATGACAGCTGAACATCTGCTACAGAAGTGCCCAACATATGAAGAACAGTACATTTGGCCGTCACCAGTATCACCCCTGGACAAACTCTATGGAGATACCAACAACATCACACGCACCACCGCTTTAAACTTATTCAATTTGACGCCAGAAAGTGTACGAAGAAGAAGGAGAAACGGCCTATGGGAAATAGTCTGAATAAAAATTATCAGTATATCGTGCTCTTTCATTCAAAATACTATTATGTAAACATCCTTTCTTTCTCCTTATTCTCTTCACCTTCTCCTCGTTTTATTTTTCTTATATAGGCCTTTAAAATCGGTTGAAGAGTGACTGCGAAATAATTTATGCATAAGACCTATGCCAAGTCGTCCTGCCCTGTGCCATCAGTTCATGGTTTTTCCAGCTCTCTTTTCCGTGTTTTTGATCTTACCCTGGGGATTCCAGAAAAAAAACTGCCTGCTAATGTTATCAATAGGTTTCCTCAATGTGTGTCATATCCATCGTCAGTGTCTTTATCTCATCTCTTGTTTTACTGCCACTTGTCTGGTTCTTGCGATCAGTTATACATTAGTGGTCTTGTTGCACCATTTCAACCCTTCTACTCTATGCAAGCAAACATTTATGAAAGTATGTAGCTTATTGCTGTTGCTCTTTAGTTTCTCTCCCCCCTTAACGTTTCAGCGCCATACAATAGGACTGACGACATTTGAATTGAAGATTCTTATTTTTGTGTTGGACTTGGTTTCCATTGATCTCCATATATTTTCTACTGAAAGCTCCTCTTGCTTTTTGTATTCTTATTTACATATCATTATCTGCCCCTCCAACGTTGTCTATATTGCTGCCAAGATGTGTGATTGATTCTACACCTTGTGGGGGTGTTTCTTTTAGTCATTGTATTATTTGTAAATCGTTTTTATTCCTGGAAAATCGTGAAACTCTTGCGCCAAAAAAGATCCAAATAGCCTTTAAAAAATTAACAGGAGGTATGGTAGCAGACGCTGAGTTTCGTTTTGTAAACGAAGTGAAATTTCAAGTAATAATAAATCATGTTCTTTAATTGTCGTTTTGCAATATGTATTTTCTACGACTGATCGTAAGATTTATGGTTCTGGGAGAATCTAGAAGATGTCGCTGAATTGTGACCACTATTGCAGGCTTTCAATGTGGAATAAGCAGTAAGATTTAAATCTTTAGGTAAGCCTATCCTTTTCGTTCTGTAAATAATTAAAGGCAGTAACCGCTACTTAGTACCATTTACTGCTTGGGCCTCACTTTCAGCTCTTCCCACGAGATCAGTGCTACCAAGGTTTACTCCTCCACTGTTCCCCGCCAGGTTGTTCTTGGTCTTCCCACTTTTCTCCTCACTGTTGCGTTTCTGACATGTTCAGTTATACTGTTTGGTTTTGTTTGTGAGTAGCCTATAAATAGTAGATAGGCTCCGCCATGTTTCCCGAGTAGCTCGCGACATGTAAGTCTAGATCGTATCGCTTTGATCAATTAGGCTACAGAATTGCCTCTGTAAACACTGACCATAACCCAAACCCTAGCACCTCACCGTGTTTTGAGCTGATGTTGTGTGCGGAGACTCCTCTTCTTATACACTATCTTTTATACAGTAGAACATCCTCAAAAGAGGGTGGGTTTTGGGTCACTGGGTTAAGGTGAGCGCTAGTATAATGCTAAGTTTTGTAAGTAATTTGTTAAAGCAAGCGCACATGGTACTACATATTATGAAATAGCCACTCTGGCAACAAGGCACAAAGCAATATTGCAACATAGGCGAAAATGACAATGTCAACATACTGGGTTTAGTACAGCACAACAAACAGTGTCAGCACTTTCGCCTACATCTAATTTTCTGCACATAATCATTCAAACAAACAACATCCAAATCGCCATTAAACGTCAGTTCTTCTTCTTCTTCGATCCTTAACCACCGACCGTCAAAGCAGTCAGTGGCCATCACGCCTAGTGGCGTCTTGTAGGGCAACAACAAATTGATTCCACTTTGCACGGTCGGTGGCCATCCTTCGTACAGTGCCCCAACTCTGGTTCATTCTTTGCATCTCAGCCTCCACAGTCCTCCGCCAAGTTGTTTTTGGTCGGCCTCTCTTTCGCTTTCCTTCAGGGGTCCAAAGCATAGCTGTTCTTGTGATGGCATCGGGTCTCTTCTGAGGACATGATAATTTGTTCATTTGATGTTGTTTCTGTAACTTCATTATTTTTTTTACATAGACAGGGGTGTCAGCCCTATGCTAAAACCCCCAACCTGGAGGACCAGGGTACCAGCTTTTGTCTGACCCCTACCCACACAGACCAGTCCAGCTTGGTTGAACCTACCAGGAGTAAAACTCCCACTGGCATAGCTCTGGGGATTGTCAGGGTACGCAAGCTGCCATACCGCTACAAGGTATAGGTACCATTGATGGCAGTAAACGTCAGTGCATTCATATTATACAGATGAGCACACACATGACCCCGTAAACAACTCACAAATATTGGTCCATGAGCCAAATTCTCAGCCTACCAATGCTTTCTCCCTGTCACTTGCATTGATTAGAAATTGCCGCAACAGCTAGTCTTAACCTCAACCCTGCTTTGAGCTTTGTCAAACAGCTAGCCTTAATCTAACCACAATCCTGTTTTGAGCTTTGTAAAAAATAATATTGCGAATACAGCTCGTCAAGTCAGTAATCGAGTACAGGTTGAGAATAATATATAATTACAGAAATTATTGTACCACCCTAGGAACTAAAAAATGCTGGTTATGGATCATAACCTCAATGAAAATATAAAATAACATATGGTTGACAGTTTGGTTTAAAAAAGAGCAAGAAAATACATTAAAGTTAAAAATGGGAAGGGACAGAGAAAGTAAAAAAAGATGGAGTCAAATCACCAAGCTCTTATGCAGATAAGGATTAACCCTCGCAACTCTTGCGATGGAGATGGAAAAGCCAAAAAGGAAAATAATACTAAACAAGTATTATAAACAAAAATATTTAGGAACAGACAAGAGTAATACTAATAAAGAAACAAAAGCAGTCAGTGAAAAAAGTGAATAAAAACATAAAAATAGTGTTCCAAAATGTATTATAAAAACTAAGAAAATCAACACTATAGAGTAATCCCAAAATGAAAAAAAATGCAAATAAATATTAACACTTAGATCAAAAGCTTGCAAACACCCAATAACAAAATAATTACAAAATAACCAAGAAATAAAAACAAACTACAAAATCAGCCCACACCGTACAAACACTACAATTTATTGTAAATAATACTGTGCCATACACAAAATGATAAATAAAGTTACACTAAATATGATAATTATAAATTTGACTTCCAAGGTGGCGGGAGGATGGAAGCAAATCAAGCTTATCTGATGCTATTCCACTCTCCCCTGACTTCATTCATTAAATAAACAATATTTATCAACAAAAGAACTGAAATAAAAGAGGGAATAAAATAATAAATAAGCTGTGTAAAAAATATGGCCTAAGTAAGAGAATAATATATAGTATCACAGACTACAATCAGTCTGTATGAAAAAATAATAATAATAAAATGTCATAATGTGTGATAAATAATAAAACATAACTTGATAATTTTCATAGTAACATATCAGTTTTTTGTGTAATTTCCCACTTTTTAACTCTTTGACTCTGGAACAACGCTCAGTGCTTTGGTCAGGTTGGACACCTGTGCCAAAACCACTCTGAGAGTTAGTTTTAGTATATCACAAATTAAAATTACGGCACAGGGTAGAAAATAATTGCGGAGTCAAAGAGTTAAGGGAAAACATCAAGTTTTCTAACCACTTAAAAAAAAACTTTTCCTAAGCTTTATATATTAGTCAAATTTCAAGTCTTTGAAACTCAAAATCTTTATGCTTCGCTATCATAGAGAGGTGAAACTTTAGATGCAGATCCCTTTCTTGGTACATTTTAATCTATCAAGTTTTTAGTGACATTAACCCAGATAACTAAAATAATGTAAAATAAGATGGAAATAACTCCATTACAGCAGGGATTTAAAGCAAGAGAAATATTGTACTGCAAATTCAGAATATGTTTCATATTTGAAGGTGTGGATTCAGAAGGTGAATGGTGATGTGATGATTAAATCCATTATGTTAAATCAGCGAATCTTGTTTTAAACACAGCTCTAGTAGCGACCAACTTTCTTGTGAACTTTACATTAGGTGTTTAAACTTCTTCTTCTTTGATCCATAACCGCCAACCGTCAAAGCAGTCAGCGGCCATCACGCCTGGTGGCGTCTTGTAGGGCAGCAACAAATTGATTCCACTTTGCTCGGTCGGCGGCCATCCTTCGTACAGTGCCCCAACTGTGGTTCATTCTTTGCATCTCAGCTTCCACAGTTCTCCGCCAAGTTGTTTTTGGTCGGCCTCTCTTTCGCTTTCCCTCGGGTCCATAGCATAGCTGTTCTTGCGATGGTATCAGGGTCCCTTCTGAGGACATGGCCAACCCAACTCCAGCGGCTGCCAGCTATGATGGTGTGCATGTCCTCCTGGTTACTCCGAATAAGTAGTTCTTGGTTGCTGATGGTGTTTGGCCAAAAGATTCGGAGAATTTTCCTTAGGCAGATTGTGTGGAAGGAGGACAGTTTCGACATTTCCTTCTCTGTTACTCTCCAACATTCCGCACCATAGAGAAGCACAGAAAGTACACAGCTCTCATACAGTGTTTAATCTTATCAGAGTATATTTTATTCAAAAATGAATTTTACTCAACAAAGGTGACAACATGCGTACAAACAATTAATCTTCAGTTATGACTTAAAATCGTAAAAATAAGTCTTATTGTTACTTCTGTTATTGTTACCAAATGCACTAAAACACAGAAAATAAATATTTCATACATTCTGTTGCATAGAATAAAAGTAATGTATGATTTTAAAATATATTTATATATAATAAAAAGTAGATAGCTATTTATAATTAATTTGTCATATTGTTCACAAATATATTTTTGTGTGTGAAAGATATGACGAATTACTGAGTAATCATAACTGGCCATACACGTTTATTTATTTATTTTTTTTTTGTGTGTATTTGGTAACATTAATAAAATTGGATCCCTGAAACTTAATAGAGGCCTATTTTGTGTAATTGACCATACAAAGATATTTAATTTCTTAAAGACTGAAGATATTTAAACAAAAAGATATAGCTAGTTTAACAACGGGGATATTACTTAAGAGGCAGGTGTAAAGACTTCCTCGAATAGTATGTTATTTTAAGAGAAAAATCGTTTTAATTGACATTTATACATCAGGGTAGTCCCCAATATAGTTAATTAAAGGCTGCATAGATTTAAATGCATTTTGTTAACTAAAAAAATGTTAGATAGACCGATATAGATAAATTACCAGTATGATACTAACTTTAAATGATTAAAATCGGTCCACAATTAAGAGAGATAATAGATATTAAAATTTCTGCACATTGAACGAGAAGGCAAAAAGACGCATTGGTTTGAGATTCTCAACACCCTTTTTACCCCTTCCATCCGTGAGGTACGATGCGATACTATATAAGTCCTAGAACTTGGCTGAATTG
This sequence comes from Oreohelix idahoensis, assembly GCA_024509875.1. NCBI lineage: Eukaryota > Metazoa > Mollusca > Gastropoda > Stylommatophora > Oreohelicidae > Oreohelix > Oreohelix idahoensis. The sequence continues at coordinate 779,757 of JAMPIV010022322.1, read as the reverse complement.
AGGCCACAACATTTTCAAATGCTACGCTGAACAGACAAAAGCGGCAAACGCTTGCTGTCAAATAATTTGCCGCTGTATCTATGTAGCAGACCTAGATACCCATTTACAGCCTGTTATAGCTATTGTGTATTACCTGAGGGTAAGAGAAATATATATATATGTATATAATTATGTAATGTTCTGTGTATAATCCACTTGTGTGTTCTGTAGTGTGTTATATGTGTTACAAAAAAATTACAGGACGAGTGTGCTGCCGGCTTGAACGCAAGCATGTGTTGACTTTTAGGGACGAAAGCCAGCATTGGAAATGTGTAGGATAATTGAGAATTAGGGCAGAATCTACGACCGTAAGTTTAATAATGTATTTGAAGGAGCATTTCAAAAAGGAACATCACACTGTTCAGGAACATAAGAAAGGATGTCAGGAATTGTTAACACGTATTAATCAAGGTGTCACTTAATAGTTTGTACTAAACCTAATCATTGTAAGGAAGCATATTATGGACAATGGAACTTATGATTTATAAGGAAAATGTAATCACATTGAACTGGCTGTAGGTGGTACTGAAGTAAAGTGTCCTGTACAACTGTTAGCACATTGTCTGAGTTTGTTTGTAATGTTCATTGTGTGTGTGTGGATAAAATAGTGCTGGACCATACAAGGATTGCGATTATTTGCATTTCCCAGGTTTTATCCTGAAATGACTAACAGTCTTCGAAACATTCAATTCTGAGGAACTCTGTTGGTGCGAAACGTCCTCAAGATACTTAGAGCGAGTCACCATGTTGTTTCCTATCCTGGAGATCAAGACACTGTGCGATCCTGGCTATAATGGATGCTTCGCTTTATAAAAGATAGGTGGACACATAACTCCACTGGTCGGCACATCCAGACTCAATTTGTTAAGAAATAAAACACACATCAAACAAACAATCGAGTGATGACTCATGAAGGATTTAATACACTTCTACCAACTTTACAGTCCAGTGAAAATAACAACTATATATAAATATGTATGAATAAAATAATTGACATTTGAAATATAACTATCATATTTAACTATTGTGGAAATGAAAATTCCATACTTATTTATTCCACATTTATGACTCTAATTCAACTCAAGTTCCCGACAAAAAGCGTTGACATGGGTTGATATTTTACCCCGTTCATTACATTTTGCCTACTGTCACCTGGTAAGGTGCAAGAGTTGCACCACAGATGGTATAAGTTGTGCCCATGCGCAGTCGAAAAAATGAAATTGTTGATGAATATGCGTCATTTTTCAAATGTCCCGGGTGCTCTCTTTCCCATTTGGACTCATAGTGGTCTTTGCCGTTGCGTAAGTTGTCTCTATATCATTTTGCTGTAAGGCACCTCCTTCTTTAGCAAGTCTATCTGCCTCTTCATTTCCTGGTATGTTGCAATGGGCTGGTATCCACTGGATAGTGCACTTCTTGAAGCATTCGGCCAGTCTTTCAAGGGAGATTATCATTCCATACTTATTTATTTCTGTTATGTAAAAAGCATTTGAATTTTATTATCATTTTCCTAACCGAAAAGAGAAACGGTATAGGATCAATAAATTGTAAATATTTACACTCAGTCTTACTTAATTATTCAAGTTGAGTTAGGTTCTGTTTGTATGTATATTACATATCTATTAAATTAATTTATCCCCTAGCAGAGTCAAAATAACTATATAACCATTATTCAGGGTGGGATCTGGAGAGGTAGCACTTAGACCTTCAGTAACATTCACTATCATCATACTTGAAGGTTTATACAGCTTGACCCTACCTTGATTGTCAATATACCCTTACTCTTTTCAGAGAAGGGGGTATTTCTTATAAGACCAGTCTCTTATCTGGCGCTATACTGGTATCCTTTGATACATCTTTTTGTCTGGGATATCCTATATTCTAATAACATCTGAACCTCTCGCGACAATAGCCTTGGAATGGTATGACAAGATCACCAATGTGGAACTGGTGACAAAAAACCAGTGCAAGTGGAAAGAAGAGAAGAAGATGCTGGCATTGGATTGGACACACATTGAGTTAACCTGTTGATAGCATTATGTATGAGACAGTCCTTGTTCTGGAATCCCCAGGGTAAGAAAGATAGAGGGAGACAGACAAACACGTGGAGAACCAAAAACATACGGGAAAGGCAACTAAAGACATACATGACAACTTTTTAGCCTTGGAATGGTAACACGATCACCAATGTGGAAGAACAAAAAACCAGTGCAAGTGGAAAGAAGAGAAGAAGATGCTGGCATTGGATTGGGACAAGAGTTAACTAAATTATGACATACATTGTTCTGGAATCCCCAGGGTAAGAAAGATAGAGGGGGACAGACAAAGTGGAGAACATAGGGAAAGATCTTGATATAAAGTAATGGCACAGGACAGGACAGGAAGGACTATCATGGATTTGTTGAAGGTCTGTGCTGCTAGACAGCTGAAGGGTAAAGGTAATGATAATTATTGAAAGCCTTGTTGCCAGTTCTGAATCTAAGATTTCTGCCTGAAAGATACTATTGTTTGTGCATTTTATGATTTCCTGTATCTTTAATTACTGGTACTTAAATTGTAAGGAGCTGTAGCATAAGGTTTTTAAGTGTATATGGTCAGTAGTAGTACTGAAGAAACAGAAATGGAATTCTGTATGAAAAGAGTGAAGTCCCAGTGTTGGAGAAGAACACTGGTATCACAGGATAGTCATGGCTGTGAAAGTATCCAGAGTAAAGTCAGACCGTACGGTGCCACCTTGCTGTATAACTAACTATGATAATTAAACACTTCAATAAAACTCAAACTTCAACAATATAAACTTAATAAGTCAGAGTGTTACAATTATGAATCATTTAATATTTACACATCTTTTTTCTTTTCTTGTGCACTTATGAAGGGTGAACTGATGAATGTGAATGAATAAAAGTGATTTCACGAATGATTGTTGAGTTGATTAAGAACTAATTTTAAAAGTCTTTTCAGCAATCTTGAATTTAACTAAAAAGGTTCTCCAAAGTTCCTGTCTCTCTATAGTCTCTTGTCTATTAATCAAACTGTTTCATCATAAACTAAGCACTGTCTTTGACTGATCACAAATGCTGCAGGAATTTTGTCACAATTAGTACTCAACTTTAGAGTCAATGTTTGTCCTCATTTGAATGACACACCACTGTATGTTGAAGATCTTTGCTCAAGACCACCAAATGCTGATGGGGACTAACACTGATATCTAGATGACAATGTATAGGCTCCTGTGAGGTTCCAGGAATCTCTTATTGATCTGGATTCAAGACCTCCAGTGTATTATGACACATGTGAACCCTTTTAGGATAGATGTTAACACATTAACTACCAAATTGAAAAACACACTGTGGCCGAATTAAATTTTTTTCCCATTTTTATCCTGTAGGTGTTTGCACAAAGTAAGTGGTAGTTTTCGTAATTGTTTACAGATTTTTATGAATTACACGTCATTTTAAAGATAAATGAATGTACTATTACAATAAGCACCATTTGTAACTCTAATAGAGGTTGTTGCTATTTAATGGCCCTCCGATGGCCGAGGACTTGCAATATTTTCACAATTATAACTGCTTGCGCCCCATCTCTATCAAAATCCCTATTTCAATCAATGTGCACACTGTTTTCATTCTTGTCCTCGTCGCTAGATCTATCAGTCAATTATTGAAACAAGTTTCTAGCTTATTCAGTCATTAGACGAGATGTACAAGCATTTTTTGTGGTCCTATCACTAGTAGCCACGGTAAACAGTTTTACACGATTTGGTAACTAACCCAAAACTCTGAAAAACATGAACATAATATCAATTTTCCAGTGTTCTACAACAACCATGCTTTGATAATTTGTTTTCCGGTAGCAACTTAAAATTTCGAACTAGATCAGAAAGTGTTTCAGTACATTTTTCATTCATTTTATTACTAAACATAGATCAACGCTCTGAGCAGCTCGCGGTCCAAATGATAGAATTTCAAAAGCCGGTCCCACCGGCTTGCAGTAGTTAATGTGTTAAGCACAGAACAGACTTTACCAAGTAATTTATATAACATCTCTGTAGCCGTGTGGATATCTGCTTTGATGGCCTCTGCTGGAATGCCATCAGGTCCAGACGCTGTTCCATCTCTTAGAAGCTTTATGGCTTTCTTTATTTCTTCCTTCGTTGACTTTCACAGATGGGTTCTTGCGTGGAATAGAGGGATTGGAATAGTATGACAGGGTTACCGGCGTGGAACTGAGGACAGGAGCTAGACGGGTTCCGGTGGAACAAGAGGTGAGAAGAAGACGATGGCGATGGATAGGACACACACTGAGGAAACCTGTTGATAGCATTACAAGGCAGTCCTTGTTCTGGAACCCCCAGGGCAAGAGAGGCAGAGCAAGAAGCACAAGGAGAAGATGCTGGAAACAGAGGTGAAAATGATGAGGAGAACGTGGAAAGAAATTGAGATGATGGCACGTGACAGGAGGACTTGGCATGTGTTTGTTGAAGGCCTATGCTCCTTTGGGAGTGGAGGGTTATGAATGAACAGAACGGGACCCAAAGATGCAGCAATAGTGAATGCAGTCAGCGACCCATAGCTTGACTGCTTGCATCAGGACGAGCGAACCAGAGCTGGTCAAGACCGTACTCCACCTCCACGTGGTGGTCCTGGAAACAGTCTGCAGCAGTGCAGTCTGGCTGAGCGAGTACGGATCGAAATGGGAAGGCAAACCCGGTCCCTAAAAAATGCCGTGCTGAAGTCGGATGTGTCGACCGAAAGGTGCAGATATCACAGCTACGGCGTAAACAGACACAATGCAACCACCGTCCTTTTCAGGGCAAACGAGGAAGAAGAATGAACAGAACAGACTTGATTTGGTGAAGTGGAACTGCACGGCAAAACAGATGGCAAAGTTATAGCCCTGGCAAGCTTCCTTCTTTGGTCTATCTCTGGCTTTCGCTGTGTAAGTGTGTGTTTTGAAAACTCTGCTGTCCCTTTTTATAGGCCAATCTTGAATGTATCGGAAAGCAGCGTTTTGCAGCCTGTCTTCCGTCTGTCACTTTTATCAGTTTCGAGTGAAGTGTGCGAGCTGGGTTCCAGACATCTTCGTCATGCATCTTCTCTTTTATCCTTAACTTTTTGATATATCTCCTTTTATTTTCTGGACTTGGTGCTTTCTTTCCATATGCATTTGGCTATAACTGGTTCTGATATGCATTATTTACAAATTTTTAAAGTCTATTGATTCAGTAGTTTTCGATGTGCTGGCTCTGTTAATCTCAATCCTCCATAAGTACTCCTTCTATATACTATTCCTTAGAACTGCTTATTTCTGGGCTTATCATTTTAAAAACAAACCAACTTCCATCACGTTCTTTGAATGCATTATCTTGCTCCACCCCTAAATCTAACTTAGACTTTGTACAGTTTTGTTCTCCGAGCAGACACCATAATACAGTATCGACCATCTTCTGCGAGCTCATAATTTTTTATTGGCTGACCTAATTCCGTTTTCCAAGAATAGACAAAGCATGCGTTTACAACACATGACAGGGGCTGAAAATGAAATAGTAACTTTCACAATTTTTGTAGTTAAATAATCCACTCAGTGAGTGAAGTGGAGTAGCATTGTTTAATTTGCTTTTTTTATAGTTCGTTAATATGCTGTGTTCTCCAAGGTTTTTTTTTAACTCACACTTTCCTGTAATTGATTTGCAGATCTAACATGGAGTGGCTGCATTCAGTCTTACCAGCAGAATCTTACTACAATATAACATTATTCTTTTCCGTTTTGTCTTGTGAGGAATTGTGGCCAGATCTGTCTGAAGTCCCTGATGAGAAGGACAGCGTAGAGAGCATAGTGGAGATTGTTCATGGGGAAGATGGAGAAAAAGGACTTTTCGAAACCATTGTTAACCTCTTTAGTACATCAGAAATGAAAGATGATCAGAGATCAAATTTTAATGACGAAGATAGTGAGCCTAAAACTTTATATTTACAAGACAACTGCCAATCAATTTTATATTTTAACAGCAATCAGAATATATCATTTGTATATCTAGCTTTGATTGGTGCTGTCTCAATAGCTTTGACATTTGTAGCATTAACCTGGCTTGTGTCAAAACTGCGTAAATCAAAACATGAAACTTTAGGGAATATACAGACACATCACGACATTCTTGTTGGTGAAACTGTTGAACCAGTAATATCAAATAATACCAGTGTGCCTAGTGATATTGAATCAAAGGAAGGCAAACATTCTGATACAGTTAATAAAAATAAACTTGTTCTTCCTTTGCTGATTGATATCCAAAAAGTAAATATCCAGCAGTTTGAAAATACTGTGCATTATCCACGACTAGGAAGTGTGCTTGAAGAAACAGTGGATATTTTTATCAAAGAGTTGGATCACAGTTTGGGAATGGAGCTGTACTTGCCATCTGAAGGAGGAGATTTTGGAACAAGTCTGCCAACATCTTCCTCATATAATGCTACTTCTTTGGCATCCCCACTTCTTGCCAGGCATGGTCTGCGTCGCAATCGTCACAGTGCTCTATCAGTCACAACGAGTAATTCTAGTCAAGAAAAAATCAGCGAGACTCCATCTAGATACTGGATTTATTTTCAGAAATTCAGGAGACAAATGTCCTGGGTGTATCCTGATATAAACTTTGATTATGTTAACTTTGAACAGCTTTCACAAACACAAAATGGGCTCTACAGCATTATACAGTTTCTTCGTCAGAGGTGCTCCATTAGGCCCAGACAGTGGAATGCAGCAACTTATGTTGTAGATTACACTTTATTTCTTCTTGAGTGTGAACTGACAGCCCTGTCACTTGAGTCTGGGGGGTTCTTGAAGTTCACTGGTTTTGAAGGCACAGGATGTGCTGTGAATGGAACCCTAACAGGCACAGTGGATAGATTTGATGTACAACTTGTGATACACATTTCCAATTGTTCAGAGATAAGTATCTTGCACAACAAATTTTACAAAGAGGTTCCACCAGGTCATATTATATTGGGTGTGAAAGATGTTGGTTATTCTAAAGAGACCATAAAATGTAGCCGTAAAGCTTGCATTCAAGGCATATCTGGCTTCTACTTACTGCCCCAGCAAGTGGAAGAACTTTTTGAGGTCTTGGTCAAGAAAGCTGTATTAAAACTTCAAAGAGAGCACAAAAGCAAAACAGATAGACTACCGTTCAAGTTTCAAATGTCCCCAAACAAAAAGTTTGTAATTAATTTTGATACCAGGCTGTTGCGAGAATTGGGACTAGGTGTTGGTGAAATCAGTGTGAAGCTTATTCCTGCAATTAGTATATTTGTTCCTCAGTTTGGCATTTTGCCTCCACTTTTCGCTGTACCACCATGCAGAAAAGGTCACAAGAACGGCCAGGAGTCTAATTCTGCATCAAACAATTTCTTGAGTCGCATTATTAGAGAGCAGAGTCATACTGATCTTATTTGGGAGATTGATACAGGACAGCTTCAGACACGCATTATTCAGAACATAGAAAGCAAATTTCTATTGTCTGGTGTAAGAAGCTATCATAGGGAATGCCTGATCATTCTAAAGGCACTATTTTCTAAGGCCAGTGAAGATAATCTTTTAAACAAAGGTGAAATTGATGCATGTATTTTGGATAATGTTGTCAGCTTTCTTTTACAAGAGAGTCCACCTTCAGCATGGACACTTGACAACCTTTCTGAGAGAATTTCAGATGCTGCACATTTCCTGAAGTCAGCCTACCAGAATAGGTTGCTGCCAAAATTTGTGATACATAATCCTCATTTGGTTGCACAAATCCCAAGCCTTGAGGCAATGTCTTCATTACTGTCAGGCCGGCAGCAGAACATGCTGGTAGATGTCACAAGTGATGCAGCCTTGAAAGTGGTGAACTACATAGATCAGCGACTGCAGGAGACTGGTTTGAACAGATGTATGAAGGCTGAGTTCTCCTCCCATATGTGGGAATATGAATTCTTTCTGTTTGGTTAGCTCGTCTGTAATAGTCTATGAATCTTGCTTTTAACAGTAATATTTTGCTGGAACAGGACATTACAGATTTTTCTGTAACATAGGCATTGTCACTAAACTTAGGCACAAGATTGAAAATATGGTTTTTAAAAAAAAAGATTAAATCTGCACCCTAAACAATAAACTGGCTAAAACTTGTGAAATATGAACTTGCTAAAACATTGTGGCACAAAATGGACACTCACATAAAAATATAAAAAGAAAAAGATAATAAGCTGTGGTGAAAATACAATTCACTTTAAAAAAAAATGGAAGCAGTGTTTTAAATGTCTGATCAGACAAGAAAACTTAAGAATAATTGGAAGGGAAGAATAAGGCAAGGAGATTAAAGATAACAAGTTTTTGTCAGCCCAGAGAATGAGCGGGACGTAACTACAGTGTTGCAATAGACTTATGAGCTGTGTTCTACAGGTTTTTTCCCACAAAGCTGTTATGCTTTGATTAGAAAGAAATACATATTTTTGAAAACAGAAAATAATTGCCCTTTACCCGGAATTAGAATAACTATGTTCTTCTGAAAAGAAGTTTTGAGTTGTCAAAATTTAACATAAATTGGGTGCTTAGTTCTTACTGATTCAAAATGAATTCAAATGTGTTTTTAAATTGTTTTTGTTTTTGTGGGTATTTGTACAGTTATATATTGAGCCACGGTAGCACAGTGGTTAGTGCACTAGCTTCCTAGCTCGGTGGTCCATGGTTCGATCCCCGGTTAAGATGGAATTTTTTTAGACCGCAAACGGCTCTGAGGTCGACCCAGCCTCATGAATTGGGTACCAGAGCAACTTCTGGGAAGGTTAAGGCGGCCGGCGTGATGCTGACCACTAGTTTACCCTTAGTGCCAATGGTCGAGAACACCATATTCCCAGATTGTCTGAGTGGGCGTGTAACGGGATCCTTTACTTTACAGTTATATATGATTTGTTAGCATGATTATGACAGAATAGTCATAGAAGGGAAGCTTAAACATAGGCACAGGAGATGATTTTACCATTCTGAAGTACCTTTCTTCGTTGCAGTTACATTGTCCTGCTTCAAATATCTGTCATATACTTGTACAAGGGATCCGATTACTAAGATAGTAAGATAGTCACTATTCGTGTTTTTATTACTTAAATCTTCAGAAATCAGTGATCATATTATTGTTTTGACTAGTATAATGATTTGTGCAAATTATTTTTTTATATTATATTCCTTTCTAGTAGAAATAATTCATTCATCTAGTATAATGATTTGTGCAAATTATTTTTTATATTATATTCCTTTTTAGTAGAAATAATTCATTCATCGACTGGCAAAGCCTAATTCAAAGACTGGGAGCTCAGCTAATGCAGACTCATTGACTTTTTTTTTTAACAGTGTGAAACAAACATTAACACCTACTATATAGGCTTTAAGCTCTCTGAAACCATTTTAAAGAGTGCAAAAGGAACATGTGCTGCATAAAATATAGAACACTGTACATCAAAAGGATTTTAAAAAAAGATGTAATTAATTCTTGTACGTCTTTATCATTTTGAAACTATGTTTCTTACATATTGTGAGGTCTTCATAAGTTTATTTTATTATTGATGCAGTCCACAGGTATTCATCTCAAGAGGTTGACATGTATTTTAGCCACCTCTTATGACATGCCTGGTAGGTCACAGTGTTGATGTACATTGCATTTTGGACCCTGGTATTACATGGGTTTGACTTCTCTTTAATTTCTTTATATTTATTGTCCTGTATGTTTGTTATCTTGTCATCATCAGACTAAGTTTTGCCTGTTATTGTCCATTTGTTAATGTTAATCTTAAAAGATTCACAAAACATATTCTTGATTTGTTTTTTGTTTTTAAGAATGTAGCATATGTGCTTTATCATTGACAGTTTGTTTGGCATGTCTCAGAACTTTATGGGATTACTAGTATAATATATATTTTTGTGAACACAAATAGAATATTTGATGTTACTATATTTCAAGAGAATTTATGAGAGAAAAAGAATGCACCAGTGAAAGAACAAATTGTAATAATTTATTAAAACTACATATTTTGAAGATCTTATGAGACAGGGAAATACAAGAGGGAGTTTTCCCTGGAGGGAGGAAGAAAGAATAGAGAAAGTAAAGAATTTGACAGCAGAAGGGAATATGCAGGACAAAACAACAAGCAGTAATATAGCAGGGCATTGCACAGAGACTAATTGATCGCTGGTAGATAATTCATCTTCTGAGAGGAGATTACATATGATGATGATGAGCTGTAGTGAGGGTAGGATTTTAAGAGATAGAGTAGTAGTACACCAATACCTAGCTCTTTCGACAGGTTAGGGACCAGAGCTATGTCGAAAGTCGAAGCATAGCCTTTATTTAGCTTACAAATGCATTAGGGCCGCCAAAAAACGCAAATAACTAATTATATAACACTTGCGAATGCGTGCAACACCTAGATAAACAGAAATAAACATAAGAGTAAAGAAAATACAGTAATAAATAAAAAATACGTATATAGCATTTTACCTTAAAATCATTCTTGAGCAAGTAGACGATGAATATTAATATTAGACAAACATAAAGGTATGTTTTCAGGCACTCGTAAGAAATAAAGAAGTAGAACACTTGGACAACAGAAAAACAACAGACGTGAGTGGCTTACCCAGGGTTCGAACCCCGTACCTTCCGTACGACAACTCCGCCTAGCTATCAAGCGAATCACACTGACCCCACGGCCAGCTAGGCAGCTAGCATCCGATGAATATATACAGTATGTACAGTTTTGAATGTGGTAATTTAGGGGGATTCTAGACTTAGAAAACCAGATGGAAAAAATTGAGGTGGCTCATCTTCAGAACTGGAGGATTTCAATCAAATTCTTTTAGGAGAAGCGCACTTTGAAGGAGATCTAACTGGGGCTGGGGCTGATGTTGATGGCTCGGAATCTGAAGGGTTAGAGGGAGGGGTGACTGATGTTGGTTGTGACGGTTGCGTCTTGAAAAGGGAGAGCAAAGACGTTTACCTCATTGATGTCTTCTTCCTTTCCCTAAGAAGTTCTCTGTAACAGGCTATTTGGTGTTCTAGCCCACTATTTACTTTTGAACTTCTGTCGAAATTTATTCTACGTTGAAGATCTGCTGCTTTGTGTAGCCAACTTCCTCTATAATTGTTTCAAGCTTCACTTGAAAAACTCCTGCAGCTGCGGTATCTGCGCTAGCTGATTCTCCCTTCACTGCTATATTATGCAAATTTGACCTTTTCTTAAATTTCTCAAACCAGCCCCTGCTAGCTCCAAATGTCTCTTCAGCTGATGTCTCTCCTTGTTCAGCCTTCATTGCATTAAATAAAGTTTGTGCTTTAGCCTGGATAAGATCTTGGCTTAGAGGAATGTTGTGGCTGACATGGTTTTCAATCCACACATTTAACACTTTCTCCATCTCACCGATTAAACTGTGCTGCTTTCTAATAAGTTTGGTATGCACTGGCGTAGCGTTTTTAATTTCCTCTAACACTTTAGCTCTGTTCTTTACAATTGTGCTAACTGTAGTGCTTGGTACACCTAGCCTGCGGCCTATTTCAGCATTTAAGATGCCTTGTTCATTAAGCTTGATTAGCTTAAGCTTTTCTTGCAAATTGAGAACCTTATGGGTTCTTTTAACTTTGTCACTACACTTAGGACCCATTATGAATATATTAAAGCAGAAAAATAAGTAGTACTGTATAAGGCCTAATCATACAAAAAAGTACAGTATGAAAACTGTACACGTGTCGTATAATCACGATATGAACACTGTCATTAGACTATTATCACTAAAATATGAACTTTATGTAACTGTTTAATATAGTATGAATAGTTTTGTTATTTTAATCACAAAAATAATATAGTTTAATGACAAATATAAGAATAGTTTTGTTATTTTTAAAGACTCACAAAAAATCAAGATAGCGGCAGTACCAAATGCGACAGTTTATGAAAATTAATGCCAACTCAGTGCACACCGAACGATCGAAGCTGGTTGGTCCAGAGGAACAGCATAGGCGATACAGTCTGGCACCAGAACACATATATGTGCTACAACTCATGTCCATATGTATGTTATACCTCATGTCCTTAGACAACTTTAGGGTAGAAAGTATCGCAATGACAATTGGTTTTGAACTAGTAAAAGCGCTCTTTACGCGAGGGTCATAGCTTGGTAAGCTTGTGTTAGCTCTAAGAGGTGGAGAAGTAACTGCTTTGACAAGAATATTGTTAAGTGAGAAAATGGAGATGGTTTGGCCATGTCTGCAGAATGGGAGAAGATCGACTACCACGGCAAGCATGGGAAACTAAGAGCCAGGGATTCAGACCTCCAGGACGACCCAAAGTCCGAGGGAGGACAACATTAGACAATCTTTGAAGGACCGAGGACTAGAATGGAACCAAGCCAGGAGGAAGACAGCCGATAGAATAGTATGGTGCTCTCTCTTACAAACCTCTAAACCTCACGGTAGAAGAGGAACAACCAAGTAAGTAAGTAAGAAAAAATGGTGTGTTCACACAGCAAATTTTTACCTGCTTTCTTGTTCGTTCCACTTCCACCTTGGGGTGTGGAGGTTAGCCAAAGAGAGGACCATGCTATCCAATTGGCTGTCTTCCCTTTGGCTTGGCTCCAGTCCAGTCTTTGGTTTTTCAGATGTCTGATGTTGTCCTCCCAGCGAACTTTGAGTCATCCTGGAGATCTGAATCCTTGACTCTTGGTTTCCCGTGTTTGTCATGGCAAATTTTTGCCACCAATATTTTCTTCACTTTTGTGATATTGTCTGTCAAGAAAAAAATTGTAATATTTGTCTGTCCTTGCTTATAATTGGATATATTTGTGTCACAATAGCTTTTGCACATCACGGAATGGTTCAGTAATGTACTGTATATAATACAGAGCTTCCTGTCAGCCAGAAGCTATGACTTACCATCTATTTTTATAATTTGATTGGTGCTGACTGATTTTAAAATATACTGACTTTGTACACAGATTATGGTTCAGTAATATGCAGTATTGCCCCATATAGTTTCTGTAGGTCTATGAGGAAGCAAAGAAAGAAGAGAATGACTGTTTCCTCAGGAATAAGAGGCAACTAGTTTCTTCTTCATTCACTTTCAGACATCAACTTTAATATATTCAAAGAAAGCAGTGGTCAGCTTGAGGTTGCTGGTATCTCTATAGAGTTTTCCCAGAAATGGTACTGATGTTGGCCATATGCACTTTCTCTGTTCTTCATATATTGAGCAAATTTGAAATTGATGTTCAGTAGTCATTTTATTGGTGCCACAGTTACATTCATTGGTAGTTCCTGTCTTTAGCTTGTGTAACCTGTCTCAACCTGTTTTGGCCTGTGTGACGTCTGAAGATTACCACTTGGCAACTAGTTTGAGGTTGGGTAACCTCATCATGTAAAACCAGTTGCTTCAGGAACCACCCACTGCAAGAGCACATGAATGCTTTGATGCAGGCTTCCTGTAAGGGGTCCAGCTGCAATGGTTGCTCCATAAAAAGGGAAAAGAAGAAAATATAAAATTGTATTTCCTGTTATCCAGTAGCTGTTGCTTACACTTAAATGATTTGATTGATGCTCAGTGTTGTTAAAATATCGTCATCAGCTTTCATCGTACGCCAGTTGCCAAATTAAAATATACTGACTTTGTTAAAATATTATATTTTCACAATACTTTTGCATGTTTGTAAATAAGTAATAGTTGCCATAGTATTTGTTAACAGTTGTAGCCTAAATACTCTAGTATTTACTGTAAAAAAGCTCAATTAGTTATTTATATTGATGCCAAGGTGTTGCCCCATCCAGGCTGACAAAGGGGGACAAATAAAAATGTATTTTACCAGAATTGGGGACAAATGAAAATGTATGTTATCAGAATTGGGGGCAAATGAAAATGTATGTTATCAGAATTGGGGACAAATGAAAATGTATGTTACCAGAATTATTATACGGCCTTACTTATAGGTTTGGAGGAGATCAGAAAGTTACAGAGACTATTTTTACAAGTATTTGCATTTTTAAACTTAATGTAACAGAACAGTAATTGTGCATTTGAACATGAGAATAATACCTACATATTTGAACCTAACAAAACAGTATTTACATGTTTGAACATGATAGAGCATGTACTTAAAATTCTGAACCTGGAAGTACAGTCTTTACATATGTGAATATAAGAATTCCTGTACTTTTGTTGTTTGTACCAACTCAGAGATAATAATAAAAAGTTCTGCTTGCATATTTCAACTGCTGGTTCCTAATTTACCTGTGGTGCCTACATTACATTTGCACCTGTATTACAGTAACAGTATTGTCATTTGTCTTTGGACCGGTGCAAGATGAGAACATTTATGTGTGGTGTGTTTCCTTTGTTTGGTAATTTTTTTTTTGGTTGCATACCATCATCATCAGCTGCCATCTCCACAACAAAGGTTGGCTGTAATGGATCTCCAACATCTTCTGTCTCTTGTCTTGGTGGTGCACTCTGATAGACTCTTTCCTGTCCATCTCTTGATGTTATCTTCCCACTTATATCGCTGTCTTCCCCTTGCACGTTTGCCTTCAACTCTCCCTTCTGTTATGGTCTTCTGCAAGGTTTGTAAAGGCATCCAAACACATTCACTTAATTTTAAGATTGTTATCAGGTGTTGCCATTGTTTGATAGGACACTTTCATGTCATTGTTGTGCTGGGAAGTTGTTTTTGTGCTAGCAAATTCAACTACTCCATCTTTTACCCACACACATTATTGTACCAGGAGAGATATGAAGACTGTGATAAAGTCAGTTTGAACATCTGCTCAAATCATGTATAAAATATTAGCCTATATATATATATATATATATATATATATATATATATATATATATATATATATATATATATATATATATATATATATATATATATATATAGAATGCTACTAATGTATTTTTAAAATTGGACACACTAATTCTATAGGGGCAAAGCCAGCACTATTGACAGTAATAATAGTAATAATTCCACGCTGGAATTGAAAATATTGGCGACATGCGAATGATACCCATTGTTTACAAGCTTTGTTTTTGTGCGTTTCCATTCTTTAAAGATAACTTAATAGCGACCCTTGGCATTGCAGGGGCAAAAGGCAATGCGTTGTTAGTTAGAAAAGAGTATAACGAGACATTTAAATTACAAGCTTTTCGTAGCTTCGCCTATTATTTAAAGATAACGTTAGACCGACTTGGCATGCAGCAAAAGGCATCGTGTAGTTAGAAGAGTATAGAGACGGAGGCAAAGAGGTAGTGGAAAGGAGGAGAGGGCAAATGTCCAAAATCTATAAATAACTACGCTACTTGTATGGTATCACATCGACGAAGTATTTGAAAGAAAAAAACATCTCTACCCCGCTTACCCCGCCAAGGGACTAGCCACGCGTTGCGTCGTTTTCTTAGAAAGCGAGTTGGCCTTAGTCCAGAATCGCCCGTCTTTACAATACAAGGAGAGAGGAGCCGAAATGGTAGTTAAAGTGATAAAATCACGCCTAACTTGTAATTTGAATTAACACTAGAGTAGGGGGCAAGAAAGGAGAGAGGAGAAAACCTTGATATTTTTCCTTCACAAAATAAAGAATGGTATCGAACTACAAAAAGAATGTTTGAAAAGGTTACGATAATATTACTTATCAAAATTATTATATTATTCCTTATTATAACTTAGATGAACCTTAGAAGTTATCTCAGTAATATTGTAGCTCAGTAAAAGAAAACCCTAATTGTAGAGGAAAGGTACCAAAATGATAACAGTGATAAAGAGGAAAATAAAACTTATATAGAAATATGAAGGATAGTGATCTAAGTAATAATCAGTTTTCAACTTTAAGATAACCCAATTATTAACAAAGTTGTTGAAGAAAATAGAAAGGGACAACAGACTAACAGACACGGTCGTAACCTCTCGGTTTGAAACCAACCTTGGGAGGGTGCCCTTTTTCAAAATAGCGTTGTTATTTGAAGGAGAGACGTAGTGGGGTTAGTTTAAATTTGATTGGGTGAGATTCGCATAGCATGCGATCGTGATAAAACCAAGGCCTTGCTTAGTTAGGGTACTGTTGCTGCTAAAAACTTGTCGCAACTTATTCTGACCATGCATTTTGACTATATTCATTTTTTAATGCATGGGAGGGAATTCATGGAATTGTAGTCACTCTTATTTCTACAGTCGTCTAATCTTGATAGCTATCGTTAAGAAGTTGTCTTATCTTGATAGCTAGGGTTGCCGATAGTTGTGTGAACGATTGTGAGTCACGACCATATATGGAGCACTCAGATCGTCAGTTCTTTGAAAACAGTTGGCAATCGCAATGTTTCAAGATTCATTTCCTTTTAAGGTAATAGGTCTTAAGTCGAACATTGTAGAACATTCTTCGTTTCGTAAATTGGCCTGAGTTGTATTCGATTCGCGTGTTCTGCGCATGTCCCTTTTTGTGGCGTTGTTTAAACGATTTCCGCCCAGGTCAGTCTGTGCTGGGAAGCTGTGAAGGCGAGACGTAGCTATGTGCTAGTCTTCGCTCCGCCTGTGTTTTTCATTGTCGGACTTTGGTGTTTTTTTCCTGGACCTTTGTGGCGGTTTAGTTTAGGTTTCGGCTTAAGCTAGCCTTTGTGACTTTTTTTTCTTGCTTAATTTGGTTTCAGTACCAAGAAAAGAAATATAAGAATGTCCGCACCTTTTGTGCCTGTGATCATGATCAATGCAGAAGAAGATCTAGAAGGAGGTATGCTCCATAGGCCAGGAACACTGGTTATTACCATTACTGGGCCGCAGGCAAACAGGGCTTCCTACTCCCTGATATCTAGTATTATAGCAGGCTCGCGTCAGAGAGTGATGCACTTGAGAGCCACACAGGAGAGAAGAATAGGAAAAGACTTTTGCGCCAGACAACAGGGCCTGTCAAACCCAAAGAGGTGAAGCGAAATAATAGTACTTCTCCAAGCAAGCGCTCACCGAGCAAGGAGGATCTCCCCCCATCACCCAGGGTGACTGCAGAAGAGTCCTGTCACGAGGAGGCAGCGTTGACACCTGTTGTTGACGAGCGAAAATCCCAGCCAAATAGCCCTGACAAATCACCAACTCAGTCATTTGTGTCGGAGGCCTTTAGACCAGATCCGGAAGTGCCAGGGGCACTTCTAACACAAGACAGTACAAGCGATAACTGGGCGACCATGACTGAAGACGAGGCCATGGAGTCGATGACCACCCTGTACATAGATGGGCAAGAGTTTGAAGATGTGAGTGACTAATGAGCCTACACCTACAAGTCTTTCTTCCCGGCACTGGGGCTGTTACGCACAAATAATTACTTTTTCCAAAGTCTTTGTATGATCATTTTTCGTATGTATGATCATTTTTTGACTGAAATGTGTATTATGTTTTTTACAGTCAAAGGGACATAACCCGAGTTATTGAGACTACAATTTTTTAGGAGTTTGCCTTCTCTTGTATAGAGACACGTTCGGTCTATAATTTCTTGAACGAAGCGTGACCATATCTCCTTATTTGGTAGTATCAGTCAACTGTTGTAGATGTCTGAAACCTGTCTTAACGCTTCTGTTCATGACCATAAAAGGCGCGACTGTGTAAGACTTTTATCTCGAATGTTCTTAGTATTGCTTTGTGTGAATTGATACTCACGTAGATGAGTTCTGCGCATGTCAAAAACTGGGAGTTCGTTCTGTGTGTTCCGCCCAGCTGGGAGTTTAGAAATGGTCTGAGTAGCGAGCGGACGCAACCTGCGTCTTGTGATTTTTCTGAGGGAAATACGTTGTCTTTGTGAGTTAGTTAGCTAACTAGACTGTTTCCCAGTATTATTCAAGCCTGCCTGGAGGCATATGTTCGTGGTTGATTTCCGAAGAAAGGTAATTCCTCTTGTATCGAACTTTTTGCTATCATCTAGAAGTTCGTCATTTTGTCGCTCCTTGCTCGCCTGTGTGATTCAAAATGGAGAGGTACTTTGACTAGGTTTTTCGCCACCGGTATCTTTATACCTGAACTAGTTATATATATATGGGTCGCTCTAGACCAACAAGACTATTGTCTGTGTTCCAGGATTCGTTATATCAGAGATCACGTCCAAGTCAGATGGTTAGACTTAGAAACGTTATAAAGGTCGGTTTGACCTGTATGCCCAGTATGCTATTCACGTGCAGACAGTAAACGGACTTATTGTATACATCTGATCTGCTAGCATCAGAAAGGGAGCATTCGTTATACTATGCTGGTGATGACATAAATATCATGACTGTTTTGTGGCGTGCAATAAATGGTATAAAACTAAAGCGAAGTTACCATTTCTATGACTCTACACGTCATGTTGCCTGTGGTGTACCCTGTGAACTGTTCTACTGCAACACACACAGCAACATTCTAAATCAGAGAAGACACCTACATCTTGCACTTTAATACCAGGTGTCGATAGGGGTGGCAAGTTATCATTTCAGCTCAAATCCACCCTTATCAGGGGCCCAGTGCAAGAAGTTACTTCCAGTCTTCAAGCAGGTGAGACGAGTGAGGACGAATGGTGCAGGTGAAGGCACGCCTGAGCTGCACCCCGAAGCTACCCTCCCTTTTGAGCCTGTTAAAAGCTTGAACAGTAGACTACCAGTGTGTGGGAAGATGTGCCCCCTCAAGTGGACCCAAGTGAAACTGTCCATAAAAATAAAAATGTATCTTATTACAGTAAAGTGTGCCAACACCCATAGTTTAGGAGTGGTGTTAAAATGTATTATTAAGAGTTGTGTTTATGTAAATAGTGTTTATGTAAATAGTTTTTTGATAGTTAGCTTGTCCACGATACACACACTTTAACATGCGCACAGTTTCTTTTAAGCAGTCAACTCCTCCCCCTCCCTACTGGGGTGGAAATGTTAGGCGACGCAGTTTCATCTGCGCTCAGCCTAAATTATCAGTGCGGAACGGATAGTCAGCCCCAGGTCACTATTCCGTCAATCAGTCATGTAACTAGGTCGACAGGTCAGCCCCTACGCACCCCCTCGACAAGAAATGCAAACATGAACGAGTCGAGTGGCCTAGTCATGACAGAGAGCGGTCAGCCCACAGTCACCGCTCTATTGTGTAAGCCATGTGCTACAAGTATTACTTTGCCTAGTACATTCATTACAACACATAATAAACCATCAACTAGTGCTTTGTTGAGTATTTCACCTGTAGCGAGTAGTCAGCCCCAGACCACTACTCCGCTTTGTAATTCCAAAAAGACAGACGGTCCGCACTCAGTCCCCGTTTTGTCAAATAGTTTAGACCACTCTGCCACTTTGCCATGTAGACAGTTTAGAGCGAGTGGCCAACTTCTGCTTACCACTCCGACATGCAGTCTAGCGATAATATCTCTCAATATCAATGGTTTGAGAAATAAGCTGGACCATGTAATTAAACTTATTAAAAAAGAGAAACCCGATTTTTTGCTTTTACAGCAAACCGGTGTCACTACAAACTATCACGCGGGTCAAATAACAACTAGATTAGGACTGAAGCATGGTTGGTTCGCCCGGGGTACCTGCCATACTGGTGTTGCCATTCTTCAAATTAATGAAGATTGGGATGCAGTGCATCACAGAACTGACAATGATGGCAGAATTGTCATTATACAAATACAAAACAAACACAACAAGCATGACACACACACACTTATAAATATATACGCCCCTGCGACGAAAATTGACAGGCCTAAGTTTTATGACGGATTACACGACATACTAACGGAACACTACAAGGGGGAAAAAAAATTTTAGGGGGGGATTTTAATTGTATTCTATCCGACCTTGACCGGTCTGGAGGCTTCACGAGAGCGCAGACACGAGAAAAGTCTTTACTTGTACGACAAGTTCAGGCTATGTTAGATGAACATGACCTGTCAGACGCATACAGAAAAATAGAACCCAATAAACAAACCTTTACATATTACGACAAGACGAACCCATTTTTTAGACTGGCTTCAAGATTAGATAGAATTTACACCACTAGTGACTATAATATACACAAAATATACCATATAAAAAATACTCTTAAATTCACAGATCATCACGCAGTTTACACATCTTTAAGTACGGGACACACGCACAAACAAGTAAAGAGATCCCCGCACTGGAAATTTAACAACAGCCTACTTAAAAACACTTTCTATACAGAACAAATAACACAACTGATACAAGGTTACGCACAAGACATTCCAAATAATAACATTGCTCAATATTGGGATATGCTAAAGAACACAATTAGGGATAGAACGCAGATTTTGGCTACACTTATTCACAAAAAGTTTAAAAAAGAAGAGGGGATTTTAGAAGAAGCAATTAGTTTAACCAAAAGTTTAGACAACACGAACCCTCACATCCAAATTTTAGAAGAGTGTTTAGATAAATATTGACAGTATACCTATCAGGGAGCATTACTTAGGACAAAATTACACACTATAACGCAGGAAATCCCTAGTAGGCAATATTTAGCAGTAGAGCAAAACATTCAGCGCAGTAGACAGATTCATGAAATAATTGACATGAAAGGAAAACATCATACAGACAATACCAATATTAGTCACGCTTTCTTCGAATACTACAAGCAGCTATATTCTAAAGAAGAAAGTGATGCAAACATACAAGACAAATTTCTAAAATACACAAAGTGTCTAAGTGATGAGGAAAGTGAAAGGCTAGACCAACCCCTAACTTTAGATAATTTGCAAGGGGCACTTAGTACTTTTCAAAAAGATAAAGCACCCGGACCTGATGGGTTAACTGCAGAATTCTACAGGGCTTTCTTCCCCTGTTTAGGGCCCATTCTAATTAAAATGCTGGAAGAGGCATTTCAAAAAGGGGAACTCCCGGAAAGTTTGAACCAATCTTATATTACGCTAATCCCCAAGGACAGTAATGATAAAAAGTCAATTAAGAATTTTCGGCCCATTTCTCTTTTTAATGTTGATTATAAAATTCTAGCCAAGGCATTAACTCTGAAGCTTAAGCCACACATGCACGCAATAATACATGAAAATCAACAGTGTAGTGTGCATGGTAGGAACATTAGCAGACACACACATTTCATTAGAGACCTAATTACATACACACATGATAGGCAGTGCCAAAGTGCCATATTATCTTTAGACCAGGAAAAGGCATTTGATAGAGTATCACATGCCTTCCTACATAAGAGTCTTAAAGCTAATAATATAGGGAAATACTTTAGATCATGGATAAAAATCCTATATAAAAAACCTGAAAGTAAAATATTGATTAATCATAGTCTAACCAAAACATTTAAATTAACGAGAAGTGTTAGGCAAGGATGCCCTCTGTCGGCCTTGTTATATGTAATAACGTTAGAACCTGTGTTGGAAAGAATAAGACAGGACACAAATATCACGGGGACTTTCGTCCCCGGTGCAGGGGAAAGAAAATTGTTGGCCTACGCCGATGACACGATATTCTTTCCAACAACAAAGGATTCTATAAAAAATATCTTAGAGGTTTTCACAGAGTTTGGACGCGCTAGCGAATCCAAACTAAATATTCAAAAATCTAGCATAATGGGAATAGGTAAATGGGGCAATAGGTCAGATTTCCCTTTTCAATTAACGATAGTGAATAAAATTAAAATTTACGGAATTAACTTCTCTTTTAATCCTCAAGATCCCAATAAAGAAACATGGACAAAATTGATAGAGAAAATCCAAAATATGCTAGAAAGTTACAAATATAAAACGGCTACCATTTTCGGAAGAAGTATTATAGTTAATTGTTTTATTATGCCAAAAATAATTTATACAGCAAATATACAAATAGTACCTAAAAAGATTATAACAGAAATAAATAAACTAATTAGGGCCTTTATTTTTAGGAATACCTGGCACAGTATCAAACACGCTACTTTAATGCAACCAAAAAATAAAGGGGGGATAGCCTTACAAGATATCAACACTAAAATTAAAGCTTTGAGAATTAAATATATAGGGGAAGTTATAAAGAGCCCGGGTCTATACCCGCTGGCACACTATTATATGGGGTTAAGATTATCTAATCTTTGTAAATTAAACAATAACCAACCTCACTTTTTTGGTACACCACCACCCTTCTACACAATGTTTACAAAACTTAGAAGGAAATAAACATTTAGTAAGACAAGACACTAAACTTATATACAAACTTCTAGTTGCCGCACAGGAAACACCTTTAAACACACGAAGGGGGTACAACCTTTTCATAACTGATTACACACAGAGTTTCACAAACATTCACGCAATAGACATCAAACCACAAGCAAAAGAAGTCACCTTCAGATTACTACACAGTTTAACGCCTATTGCGGGCAGGCAGTCAGCAAAAAAAGCAGGCAAAGCGCCACCAAAATGTAAACTGTGTAGTGATAACATTACAGAGACAGAAGACCACTTGTTTTACACATGTAGGACAGTGGCCCCCACTTTAAACAAATTAAGGACATTAATAGCCCCACACTCACAACAGACACTTAATTTATATAGAGCAGTCATGATGAACACGTTACCACAGATGACGAGACGAATAGAACTTAAGCTACTGACTTTGTTAGCTGACTTTAGATACCTTGTATGGACATGTAGGAACAGAGCTGTATACGACAATGGACATTATGACAGTACAATATTTACACAAATATATGAACGTATGACGCAACACATAACAGAACAAACTTGAAATTTTTTGTTGATTGTTTAATAAATAATTAATAGACCCTTTGGTCATCATACAAAGCAGGTAGCTTTGTTGTAAATATTATAAACATCATACAATGTAAATATTCCTTAACATATGTCCTCATTAATCATCTCATGGTAGGGGGTCACCACCCCTTTGTCGATGTACCATTAATCATTTCATCATCCATGTTCAACTGTTGACTTGTAATATATTGGGGAGGGGGAGGTTTTTATCTTCAGTATGTTCATTAAGTGATATCTAGGTATACTTTTTTTTTTTTTTTTCCTCGGAAATTAGTATATCTTTATATATTGAAATAATTTGATTTGTACCTGGACTTTTTGTAATTCGTTTATGCAATAGTTTTGATTTGTGTTTAGCTTTTTAATTTTAAAATTTGTGTAATATATTTTTACATATTGTTCTTTTTTAGATTGTAATATTTAAAGTTTTTTTTTCTTAAATAATATTGATTTGTTCGCAATTAGGTAATAATTTTAATTTGTACCCGGTTTATTTAACTTTAGAATTTGTGCTTTTGCTCTTTTTTGGTCTTGTAATATTAACTAAATAATATTGTTTTTGTGTTTCGCAATATTTAGTTTGTACCGGGTTTATTAACTTTAAATTATGTCCTTATAATGACTATTTTAAATTTCAATTGTTGTAAATACTATCAATGTTGTAAATATATTGACCAAATAAAGGTTTTTAAAAAAAAAAAAAGCTATGTGCTAGTCTTCGCTTAGTTTATTCAGGAAGGAGTCCTCATGATTATTGTTCCTATCTTGAGATGATATATCTCTGTGTTATTCCTAATGCCTGGAGGCATATGTGATTATGTGATTCCTTATGAACAGGTAACTAAATCCTTTTTTTGGCTGAGTAACTTTATCGCCATCTTGTGATGTTGACTTTTGCTTAGCCTGCCTTATTCTAAAGTCTACGATATGACTAGTTTGCTCAGCTCATGATCCACTTAGATTGTCACGCATCGATTGATGCCTGTCCTACGGACTATTTGCTTCCTGAACTTTATTGATGGATCTAGGTTTGATACCTTTGCTGTTTGCTGGACAATAGAGGACGATAATGTGACGCTCAAAAGACATGCCTGTCTTGTTGAGGTCAAATAGAGGAGACCATATTTAATCTCCTAGTTGATATCTACTAGCTCTTATGGAAAGGGGAAGTTTACTACCTGACTACATGTACTGCTCGTCACGATATCCTAAAATGCATATAATGCACATTATTTTGATGCTGTCTGCTGTGCCTGTTGAATTGACGACATATGTAATAATGACTGTTTGATCGTACCTATGATGTACCTGCTTGTTTATGTCTACACACTTCGTCATTGTGGCGTTTATAATAAATTATACAAAACCGTCACTAGCTGTTGCAAGCATCATTGACTTTTCACGTCGTGAATCAACGTTCCTCCTTCAATTAACCCGATGCTACTCAACATGTCACGCAACATTTGGTGGCCATAAGCTGGTTTGTTCTGGTACCAGCATACACGGGGTCCCTTACCCACTTCATTCAACAAGAACTCAACGAACTGCATAGTTCAAGAAATCAACATACAGCGATTTTTCATTCTACATCTACATACAGAATTATGAAAGTACTCGGCGTTGCCCGGAAAAGGTCGAAATTGTAACTTTTTGCCAGAAGCAAGAAATTTGACAGTACCCGGCGTTATTACATATTGCCGGATATCACAGACTGTTGCTGTCGTTGTATGAAGGTCAAGTGCCGGTTGTTTCGAGTTCATTTTCAGAAGGCCAAGTACCGAATTCAAACATATTTACGGTTGAATAAGAAGGTCAAGTGCCGTTATTTACACTTCCTGTACACTTCCTGTACTGTTTAGAAGCTCAAGTACCATCGTCATGGCAGTTGGAGCAGTTCAGATGTACCATCATCGTTGGAACTTCATTCCTTAGGACGCTGATTGTCATCTGTTTTTTCTGCTGTGGCTGACGTTTGGATACCCATAAGTTAAGTGGCCTGTTTGTTTGTGAACTGTGCCCTTATACTTCTACTGAGTCTTCTGTGTTTCATCTCATTCTTTTCTTTACATGTTATATGTTTATATGTTATTTGTATATTTATATGTTTATGTTTCTGCGGGTTTTCGGTTGGGCGGAGTCTCCCTTAGATTATACCACGTCATAGAGGTCATCTATTGTGAGCGTTTTCTATAGGGTGTGCAAATCTCCGATACTGGAATTTGCAAAGCGACTTCTGTTGCTATTTTTTGTTAGTTGTGATGACATGTGTTAGTATTGTTTTCGTTATTTTTCTGCATTCTTTAGTTTTGTTTTGATTTGTTTGTATTTGCTAGCCTCCTCTTTACTATAGTTTAGTTTCATACAACATTTTTGTTTATACACTGTGGTGTCATGTGTATTGTCTAATATCCTCGTAGATATCATCACATTTTTTGTGATATTTCTTTAATTTTCGCTTTATTTTTTGTTGATTTCTACGAATGTTTTCGTATTGTTGCTAAATCTTTGTTATTGTTTACAGTGTAATGTTTACATTGTATTGTTTACATTGTATTGTTTACAGTGTAATGTTTACATTGTTATTGTTTACATTGTGATTGTGTTTACATAGTCATTGGTTACACTTATAGTAGTTAATTCACATTTAATAGTGGGTTATGCTTATGAATTACTACTACACTGATGATTAATAAATGATGAATAGTATTGTGCACTATTGAATGGGAAGTGCACCTATGATCAAGAGTTGATTGATGATATTTCAAAAAGGTCTATACACAAGTTCTTTGATATAAGACTTGTTTCCCACAGAGATTGGGATAATAATATAGTGTTGTGAGTAAACAAGTGCTTCATTTAAGACTTGTTATAATTAAATTTGAAATAAGATAATTAATTATTTCAGGTTGTGGACTCATATTATTACTCATCATGGCTACATTTGAGCACTTTATTGAGCAGGGTAAATTGCTTGGGAAGACTGGTGATAAGTTAGAAGAATTTGCAACTACTCAATATGATAAAGCAATGGAAGCTGAACAAAAGAAACTGCAAATGCAGGTGGATGAAAAAAGATTCCAAATGGAAATGGAAAAACAAAAAAGAGAAGCAGAAGCAAAAGCTGAAGATAAAAGACTTGAAATAGAGGCTGAAAATAAAAGACTTGAAAAAGAGGCGGAAAATAAAAGATTAGAAAAACAAGCTGAAGCTGAAGAAAGGAAGTTACAAAGAGAGTCTGATGAGAGAAAAGCAAAAATGGAGCATGAAGAAAAACTCTTAGCTTTGGAAGTTGAGAAATTAAGGGTGATGAACATAGGTAATGCTAATGATGCAAATAAGGTCTCAGATAAGACCAATGCAAGCACTTTCAAACTTAACCTACCACCATTCAATGCTTCCATCGACGATATAACATTCTATTTGGACAGATTTGAAACTTCATGTAAAGTACATAACATGGATAAATCATTGCAGGTTTATCATTTGTCCAAAATACTTAGAGGTGATGCTTTGAGTATGTTAAGCATGGTAGATGAGCCTGACAAGAACAACTATGATGTTGTCAGGGCTATATTGTTAAAAAAATACCAACTTGACGAAGACGGCTATCGTCTTCAATTTAAAAATATGTTACCAGAAACTGGTGTGCAATTCTCTGAATTCATTTCAAAGACACGTCTTACTTTTTTACGTTGGGTGGAGCTGTCTAAGACAGAAAAAACTTATGAAGGACTTATGGACTTAATACTTAGAGACAAAGTCATGTCTTCTGTTAATGAGTCTTTCCTTGCTTTCCTTCATGAACGTAAACCTAAAACAATAAAAGAAATGGAAGATTTCTGTAGCCAATACATAACTGCTCATCCTCACGCAACCATTGGTAACTCTAAAGTAAAAGAAGGTCTGCCAGTTGCTTCGGCAGCACCTTATGGTCAAAACTCTAGTAATAGATTCCAACAAAATTTTGATAAGAAAAGTAACCGTAGTTACGGTCAAAATTATGGAAATCAATTTCAGGGTGATTCTTCGTCGAAGAATTGGAGACGAGCTGACAGTCCTCGTTACTTCCAACAGAATAATTTTAGGCATTTCAGAAGAGGATATGGTAACAGAGGCTTTTCCTCGCGTAGACCTCAAAACCAAACAAATAGATGTTCACATCAATGTGGACATGATAATAATCATGGAAACTGTAGTTCGAAACATGATAACAGTTATAATAGAGACAATAATAACTACAGAGACAATAACAACAGTGATAACTTCAGAGGTAATAGTAATCGCGGTAGATCTCAATACAAAAAAAAAAGAGATATCAGCAGGCTAACTCGGTTCAACAAGAATCTCAGGGAGCCTGTAATCAGGTTTCTGATAATAAAAACTCTGACGCTGTCACTTGTTCTTCTTTTGACTTTGGGAGAGCAAACAAGTGCCCCCAATGCAGTACTTTGTTCGAACCGACTACAATATCGACTTTGAGTTGTGGTCACCCTCTCCCCGCTCTTCCTGCTTCGGTTGCACATGACGGGAGAGGTTCTCTAATCCTACATAAGGGTCTTGTTAATAATACTCTGGTCTCACTACTTTTCGATTCCGGATGCACCACTATTGGTGTTAGACAATCGCTTGTAGATCCATCCTGTGCGACAGGAAGGGTTATCAAATGTGTCACATTTGGCGGCACTCTAGAGAAATATCCTACTGCTATAATTCACATTGCCACTCCTTTCTTTACGGGAGATGTGCATGCCTGTCTCTTACCTAATCCTATTGCGGACCTTATTATTGGTCGTATCCACGGAGTTAGGGAATGTACCCCACAGCAGATTGCTGCTTGGGAAGATGATAATATGCAAGCTACCAATGCAGTGGTTACAAGAGCACAAGCTCTACAAACACCGCAAACTTCGTTGAATAATGATAATGAAGTTCATAGCCAAGATAGTACCTTGGTTATTTCTCGTGACTCGTTCATAAAATTACAAGAAGAAGATCCTACGCTAAAGAAATTCTTCATTCTTGCGAAGAAAGGTGATCCAAATAAGGATACACAAAGAAAATCTTGGATAGAAATGAAAAACGGCGTACTAGTACGTATGGTACAAGACTCGGCTACGTCAGCACATTCGCAAATTCTTGTTCCCAAGAGTATGAGAGTGCAAATATTGCAACATGCTCATGACTCGCAATGTGCTGGACACATGGGATTTTCCCGTACAAAGTCGAGAGTCCTTGCGGCTTTCTTTTGGCCCTTTGTTAACAAGGACATCCGTATATACTGCCGATCATGTCAGGTATGTCAGGAGGTCAAATCTAGAGGACCACGACATGCTGCGCCTATCCAGGCTGCTGACATCCCTATTCGGCCATTCCAGAAAATGGCCATAGATATTATTGGCCCTTTTAAGATAAAGTCGGCCAGAGGACATCAGTTTATCCTTACATGTGTCGATATGTGCACACGTTGGCCAGAGGCTATCCCTCTAAAGAGCATATCTACTACAGATATCGCAGATGCTCTTTGGCTGATATTTTCTCGCTTGGGGTTCCCCAGAGAAATACTGTCAGACCATGGCACTCAACTCATATCTGATACTATGTCTCAAGTAATGTCTACCTTACAAATTAAAAGATCTCTCAGTAGCATCTATCATCCTATGTCTAATGGGTTAGTTGAGCGTCTGAATAGAACGCTCAAGACATTGCTTGGTAAGATAACTGAAGACCATCCTCAAGATTGGGACAGGGTTTTACCTGCGGCTCTCTTTGCCTATAGAGAGGTCCGAAATGAGCACACAGGATTTTCTCCCTTTGAACTTGTCTTTGGCGCGCGTCCGCGCGGCCCTATGTCTTTATTACACGATCTCATCACTGCCGATGATATTAGTGATGACACTCAATCTTCATATGAGTATGTCATTGCTCTGAGGCAAAAGATCATTGAGGCATGCAAACTAGCGACTGCTTCGTCAGAAATTGCTAAAGAAAAAGCAAGGCAGTTTGCTAACAAGAACAGATGTCTACGACAACTTTGTCCAGGTGACAAAGCATTCGTCCTACTCCCCAGTAGGGAAAATAGACTTCTGATTGCATGGAAAGGTCCATATGCAATAGTCTCACGAATTTCCGATGTTGACTATGTGGTCGATATAGATGGAAAGCATAAGACTTTCCATATCAACATGCTGACGGAATTTCATGAGCGTCCAGACTATTTGCTGCCTATTTTTCAGGCAACGGACGAATCTTCTGTACCTCATGGTCATTACTCATCCCTGTCTGTCATACAGGATGAGGAACCTGTTTTTTCTGATGTCGATCTCCCTCTTCCAGTGGTTCCACTACATTCTATGGAATCTTGGAAAGATGTGTCCATTTCTCCTAATCTTTCTGTTGATGAACATCGTCAAGTCTCGTCGATGTTACAGACATTTAAGGATGTTCTAACCGACATCCCTGGTCACACGAATGTCATAGAACATGACATAATTCTTACCGACAGTAATCCTATTAGGGTTAGGCCGTATCCTATCCCTATACACTTTCAGTCACAAGTGGAAAAGGAATTGGATGAAATGATCCAATTAAACATAATTGAACCATCGACTTCTCCATATTCTTCTTCCATGGTTATTGTTCGGAAGAAAGATAAGAACATACGAATTTGCGTTGATTATCGCAAATTAAATCAAGTCACAAAGTTCGATGCTGAACCTATGCCTTTACTAGAAGATCTACTTAGTAGACTTTCTAATTCTAGATTCTTCACTAAACTTGACTTGTCAAAAGGTTATTGGCAAGTGCCTTTAGCAGATCAAGCCAAACCTCTGACTGCTTTCTCTACACATAGGGGTTTATTTCAATGGAATGTAATGCCTTTCGGTCTTATGAACGCCCCTGCTACTTTCGTTCGCATGATGCGTCGAATTCTTTCTCATCGTTCAGATGTCATCGCTTACTTAGATGATATCTGTCTCTTCAGTGATTCTTGCGAAGATCACTATCTGGGTTTATATGACCTACTGTCTACTCTACGTGAGTATAATCTGACAGCAAAACCTTCTAAAGCTTATATTGGTTTTGGTGAAATTTCTTTCTTGGGTCATCGTGTTGGTCATGGTCTCTTGAAGACAGAAGACCACAATACTTCGAAAATATTGAACATCTCTGTACCTAAAACGAAGAAACAAGTCCGGAGTCTCTTGGGGTTAATTCAATTCTATGGGAGATTTATTCCGAATCTATCTTCGATAATGGCACCTCTGTCAACGTTGTTGAAGAAAGGGTCGCCTAATCTGATTCGTTGGTCTCAGGAATATCAATCTTCCTTAGACCAGATTAAAAGTATATTTTCTTCTCCTCCCATCCTAAGATTACCTACTCTTGATAGAACTTTTGTTCTTCTAAGTGATGCTTCATCCACTGGGATCGGAGCAGCACTTATGCAGGAATATGCTGAAACTCTGCATCCTGTCATGTACATTTCTAGAAAACTAAATGCGGCAGAGAGGAACTACTCGGTTTTAGACCGTGAATTGTTAGCTATGGTTTGGTCTATTCTCAAACTACAAAGATTCCTCCTGGGCGCACATTTCATTCTAGAAACTGATCAGAAAGCTCTTACAGCTATTCAGACTAAGAACTTGAAGAGTTCGAGATCCACTCGATATGCTATTGCTCTTCAACCTTTTCACTTCACGGTACGAGCTATCCGTGGGTCGGATAATGTGATGGCTGACATTCTGTCTAGATGCCCACATGATTCCAACTAATACTTCTGTTCTATTTCTAGATATACGACAGAGCCATAACACACCTATATTACTACAATACATTAGCACATCTGGCCTCACTTTAGGTGAACACATACTATTGTGCTTTGTTATCATCTTCTTCTGTTCCCATCTTTAATATAAGAAGAAGACTGAGTAGTTAATATAAGGGCCGAAAGTTCCAAAGGCCACAATTTTTAATAATAATGTATTGTATAGTATGAAACTTAATGGCTATTAAATAGAATTATATTGGTTGTTTTTTCTCAGCACGTTATTGTTGATCTGAGAAGCTACCTTTCTGTTGTCAAACATTGAGAGTTCCACATTGTACAGTTTCTTTGGAACGACAGGAGATGTGTCCTCGATCTTCATTTATATTTAATTTCATTGTGTAATGGTAATATTAAACATTTAGATAATGTAATATTTAACATTCAATATCAGATGTGTACATCCATTCTAAGCGGTATTATATTATGACACTGCTATTTGATTATAATGATATGAACTTGCATATTTATATTGTATTTTCATGCAAGCGTAGTGAGTGTTGGTGGCACCTCCCCGATATTTTTTGAATCAGATTTTTTATCTGTTGAGAAATATTCTCACCAGACACTTTATGTGTCAATTTAGCCTCATATTAGGCAGTGCAATTACTTATCCCCGCATAATTCGTGCGTTGTTAAACCGTTTTTGGTTTTACTCTTGGATATTTAAAAAAAAAAAAATGTTGCACATTTTTTTTTTATCGGGAGGTGGCGGTAATGTTGCTGCTAAAAACTTGTCGCAACTTATTCTGACCATGCATTTTGACTATATTCATTTTTTAATGCATGGGAGGGAACTCATGGAATTGTAGTCACTCTTATTTCTACAGTCTAATCTTGATAGCTATCGTTAAGAAGTTGTCTTATCTTGATAGCTAGGGTTGCCGATAGTTGTGTGAACGATTGTGAGTCACGACCATATATGGAGCGCTCAGATCGTCAGTTCTTTGAAAACAGTTGGCAATCGCAATGTTTCAAGATTCATTTCCTTTTAAGGTAATAGGTCTTAAGTCGAACATTGTAGAACATTCTTCGTTTCGTAAATTGGCCTGAGTTGTATTCGATTCGCGTGTTCTGCGCATGTCCCTTTTTGTGGCGTTGTTTAAACGATTTCCGCCCAGGTCAGTCTGTGCTGGGAAGCTGTGAAGGCGAGACGTAGCTATGTGCTAGTCTTCGCTTAGTTTATTCAGGAAGGAGTCCTCATGATTATTGTTCCTATCTTGAGATGATATATCTCTGTGTTATTCCTAATGCCTGGAGGCATATGTGATTATGTGATTCCTTATGAACAGGTAACTAAATCCTTTTTTTGGCTGAGTAACTTTATCGCCATCTTGTGATGTTGACTTTTGCTTAGCCTGCCTTATTCTAAAGTCTACGATATGACTAGTTTGCTCAGCTCATGATCCACTTAGATTGTCACGCATCGATTGATGCCTGTCCTACGGACTATTTGCTTCCTGAACTTTATTGATGGATCTAGGTTTGATACCTTTGCTGTTTGCTGGACAATAGAGGACGATAATGTGACGCTCAAAAGACATGCCTGTCTTGTTGAGGTCAAATAGAGGAGACCATATTTAATCTCCTAGTTAATATCTACTAGCTCTTATGGAAAGGGGAAGTTTACTACCTGACTACATGTACTGCTCGTCACGATATCCTAAAATGCATATAATGCACATTATTTTGATGCTGTCTGCTGTGCCTGTTGAATTGACGACATATGTAATAATGACTGTTTGATCGTACCTATGATGTACCTGCTTGTTTATGTCTACACACTTCGTCATTGTGGCGTTTATAATAAATTATACAAAACCGTCACTAGCTGTTGCAAGCATCATTGACTTTTCACGTCGTGAGTTAACGTGACGTCCTTGTGTGGATTGCCTTGCTTGTAATGCTCACTGTCTGAATACACATCTACATCCTACACACTTAAACCAGACAAAAGACACCATGCTACTACGTCTCATCATCCCTGGTGTCTGAGGGTGGCACACTACTCTGCAAAGGCCAGGATTGTTATACCTTTAGAGAAGCAGATGAAAGACAACACCCTCAACGTTGTGTGGCAAATGTGACATCATCCACGGGACATTTATACAACAACACATATTTGCTACGCAACAGGTACCACTTGTAAAAATATTTCCATTGAGAAAGGTTAAGCAGAGCAATACTTGAGCGATTGCCTTTGCAGGCGGGAACAGCAGTCATCGAACCTGCACCCATTTACAGCCAGTAACCTTATTTTGTGAAATATTTAATTGAATTTACGGTAAGATGAATCATTTTATTGATGTATTTATATTCCTATGTATGTAGAGGCTAACCCAGAGAAGGGCCTTCATAGAAACTTTATGTTGCAACAGCCTAGGAGCAAAAGACATGCCAAAAGCCTATTATGGAGCCAATAAGAGTCCAAATTGAGTTGAACATTGTCGTGCACTATTATTACTGTAAGACCAGAAAGTCACTGGCAGTAAACAATATATTATTTAAAAAATCTGGAGAAAATAAATGAGATGTCATACCACAAGATTGAACATAGTAGTAGACAGAGAAAAGAACAGATTGTATCCCAGCTGAATATAATGAAGATTTAAAGTGACAGGGGCGTTGAAGCCATGTGGGGAAAAGAAAATACCCCCTGAATATGAAGTAGTCACTATAAAATTAAAGACTGTAGCTAATTTGGTTAGCTCTTTCATCTGATCAAGATACATGTTTGATAATGTAAAATAATTAGAGGTGGAGATAAATGATAAGAGTGCTTAGGAAGATTGTTCCTATTGTTTGCAGGGTTCCATCCCAAAGTAACAAGTGTGTCAGAACCTGGAGTGACAGAGTGTGAGGCAACCTGCTGGTTGGTTCTATATCAAGCCTGATGGTTTTCAACTGACTCCAGAGAGCACTTTGGTGTAGAAGTGTTCAATTACCTCGAACAAGTTACCTGATTGCCCACAGAATCAAAGATAAGATTCATTAGTGGGCCACATGTCAATTCAAACTAATTTATTCTCCACCAGTAACAGACAATGTATTTATGAGATGATGTGACAACCAGTCTTTCCAACTAGAGACCATTCATACTTCATTATTGTGTAGCAGGGAAGAGAAATCTTGGAACATTTTAGTATTAAGATTGATGGACTTTTCCATTATTTTGTATAATAAATTGTGTACAAAGATCAAATTTCAAATTTAAGTTTTACACATTCCTGCCCCAAAAGATTTGGAGGGACAGGAAATTAAAATTGTAAAATAATATTTTAACTTTAACCCCTGCCTTGTTAATTTCATTGAGTTAACTTTGTGGTTGTTTACATTCATTCATTATTACACTTTCATCCCCCTAGACATCCTGCTATTTAAACTTTGAATTAGTTAAGAAAAATACAGCACAGCGTGAGATCTCGGGAGGTAGCGTTAGGTCCCCTGAGAACTCATCACAATATTTCAACTATTAGACTCAGGGTCTTACATAGCTTGACCTCACGCTGTTAACACTTACTCCTTTAATATAACATCTTAACCTCCCCAACATTACATTGTTACAAAGACACTGGCGATGGATCGGACATACATTGAGGAAACATGTTGATAGCATTACAAGGCAGTCCTTGTTCTGGAATCCCCATGGTAAGAGAGGTAGAGGGAAACTGACAAACACATTGAGAGGAACGCAAAGAAAAACATAACAGAATTGTATGATTATGACAGAATATTTGTGTTATCATAGAGAATAGCCTAACCATAATGCAGAATTGACTATTTAAATTCAGCATAGAGCGCTTGTTTTCCAAGGCAAAGTTACAGGGTTTAAAACGTGGAAGACGTACGTCACAGTCTACCCAGCTTTAAATGGGTACTTAACTGCTCTTGAGTTAGTGAAGGCAGAGGAAACAAAGAAGGGAATCAGTCTGCCCACCTCATTAAACTGAGACCTAGGTAAAGGGAAGTGTAAAACACTTCACTCCCCTGTGGCGGTATCTATTATAGGACTACCTTGACCTTTGTCAACCAGAAATATACAAACTTTCATAAATGGATGCTTGCAACAAAAAGAAGAATTGAAGCGGAATGACAAGATCACAAAAGTGAAATGGATGGAAAGAACCAGACAAATATCAATGAAAAATGATGCAAGGAGAAGACATTGAGAAAACTAGTTATAGCATTACAGCGCAGTCCTTGTTCCGGAATACCCATGTTATGGAAAAAGACATAGAAGGAGACCAAATAGACATGGAGAAATGAAAGGGGGAAAGAAGACATGGAAAGAACTAAAACAAATGAAGGCATAACTCTGAGACTGTAAAGGTTATATGAGAATAACAGGCCGCAAAAGACAGTAGAAGAATACTAAAATTGTTTATTTTTTTTCAAACATTCTCATAAGAAAATCAAATACTTTAGACTGGTGCTGCGCCACTTTTTTTTTCTTTTCTGTTTGGTTGTTGCTTATCGATGGTCACTGTCAAATTCACTCACTCAGACTACAGTTCACACTGTAAACCACACACAAAAAGCGGTCATATGTTAATAGAAGTAATTTATTGGTCTTGTTTTCAAGATGTGCACTGCTCCATCCGTATTGGAATACCACAAAAAAAGCCAAACATGATGATGTTTTGAAAGATCACCCATTGTATGTATGTTGCAGTCGCCCGTTTTACGTATGAAAAGTTATATATATATATATATATATATATATATATATATATATATATATATATATATATATATATATATATATATATATATATATATATATATATATATATATATATGATTAGTCAAACACCACATTTTTATCTTTCGTTTGGAGGTTTCATGTGCTGCTTGTCCTGTATGTCCTGCTCAGGTCTTACCCTGTTTTCTGTATTAAAAAAAGAGAGAGAGAGAGAAATATAATTTATTATAATGTAATTCTTGTTTGTCAAAAGTCATTAGACAAAACTACATTTTATTCTTAAAGAAGTAATTTAATGTTAATATATTTCTATATTGTTAGTAGCCTTCTCCAGCCATAACTGGTGTCGTACGGTAGGTTAATTGGTTTATTGGGCCCAGTCTAAGTAAAGAGTAAAGGTTGACTGAAACACGAGAATGATAATTACCAAAGCAGACGATAAGCTAACGTTAAAGATAAGAATATATGTTCAACTTCTGAGGGGTTATAATTATGGTATATAGTGACCCTATCTATCTTCCCTTCCAGTCAATACTGACCATAGGAGTGTACCTCCCGAAATAACTTTCGGTGGCACGAGGTTGGGCAATTGTAGATCGAGCTGTTGCCAATGCAGCAAGACCCGGCCTGGACGTCTATTTCCAAAATAATAATAATAGCCCCTTCATTCATAACTGACAATGGGAATGCGCCCCTGAGATGACAGCCCTCAGCTGTTTATTTTCTTGGTGTTCCTTTTGACGTGTTCTACTCTCTTCTGCTTGCCTTGAGAGCTTCTTTTCGTCCAGTCTGAGGTGGCGCCTTAGATAGCATAGGCACTTGGTGCGATCGGCAGCTTCATCCTTCCAGGTTGCTGGATTTATGTCCAGTGCCCTCATGTCTCTCTTGCACGCCTTTGAATCTCAGCTGCGGTTGCCCAACTGTTCTTTTGCCATCTGCCAGTTGTCTAAAGAAGATATCTTTCGCGATGCGACCATCTTCCATGAGGAGGACATGGCCAAGCCAGCGTAGTCTGCACTTCTAAGCAGTGTATACATGCTTTGAAGGCCAGCACGTGACAATACCTCATCATTTCAAGACCCTGTTAAATTCTATACAATTTTATAAATTGCCGATACCTGATCAGAGTATTATTTCTCCTTTCCATTTATTGTAAATAGGCATTGTAGAAATATGACATCACGCAATGTAAGCCATTTAACCCCCCCCCCCCCCATTTTTTGGGTTAAATTTCGTCACACCCCCCCCCCCCCATGTGACGTCACAAATATCTTACCCTTCCCCCTCCCCCCTCTTTTTTTGTAACACTGTAAAGAAACAATGTAACCGAATGTAAATTAGTTAACTAGTGCAGACCAAACAACAATACAGGTATACCTCGGAGATATTGCGGGTTCGGTTCCAGACCACCGCAATAAAGCGAATATCACAATAAAGCCGGTCATACCCTTTTTTTTTTTTTTTTTTTTTGGTTGTTTCCCAGTATATATAAAAGCCTAAAATCAAGTTCTCACTATGTCTATTAAGTGTATAGTAAAATTTAAAATACTTTATTGCTAAAAAAAATGCTAATCTTCATAATCTGATCCTTGAGCGAATCGTAATTTTTTTGCTTGTTGAGAGCCACAATCTATCGGAAGAAGAAGGCGCGCTCTAATAAATAAACATGAATAATTTGAAAAAAAGTGCAATATATGCGAAGCGCAATAAAGCGAGGTATACCTGTATTGCAAGTAAAATAGTGTTTCATGAATCAGACTTTTACAAAGATCTTCCTTTTCATGTGCCGCGCTCTAGTACGAAACTGGGCCAAAGCCTTTGCTCTACCCAACTAACTGCATTTGCACACCCGCACACACATCGTAAATGTGCACTCCATCCCGGATAACCATCTTTCAACTTTTGTGTTTTTGATCTCATTAGACTATTGTCGGGAAGGTGATAATATTTTTTTTTTAAACCTGATTTTAATCAACCGGTCTGCATTTTGTTTTCTTAAGGTGTGTGTAACATTATATTTAAAAAAAATTAATTAAATAAATAGTTGAAAGTTAATATAAACAAGTTACACGTTATAACAATTATCCGATATATCAGCTGAGATAATAATATTAATTAAAGCCGTCCACGAGGGAGTTGTTAACTATTTTTTCTTTAAGTTTTGGCGAGGTGCGTCCCGTTCAACCTAGTCGGTTATATTAGGGCGCGTGTCCAAATATAAAAGAACATTAGGTCTAGGGTATTTATTGTTAACTATTGCTGATAAAAGCAGACTATAAGGATGAAGGTTACAAAATGTATGTTGTTCCCATAATATTTATAAAAGAAGCGATCCTCGCCCGTATTTTTTGTGTGCCGTCACATTCCTTCAACAACCCCTCCCCCTTTTGTTTTCCCTTCTCATGACACTAATGACAATTTGGACCCCCTCACTGCGTGACGTTATATGTGGACAACCCTGGTGTAATACATAAAAAGATGTGGATGGGCGTGTGTTTTTTCCCGTGTTAAAAAATGGTGATCTCCCCCATATTTCTTTGTATTTTTAACTCGCTGTAGCGCCCAGGTCTTGAGGTTCGTATCAAAATCTGCCCTATGAAGTCTGTTTTAAGTTTCGACCCATGTCTTCCTTATTCTTCTGGTTGCTTATTCTTCTGGTTGCTGCCAGTACAGATTCTAACACATATTACCAGCAGAAAAAAAAAAAAAAAACGTACAGTAGCTATTGGAGCTTGGAATCTGTAACAGAAGACATGGAATAAGATAAGCTGTACTGTTACGTGACTTACGTTATACGAATCCAACTCATCACATCGCTTTCTTTCTTCAGAAGAGATCTCATTCTCATAGGGTGGTATAAGGGCTATACAGGCTGAATATTCTTCTATATAATAGAATGGCCTGTGTAACAGAATAAATTGAAAGATAGTGCTGGCAATGACGATACCTTACTGATTTTATCTTTCGCAAGGACAAGTTTTTGGATTTAGCTTATTCAAAATAAGGCCAGTGTACTGGTTTTGTTAGACACTAAATTTAGCTTAGTCAAAATAAGGCTAATTTACTACTTTTGTAAGACACTAAATTTAGTTTAGTCAAAATAAGGCTAATTTACTGGTTTTGTAAGACACTAAATTTAGCTTAGTCAAAAGAAGTCTGAGGTCATGACGCTCAATGTGAGCAACCCTGAGCCCATATCAGTAAGGAATCAGCAACTGGTACAGACAGATACCTTCACATACCTAGGAAGCATAGTAACACCAGACGGTGGGGCAGGCAAAGACATCAGCATCAGAATGAATAAGGCAAGAACAGCCTTCTTTAGCCTAAAAAACAGCTGGAAGTCCTCCCAATACAGCACAAGCACAAAATTAAGATTATATCAGAGCTGTGTGCTTTCTGTGCTTCTCTATGGTGCGGAATGCTGGAGAGTTACAGAGAAGGAAATGTCGAAATTGTCCTCTTTTCACACAACATGCCTAAGGAAAATTCACCGAATCTTTTGGCCGAATATCATCACCAACCAAGATCTGCTTAGTCGTAGCAAGCAAGAGGACATGCACACCATCATAGCTGGCAGACGCTGGAGCTGGGTTGGTCATGTCCTCAGAAGAGACCCCGATGCCATCACAAGAACAGCTATGCTTTGGACCCCTGAAGGAAAACGAAAGAGAGGCCGACCAAAAACAACTTGGCGGAAGACTGTGGAGGCTGAGATGCAAAGAATGAACCAGAGTTGGGGCACTGTACGAAGGATGGCCACCGACCGAGCAAAGTGGAATCAATTTGTTGTTGCCCTACAAGACGCCACTAGGCGTGATGGCCACTGACTGCTTTGACGGTCGGTGGTTAAGGATCTAAGAAGAGAAGAAGAAAATAAGGCCAATTTACTGGTTTTGTAAAACACTAAATTTAGCTTAGTCAAAATAAGGCCAATTTACTGGTTTTGTAAGACTAAATTTAGCTTAGTAAAATAAGGCCAGTTTACTGGTTTTGTCATCATCATCATGTAGCATGTCCTTTGCAGAACGTCGCTCTCATCACAGCCCGCCTGAAAGACTCTCGATCTCTAGCCAGCCCTTCTGCCTCCTCCAATGTCATGTTCAAGGTGTCTTCAATGTCCTGTGTCCACCGTCGTCTTGGCCGGCCCCTGCCTCGCCTTCCAGGTACCATACCCTCCATCACTGCTCTCTCTGAGCCACTATGGCGTTTAATGTGGCCAAAGTATTTCAGTTTATTCGACAACGACTTTGAAGGCAGGAGCTGGCTAGGCCTGGTATCGGGCTTCGGGGTGCACCAGGGACCAAAGTTGGTAAGCGGCCAGAACCGTTCAGAAAGCAATGGCAAACTACTGAATGAATATTGCCAAGAAATCATGACAGCCAAGAATGATGAATCTAGACTGGTTTTGTAAGACACTAAATTTAGCTTAGTCAAAATAAGGCTAATTTACTGGTTTTGTTTGGACCCCGTTGCAGGGTAAAGAACCATCCTTCTTGTGGCATTGTACACACACCAATTAGTGGATCTGGTGTGACCTCCGTCAGCTGCGCTCGTTCAGTCGTGGAAGTTCTCTGGGGTTGCAAGAAAGCTCAAAACCAATACCCCAAATTTTGTTGGAAAGGTAAAAGAGTGAATAACTCGAACCCTTAGGGATCGGAACAAACAAACAAACAACTGGTTTTGTTAGACACTAAATTTAGCTTAGTCAAAATAAGGCCAATTTACTGGTTTTGTTAGACACTAAATTTAGCTTAGTCAAAATAAGGCCAATTTACTGGTTTTGTTAGACACTAAATTTAGCTTAGTCAAAATAAGGCCCATTTACTGGTTTTGTTAGACACTAAATTTAGCTTAGTCAAAATAAGGCTAATTTACTGGTTTTGTTAGACACTAGATTTTTTTTTTTTTTTTTTTTTCTTAACCAGCGGCACTTGGGCTTTCAGCCCTTCGGCCCAATGACATATCATTGCGAGGCTGAGGAACCTGAGGACTTTCCTTCCAACCCGGTCAGGAGCTTCGCTCCTTCCCATCCACAGAGGGTTTATCACAGGAGCCGTTCAGGCTATTCAGTCAAATTTCCGGCCGTAAACATTTCTTCAAACGCCGACGCCCGGGTTTGAACCACGAACACCTGGTCGCCAGTACAACGCCGAAGCCATTACACCAGCGCGGCTCCCAAGACACTAGATTCAGTTTAGTCAAAATAAGGCCATGCTAAAATTCCATTTTCCAGTCTAATATTTCCAGCCTAAAACAGCTTCAGCGCGTGATGATCTGCATTCCAAGTAGTCCCTACTAGGGCATTCGCTGTCTACCTTATCATTTTGATTCCTCCATGTTAAGCCACTGTCCAGAGTAATTCCCACATGTTGAGACTCCTTTCTTGTCTGTTTAGTCTCAGTATGATTTATTCACTCATTGTTTAAGAGTAAAAAATGAGTTACGTTGTTTTCTTCTCACTTATTTGTAGTAGCCATTCTTTCAATCGTTTATCGTGTTTTGCTAAGCTTTCCGTATCCTGTATTTGCAGGGTTTCCTTTTGATACCCATATATTTAAATCGTCAGCGTATTGAGAGCTGTTGAGTCCCTTTAGTATTCCGCCCAGTGTATCTCTGATACAGTCCAGTTGCTGTGTAGGTGATACATCTGTTCTTACTGCAGGTAAGCTGCATTTATGTATTTGTTTCAATTTCATTGTATGCTTTGATGCAGTGGCGTACTAAAAAAAAAGGGGGGGAGGGGGTTGAGGGGGCAGTCCGCCCCTGGAGACAGCCAGGAGAGGGGTGCAACTGGATATTATTATGGCGGTACTATACCGTTTAAAAACCAACTTGGAAGGATAATAAATTGTTCTGTTTTTTATGGGGGCTACCAAAAGGAAAGATCCGTCCTGGATGCTAAATACTTAAAGTACGCCCCTGCTTTGAAATCCTTGTATTAGCACTCTGGCGTACCTATTGAGGAAGTGGTTTAACACGTTTACATTCTTCCACAGATTCCATATTTAAGCAGTTTTGCGTTATCCCATCTGTCCACACTTTATTAGCTGCACTCCGTCACGAATAAACCAGCAGTCTACCCAGACTGTCATAGTGTGTTTCTTAAGAATGTGGCAAGCCAGTTTTTGTTCTGGAGCCTGCAGGGTTAAAGAGGGAGACCGAGAAACACATAATGGAGGGAACTATATACCTAAATGAAAGAGATAAATAAGACATTAAAAGACATTGAACGGATGGCACAGGACAGGAAGGCTTGGCATGAAGGCTTCTGCTCGTCAGGGAGGCGAAGAGTAATGTTAATTCCAATAATTAAAGGCGTTATCAATGCATTGTAATATATGGTAGCAGTACAGGCTTACAGGTCAGAAAACTTCAAATGTGAAATGCTTATAATCTTTGATGCGTTTTGGAATTGACACAGTTACTAGTCTTCTGAATGCAGACTATGCCATGGACAACATTCCACTTGAAGGATCTTAGTCAATATTCATTGTATTGCCTGCTCAGGGTGAATTAAAAGTCACTTTCTATTTTTAAATTGTTATTTCTTCACTCCTATCCAAATAATGCTTACGAAACAAACGTCAAACTAAAGATATTAACTTCCATTTCGTTACATGAAATACTATGTCACATTAACATTACAACGCAGCGTGAGCTTCTATTTGTTCTACGTATGATTTCATAGCGGCCAGCAAGTGTCGCTAGCTCTTGTAACATATTAGCCATTTTAGATATTATTTTGTTTTATTTTGTTTCGGGGAATTTAAAAAAATACAACTTTTAAAAAAAAAAAGACAGTTATTGCTCATGTATATCCAATGGTTACAAGTGAGGATATAAATATTTAAAACTAGAAGGCGACTTTTCAATCACCCTGAAGACTACAGCCGTTGAATAT
Organism: Oreohelix idahoensis; assembly: GCA_024509875.1. Classification (NCBI taxonomy): domain Eukaryota; kingdom Metazoa; phylum Mollusca; class Gastropoda; order Stylommatophora; family Oreohelicidae; genus Oreohelix; species Oreohelix idahoensis. The sequence goes on along the minus strand of JAMPIV010022322.1, from coordinate 737,513 downwards.
GATCAGAATCGAACTATTCGCATGACAAGTCATATTGTAAAGATATTATTAAAAGACGTGACATGTTAAGGATAACGAAACAGTGTCAAGACAGAAATTTCAGAGGAATAGAGTAGATTTATTTTTAAGAGTAAGGAACTACAAATGCTATTTATATAAATTAAGAGAAATAACATAACTCTCTTTTGACGTAGATACGACCTATCTATCTATCTGTATAGCTATGTATGTATGTATGTATGTATGTATGTATGTATGTATGTATGTATGTATGTATGTATGTATGTATGTATGTACTTTATGTATCTATCTATCTATCTATCTATCTATCTATCTATCTATCTATCTATCTATCTATCTATCTATCTATCTATCTATCTATCTATCTATCTATCTGTCCATCTGTCTATCTGTCTTTCTGTCTGTCTGTCCGTCCGTCCGTCCGTCTATCTATCTAGCTAGCTAGCTAGCCATCCATCCATTCATTCATCCCTTCGTCTGTTCTTACACTGGACAAGGCATTACTTGGTTCCTATCAGAACATACAACATACATCTTGCAAGTGAATTGTAGAGCAATTGTGTATGGTCTTGGAATGTTTTCGTTGCAGGTTTCTGAAAGTGTAAATTATTTGGTATAATGAACGTGAGTAACTAGTACACAATAAATGATGATAATTATGAAGGTGTGAGAAATAAAAAAACAACACTCATGGACATAAGGTAGAACAACAAAAGGTACATGCTCGCTTAATTATATTTGTCTTAACTGTACCGTTAAGGACGCCCGACTGGCTAAGCGGTTAGAGCCCGCTCCTATTGCGGCATAGTTACTGGGATTGAATCCTGGTAGCGTCACGTTCCAGTCTAGTGATGTAAAGGGGTAGGGTACCTTACTGTGCTCTGTTAGGGAATGCAAAGCGGCTAGGAAAGAAACTTAGGTTATCTCACCTAATAAAACGACCAAGTATTGTGAAGTCTCTAATACTTCACTCCGTACGGCAATATCTGCTGTAGGACTACATTTGCCTTTGTATACCTGTCATGAATTCGTCAAAAGATACTACGCGTAGTTATTTACGTCTGGATGCCTAGCACGCGTAGCGAATTTAACGCTGCTCTTCAGTGCGGGAAAACTCGGTGGACAGAAATATTCCATTACGGTAATATCATTTGTCGAATCTGACACGTAGACTTAGGCATATATCTAGGCGACAAATGCTTGGAATGAACTCAAAATCTACCATAATAAGGCAGTACTTGCGCAGAATCTATGGAATACCGTACAGTATTATATTGCTACATAACGATATTATCAAGATACTAGCAACAACCCGCCAAGATTGGCAGGTTTTTAATTATAGTGTGTTGTTTCTGTTACATGTATTACAGTCGGTACTATCACTACTGTGGTCATTTCATTGCAGACGACCGTCTTTAGATATTTGTAGTACAAATTATTTAGATGTATTAAATATGAAGACATGGGGTAACCCAACCTAAATGACATGTAGAGCAGGGATAATGGTCTAATGGACCGTAAATTGAATAAATAACTAATATTTCTTTTATGACAACATGTCTCGTAATTGTTCGTGCATCTTTTCAAATCTTGCCCTGGTCGACTTACCGCCTCTGAGACTCCCTTGGCCGACTTACTGCCTCTGAGAACAACGTTTGAAGTTTGACGAAACTCCAGTTCATGTACTGTTTATCAATCGTGTTGTTGGCTTCTTTCCATAATCAAACTGTTCAGGCATACTTTCAATTGCGCACCTTTTTTCTATTTTCGCGAGAGTACATATAAGGGAAACAATACAATTATTGTCTAACTGTCAACCACAGTTGCAGCCCCTTAACTGTGGTTGAAAGTTAATGCACTCCCTCGAAAATAGAAAAAAGTGCGCAAATGACGATGTGCAAAATGTGACTGACCGACCGACCAAGTACTTACGGCGGCAATTATGTATTTTGATGATGATGATTAGGATTTTGAGAGATCAAAACCAGAAGCAGACAAGCAACTGGCGTAGAATTAATTGTATAACAAAATGAAGAACACTCGGCATGAAGTCATAATTATTATGTACAACAATAAAATAATAAAGCAAATATTGTGCTGAATCTAAAGATATTAGCTTGAAAGTGCTACATATAGTCAGTAGGAAGATACGATGAATTATTGCTGCATAAAATACACAAATTTCGACATCACAGATTGAGATGCAAAAGGGTTTTGACGTAGTTGTCATCTCCTAGGTCCGCGCGATTTCAATATAGTAAAAGCCACATAACAACTAAAACCACTACGAGCTGACAGTCTATTTGAGAGCTGAACTGCATAAAAGCCTCGACTTACAAGAACTAAGAGAAAACTGCTATTTTGAAACATCTATCTTTTTCAGCGACGTAGTTGAGAGCCTAAGGGAATGTAGATTACACTTATAGTTTGCAAACTGATATATTTTGCACTGGATTATTATGCATATAATGTTGTTTGATGTGTATTTTGTGCATGACTCTTTGTCGCTTTTCTTGCTAGTGCCGGTAGGAAGATTGGTCTACCTGATACATGACCTCAATCCTGTCCAGCTTTGGTGAAGCAAGAGTCCTTCTCAAGACTGGTAATGACTCGCAAATAAGCTATCAGCCCTTTTTCAGAGCTAACTTGTAAGGCTGAGAACAAAGAGTTTCTTTCTGTATTATACGCACTCCTTTTTGTCTATATAACTGATGAATTATCATGCATGACATACTTTTCTTGACAACCTTATGGCATTGTATGTAAACCATATCGATTGGAGGCCGACCTCTTTGCAATCTACGTTTTGCTGATGATATTGATCTGATAGCTGGAACAGAATCAGAACTTCAAGACCTTACCTCTAGACTGGAGAAAGTAACAAGAACGTATGGGATGGAAATTAATATAGAAAAAAAGCAAGATATTGGTGAATAGCCATAAGAAACATGTTCCGACCAACATTACGTTAAATGGGCAAACGTTAGAAGAAATAAACACCTTTAAATATCTGGGGTCCACTATATGTAGTGATGGAAGATCAAGTAAAGAAATCAAGACAAGACTTGAGATGGCCTCAGCTGCCATGACAAGGCTGAATGTGATCTGGAAAAGTAACGTCAGTTTTCCTGTGAAGATCAAATTATACAAATCACTTGTATTATCTATTCTCTCGTATGGGTGTGAGGGCTGGACACTCACGGCAGATACGGAGCGAAGGATTCAGGCTTTCGAGCATAAATGTTATAGAAGAATTTTGCGCATTTGCTATAAAGAGCACAAAACAAATGTCTATGTTAGAGAGAAGATAAACACCTATGCAGGCCACCAAGAACCACTTTTGTCAGTAGTGAACCGTCGAAAGCTTGCCTCGTTTGGGCATGTAACTCGCCATGACTCCCTTTCGAAAACGATCCTCCAGGGAACAGTCGAAGGTAAACGGAGAAGAGGAAGGCAAAGAAAATCCTGGGCTGATAACATCAAAGAATGGGCAGGACACGGTTTTTCCACACTTGTACGCATTGCTGAGGATAGAGAGCAGTGGAGGACCCTGTCTGCTGATGCTTCCACCATGGCACCCCTACGACCCATGACGGGTTACAGGTTGAGATGATGATGTAAACAAATAGATGACACAGATAGTATGACTACATGTAAACAATCATAACATCTGAAGACACAGACAAGACAGTAGGGCATACGCAATAAGCATCCTACTCGCTAAAGCAGATTGAAAATTTGCAATAATTGAGCTTTAAAAAAGTTCTCAGTTTTGAACATGCTCTTTTTGTAGCAGAATAATGCAGATTTAACGTTCTTATATAAATAATGCCCCGAATAGTGTGTGCCTAGGAATAGTTTACAGCAATGTGCTCAAAGCTAGGTAAACACTAAATGTATAAACATATAAGGAGGGGAAACCTGAGGCCTGTAAACAGCAAATAAATAAACAAACAACACACAAAGGTATTTTATCAGGCACTCAGTGAGAAATAAAGAAGTAGAAGACCAGACAACAGAAAAACAACAGAAGTAATAGGCTTACCGGCAATCGAACCAGGACCTTCCTGGTGAAGCATTATTTTAGTAATGCTTAGCTGGCAGAGTGGATAGTGGCGATTCGCTCCCGTGGCTAGGCGGTGGGTGCCGTTCGGAAGGTCCTAATTCGATTCCCGGTAAGCTTCATGTCTCAGAGCCATACAATAGGACTGACTTCACATTTGAGTTTGAAGATTCTTATTTTCGTGTTGGATTCGATTTCTCTTGATGTCCGTATATTTCCCAATGCAATGAAAGCTCCTCTTGCTTTTTGTGTTCTTATTTTGATATCACGGTAGTAATTGTCGTGAAACGAGTGTGTAAAATCACTTCGTAGTTAAATCCCTATGTCGAGATACAAATATCCCTCAGCCAATCAACGAGCAACGTTCACCAGTCTCTGAGACAGAATAAAATTAGCCATAAGCCCTGTTTTTCGGAAATCGGTTGGGGCCATCTTGTCTCCCAATATGGCGGAAAACAGAATAAAATTAGGCATAAGCCCTGTTTTTCGGGAGTCGGCCTAGGTCACGGATTGTACGACGGATGGTACGGAACCGCATACAACCAATCAGCTTGCCACGCCGAGAACCAACCAAAACCATTCCTTAAGCAGTAAAAGTTACCTCATCTACCTATATATACGGGAGAGATTTATAAAAAATCACGCCACACCAACACGAAGCCAGCTAGACGACCGACTGAAGAAGAGAAGCTGTCAGACTGATTTATTGCTCACCTGCATTGACCGGGAACTCTTACTTCACTAAAGTCGACTGGCTTGTTTAAATCTTAGAGGGTAAATATATTTACTATAAACTTGTAGGAAAATAGGCCTACAGCAGATATATAATGTTGGTATTTGTTGTGTGTCATTTATACTACCTACACCTGTATATATATATATAATATAAATTGTTTCACTATGAATGTATCAGGTTACTGATTGTATCTTGGGGAATTAGGTATAATGATTATATTTCCTGATATGATTGATGAAGACGAAAACCAACTGGAATATAACCAAAAGAGTCCTTGTTAGGACTCAATCTATTGTCTCACATAACTTCAGTCTATTGTCTCAGATCTGCCATCAATGGTACCTATACCTTGTAGCGGTATTGCTGCTTGCGTACCCTGACAATCCCCAGAGCTATGCCAGTGGGAGTTTTACTCCTGGTAGGTTCAACCAAGCTGGACTGGTCTGTGTGGGTAGGGGTCAGACAAAAGCTGGTACCCTGGTCCTCCAGGTTGGGGGTTTTAGCATAGGGCTGACACCCCTGTCTATGTAAAAAAAATCGCACGTTACGGAAACAACAATAAATGGAAAAACTTTGCTGCGGGATGGACATTCGGAGTCTGTGGCTCGTATGACTGTCAGTGGTGAAAGCCGAAAGGAAGCCACTGACATGAAAACGGATGTCCTGACCGCAAAACAGGATACAAGAATAGGTTTTTGGAATGTCAGGACAATGTACGAGACAGGTAAACTAAGACAGGTCACGGCAGAAATGAGAAACTATAGGTTACACATTCTAGGGATAAGCGAGAGCAGATGGACAGGGGCAGGAAAAGTTAAAACAGCAACAGGAGAAACAGTACTTTACTCTGGAAGAGAGGATGGACAGCACAATGAAGGCGTAGCCATTATTCTACAGAAAGGAATAGAAAGGACATTACTGGAATGGAAACCCATCAACAACAGACTGATAAGATTAAGATTGAGAGGGAGATTCACCAACACTACAATAATACAATGCTACGCACCAACGAATGATAGCGATGAGGAGGTCAAGGATGAATTCTATCAACAACTGCAGAAAGAAATGGAAGACACACCTAGATATGATCTTGTTATAGTAATGGGAGACCTCAATGCGAAAGTTGGTACACACAATACATATAATGAAAGAACAATGGGGAAATGCGGCAGCGGAACAGCAAATGAAAATGGGGATAAACTAATAAGTTTATGTAGCATTAACAACCTGGTCATTGGAGGAACGCTCTTCCCACATAAAGAAATTCACAAATTAACATGGGAATCACCAAATGGTCAGGACAGAAACCAGATAGACCACATCATGGTTAACGGTAGATGGAGACATGCATTACAAGATGTGAAGGTAAGAAGAGGTGCAGATGTGGGAAGTGATCACCATTTAGTAGTAGCAAAACTGAAAGTGAAACTAAGAAGGGCTGCACCAACTGTAATTACACAGAAAAGGTTTGACATCAGCAAATTGAAGGACTCCCTTACCAGAAAAGCTTTTGCGGCCGACATAAAGAAACGATATCAATTTGCCAAAAGTCAGGAAAAGACATTGACTGATGATATAGACCAGAATTTCAACACCATTTCAACAATATACAAAGAAAGCAGCAAATCATGCTTGGGATTCCAGGAAAGGAAGATGCAAGACTGGATAACACCAGAAACATTAAACACCATAACGATGAGAAAGGAAATGAAAAGAAAGAAAACAGAAGCGAAGTCCCCCAGGTTAAAGCAACTATATAGCGAACAGTACAGTCAGCTGGACAAGGAAGTTAAACGCCAAACCCGAGCCAACAAAAGGAATTTCCTAGACGATCTTGCAAGACAGGCAGAGGAGGCAGCACTGAGAAATGAACAAAGCACAGTATACAAAATAACTAAATTCATCAGCGGAAAACGAGGTGCAAACAACATTACATTAGTAAGAGATAAGCAAGGTAATCTCAACACGACAGCAGAGGGACAGGAAACAAGATGGGCAGAGCACTTCAGAGAAACTCTGAACAAGGAACCACCAGAGACACAATTGAATGTTCCTGAAGCTGAAAACGATCTAGATGTGAATACAGACATTCCACGAAAAGAAGAAATTATCACAGCAATCAAAGGGTTAAAGAACGGCAAAGCTCCGGGCCATGATAACTTAAATGCAGAGCTATTTAAGACAGACCCTGAGCTAGCAGCAGAACTATTAGAACCACTATTTGCACAAGTCTGGAAAACGGGGACAACACCATCAGAGTGGAACAAAGGAATAATTGTCAAGTTGCCCAAGAAGGGAGATCTTGCAGACTGCAATAATTGGAGAGGAATCACTCTTCTCTCAGTTCCCAGCAAAATACTAGGCAGGATAATTATACAGAGAATTTCAAAGGCAGTAGACCACAAACTGAGGAAGGAACAAGCAGGATTTAGAAAGAATAGAAGATGTGTAGATCATATATTCACTCTCAGGAACATTATAGAGCAGTGCTCAGAATGGCAAAGACAGCTTTACATTAATTTCGTTGATTTTGAAAAGGCTTTTGACAGCATACATTGGGGCAGTTTATGGAAAATACTGAGGGCTTATGGAATTCCAAGCTGCATAGTGTCAATCATAAAAAGCCTCTATGCCAACTTTACGTGTAGTGTTGGGCAGAGCAACCTAACCTTTGAGGTGAAGACAGGAGTACGACAGGGATGCCCCTTGTCATCCACTCTATTTTTAACAATCATAGACTGGGTGATGCGCCAGACAACAGAGGGCAGTCCAAGAGGAATAAGATGGACAACATTTTCTACATTGGAAGATCTGGAATATGCAGATGACATTGCACTACTAGCACATTCACATCAACACATCCAGGAAAAAAACGGATAGACTTAACAAGTTTAGCCAGCAGGTGGGCTTGAACATCAATTTAAAGAAGTCTGAGGTCATGACGCTCAATGTGAGCAACCCTGAGCCCATATCAGTAAGGAATCAGCAATTGGTACAGACAGATACCTTCACATACCTAGGAAGCATAGTAACACCAGACGGCGGGGCAGGCAAAGACATCAACATCAGAATGAATAAGGCAAGAACAGCCTTCTTTAGCCTAAACAACATCTGGAAGTCCTCCAAATACAGCACAAGCACAAAATTAAGATTATATCAGAGCTGTGTGCTTTCTGTGCTTCTCTATGGTGCGGAATGCTGGAGAGTTACAGAGAAGGAAATGTCGAAATTGTCCTCCTTTCACACAACATGCCTAAGAAAAATTCACCGAATCTTTTGGCCGAATACCATTATGCTTTGGACCCCTGATTGCTGTGATAATTTCTTCTTTTCGTGGAATGTCTGTATTCACATCTAGATCGTTTTCAGCTTCAGGAACATTCAATTGTGTCTCTGGTGGTTCCTTGTTCAGAGTTTCTCTGAAGTGCTCTGCCCATCTTGTTTCCTGTCCCTCTGCTGTCGTGTTGAGATTACCTTGCTTATCTCTTACTAATGTAATGTTGTTTGCACCTCGTTTTCCGCTGATGAATTTAGTTATTTTGTATACTGTGCTTTGTTCATTTCTCAGTGCTGCCTCCTCTGCCTGTCTTGCAAGATCGTCTAGGAAATTCCTTTTGTTGGCTCGGGTTTGGCGTTTAACTTCCTTGTCCAGCTGACTGTACTGTTCGCTATATAGTTGCTTTAACCTGGGGGACTTCGCTTCTGTTTTCTTTCTTTTCATTTCCTTTCTCATCGTTACTTACTTACTTACTTACTTAGTCGTTCCCCTTCTACCGTGAGGTGTAGAAGTTTGGAAGAGAGAGCGCCAGACTATTCTATCAGCTGTCTTCTTCCTGGCCTGGTTCCATTCTAGTCCTCGATCCTTCAAAGATTGTCTAATGTTGTCCTCCCAGCGGACTCTGGGTCGTCCTCGGGGTCTGGATCCTTGGCTCTTTGTTTCCCATGCTTGTCGTGGTATCCGATTTTCTCCCATTCTGCAAACATGGCCAAACCATCTTAATTGGGACTGTTCTACTTGGGTCTGCAGGGGGTAGGATTTAAGGCCTTGACGTATCGTCTGGTTGCGTACCATGTCTCTTCTTGTTACTTCAACCACCTTCCTCAGATACCTCATTTCTGAGGTTTGGATCTGGCTTTTATGGGTTGTAGTCATTGCCCATGACTCGCATCCGTATGTCAAGACTGGGACATAGGTGGAGCGGTATACAGCCATCTTCGTTTTCTTACCAACCTCTTTCTTGCTGAGGAATGCTCGATTTATGGCCTGAAAAAGTCTCCCAGCTGCTGCTTTTCGAGTGGCCAACTCTTCTTTGATGCCTCCCTTTCGGTCTATAATAGCTCCGAGGTATTTAAATTGGTCGACCTGCTCCAGGACCTGTTCTCCCAGCTTAATCTGATGTTTTCTTTCTTCTCGTGATATCACCATGGATTTTGTTTTAGAGCTGCTTATGACCATCCCTCTCTTCTCCAGCTCTTCCTTCCAGACTTGCAGGTTGGATTGGAGATGTGCCTCTGATTTAGCAATCAGGGCAACATCATCAGCAAATGCCAGCTCCGAAATATAGACCTGTCTCATCTTCCAGTACCCCACTGAATACTTTCTTGTTCTCTCCTTACATGCCTTGATGACATCGTCCATAAGGAGTATGAAGAGGTAAGGTGATAGGATATCACCTTGTCTTACACCAGTGGTGGTCCTGAACTCTTCCGACTTATGGTTTGCTGTCCTCACATAATTTCTGCAAGACTTGTAGAAGCTCTGTATAGCATGAATCAGAGGTGCTGGAATATTCTTCCTTGCCAAACAATCCCAAAGTTTGCTCCAGGGGACCCTGTCAAACGCCTTTTCCAGATCTATGAAACAAAGATGCATCTCACTCTTATACTCAAGGGTCTTTTCACTCAGCTGTCTGAGTGTGAAGATTAGGTCTTGAGTACTTCGGTTTGCTCGGAATCCGCACTGGACCTCATCCAATTGTGGCTCAGCTAGGCGTCGGAGTCTCTGCTCTAGGATTCTAGAGTAGATTTTACCAGGGACACTGAGAAGGGATATGCCTCTATGGTTTCCACACTGTCGATTGTCACCCTTTTTGAAAATTGGTGTTATGATGGCAATCTCCCAATCCTTTGGTATGGTCTTGTTGTACCACGCTGCCTGTAAAACCCTTAAGAGTAATAGGTCGCCTGATGCTCCCATGAACTTAACCATTTCTGGTGTTATACCATCATGCCCTGCTGCTTTGCCCATCTTGATTTTCTCCAGTGCTGCCTTCAGTTCTTCCATCTTTATGTCATCTTCACCATCATTGGTTTTCTCTTCTGTGCTAGTGTTTATCATTTCTGATGCTTCACCATGCTCACCATCCAGGAGTTCTGAGAAATATTCTTTCCATCTTCCCATTACTTCCTTCGGGGCAGTAAGCAATTTGCCTTGCTTGTCCTTTATAAATTTGAGAGGGCATTGTTTTTCCTTCCTCATGTTCTTTAGGGTCTTATAGAACAATTTTCTGGTTTTCTTGTGCATCTTTTCCTAGCTTTTCTCCAAATTCTTCCCAGGACTTCTGTTTTGCTGCTAGCACTTTGTTCTTTGCTTCTGTTCTGAGTGTCACATATTCTCTATATTTTTCCATTTGTCCTGTTGTGTTTTTTAGCTCCTAAGTATTGTTTCCATGCCATTTTCTTCTCTCTCTTATTTTCTCTTTGACTTCCTCTGTCCACCAAGGTGTCCTCTTTCTCTTGTTCCCAAGTCGGACTTCACCGCATGCTTCTGCAGCAGCTGTCTTTATGATATCCTTGAATTTAATCCAGAGGGTTTCCAAGTCATCAGGTCGTTCTTCTGTGTTGCTCACCGCTGCAGCAATAAGCCCCTGATATCTGGTCTTAATTTCTGGCTCTCTCAGCTTGTAGGTCCTAATGCTCATTTCTCCTGCTCGTTTACTTGGTTTCTTGCGTGATGTTGGACAGATCCTAGGCTGAGCAACTCTTTCAGTTGTTCTTTTGATTGTTAGCAGGTAGTGATCACTTCCAATCTCTGGCCCCCTCCAGACTCTAGCATCTCGGACATATTTGAATGAGCTTCTCCGAACAATGGCATAGTCGATCACTGACTTCTCATTCTTTGTTGGTTCACATCTAGTGTATGCATGTATGCGCTTATGGGGGAACTTTGTGTTTGTTATGATCAGATTCTGCTCACTGCAGAATCTAAGGAGTCGCTTTCCATTGTCATTGAGAGTATCTTCTCCATATCTTCCGATAACTCCACCCCATCTAGCATGGTCATTTCCAACTCTGGCATTAAAATCTCCGAGCATGATAACTTCATCTAGGCAGTCCTCCACTGTCCTTTGAAGCAGCTCGAAGAATTCCTCCTTGACCTCTGCTCTCTCATCCTCATTTGGCCCATACACTATGACCAGGTTGACTATGGTTTCTCCTTCTTTTAGTTTAACAACCATAATGCGCTCCGAGACAAAGTTCCATCCCTTGATACTATCTTTTTGATTTTGGGCCACAATGCAACCCACGCCCCCTTTAGCTCTTTCAGACATGGGTACACCACTGTAGAGCAGCGTGTTGCCATCGAGATCCATGACTCCTTGTCCTTTTTTCTTTGTTTCCGTTATAGCCAGGATTTCTAGTTTTGCTTTCCTCATCTCTTCCACCAGCTCCTCTTCCTTCCCATTTATACTTCTTGTGTTCCAAGTTCCATAAGTCGTAGTCCGTAGTCCGTTCCAGTTCGTCGCCTTTAGAATCAGTCCAGTTTTCTCTCTTGTGTTACTAGTAATCGTGGTTTAAAGCAAACAGGTGATTGGCCTGTTGTGCCTTTGCATGGTGGAGGGGCTGCCTCCTTACGGCCTCCATGCAGGCCGCCCTCCTCCTTTTTCATCCGGGCTTGGGACCGGCATTGGCGGAGTTGTAAAATATGTTTCCTTGTTTTAATATTACAGTTAGTTACACAGCGGGGGTGGCAATTTATGACTGTCTCCTCTCTACTAATTTTTCGAGATCAGATCATTCACAGCCGTAACTAATTTGTAATACCAGTAGTTCTCTCAGACACTGGGACTTCACCATTTTCTGCAGAAATTCTATTTCTGTAATTGTCAGTACTATACTGATCCTAGAGCCAATAAAAACCTCACGCCACAGTAATTAACTTAAATTGAAATTCAATTTCACTCGAATATCAAAATATTATAATTTGATTTTGACATTTCATAAGTTTAATAAACAGTTACTAGGAAAAAAAAATCCGGGCAACGCTGGGTCCTTACAGCTAGTGTATATATATATATATATATATATATATATATATATATATATATATATATATATATATATATATATATATATATATATATATATATATATATATATATATATATATATATATATATAGCTGTTTTTCAATGCAGACATTTTTTAATGTATCATCACTTACGCCACATGTACGTATTAGCCAGCAAACAAAGAGAGGTACTTACTTGGGATTATTCGTGTAGACGTTACATTATTACATCCAGATGGTAGTGTTGCATTCTTTGGGACGGGTTCACACCAGTCTCTTTCTGAGTTAAACCATTCGCCTCGCTTGCACTCATTGATTATTCTTGCTTCGCCTGGAATATTTAATAAAATAAATAAAAGACAATAGTCATTTGAAGTTACCGACTACAAGCATTGAGGATAAACCTAATGGTATTGTCGCTGAAGTAGTTATTTTTATGAATAAAACGCTAACCGGAACAATACAACGGATCAAAATTAAATTACAGTTTGTATTTATCATAAGAACTTAAGGCAAACAACTATTAGGAAGACGGCGCTATAAGTGGGAATATAACAATAAGAGATGGACAGGAAAACGTATATCAGAGTGCAGCATCACGGCAAAAAGAGACAGCAGACCCTGGAGATCCATTACAGCCGACCTTCGTTGTGGATTTGGTAGCTGGTGATGATTTATCAGTTCGATTTTAGTGAAGATACTTATGCTTACATTACGGATGGATTGATCTGGTGTTGGAAAAAGCGATCAATGTGTGACGGAATTAATGAAACAATGAAGAGAATGGGTGCTTTTTGCTATTGACTGCATAACTTAAATGGTAAACACAAACGAGACTGAGCCGGTTGGTGCTGGTGGGACTACGTTATTGACTAAAATAACAAATGTGAAAGTGATACAATATCGTGTACATGAGACTGGGTACTGAACTGAAATAGCAAATGTGAAAGTGATCAAGGTCAAGTTCATGACTGAGTACTTGACTAAAATAGCAAATATGAAAGTGATACAAGATCATGTTCATGACTAAGTATTTGACTGAAATATCAAATATGAAAGTGATACAAGATCATGTTCATGACTGAGTACTTGACTGAAATAGTAAATGTGAAAGTGATACAAGGTCATGTTCATGACTGAGTACTTGGCTGAAATAGCGAATGTGAAAGTGATACAAGGTCATGTTCATGAGACTTGGTACTTGACTGAAATAGCGAATGTGTAAGTGATACAAGATCATGTTCATGAGACTGGGTACTTGACTGAAATAGCGAATATGAAAGTGATCAAGGTCAAGTTCATGAGATTGAGTACTTGACTGAAATAGCAAATGTGAAAGTGATCAAGGTCATGTTCATGAGATTGAGTATTGACGGCAAAAGCGATTATGAAAGTGATCAAGGTCAATTTCATGAGACTGAGTACTTGACTGAAATAGCGAATATGAAAGTAATCAAGGTCAAGTTCATGAGACTGAGTATTGACGAAATAGCAAATATGAAATTGGTCAAGGTCGTGTTCATGAGTCTAAATCCATGACTAAAAAGCATATATAAACGTGATTAAGTTTGGGCTCGCAGGACTGAGTGTTTGACTGAAACAGCAGATGTCAAAGTGGTTCAGTAAGTTGTACTTGTGGGACCGAGTAAATGATTGTCAGAGTGATTCAGAGCTCAGCGCTTATCGTGATTTTAACAGTCATTTGATCATTCCATTGTAAAAACACAGTCTACAGTTAATAATATTTGGTCGCTTAAAATCACATCTTATTGGTATGTTGTAATGAGTGTTTGGTCAAACTGAACGTGATTTTTTTTTGTGTGTTAAAGTGTTTAATGATGTGCGAGTTCCTCTGATTATGTAAGTCAGCGGTAGGCAACACAGGAGCTGATGAAGATTGATACGATAATGAGAAAGCTAACAAAGAAAAAATAAAAGAAAATTTCATGTTAAAGCCATTTATTAGACAGCGGTATCATGATTGTTAAGTGTTGCATGATATCTGATCTGTGCACGATCTGCTTCTTCTTTCAAAACCATTTGTTTCCCCAAAAATGTTCCATCTAAGTCTTCTTTTATATGGTACTGTAATTATCTCTGGTCATAATATTTCACGGTATTGCGTGTTACAGTGATTGAGTTACATTTCTGATTGAGTCGAGTAGATTTATTTACAGTTATAGTGTGCTCTGCAGTGATGGTTTGAATGACATTGACCGAATTATTTTATTTGAGTTATAGTGATTGTGTGGGTTACTATGATGGTGCAAGTTGCAGTGAGGTTGTGAGTTGCGGAGATTGAGTTATAATTATGATGTGGCTTACAGGGATAACAATGGTGACGCTGACAGAGTTCCAAGGATTGTATGGGTTACTGTGACGGTGCGAATTACAGTGAGGGTGTGATTTACGGAGACTGAGTTACAATTATTGCACGGCTTACGGTGGTAACGTGAATGCCGCTGCCAGAGTTACGTAATGATGTAAGTTAGGTTGACTTCATGAGTTACGATTATGTGAGTTACAATGATTGTGAGGGTGATGATGGGGCGAGTTACGGGGATAGTATGAGTAACGATAATTGGGTGAGTTACTTTGATGTAAGCTACAGTAGTTGTGTTGGTGACGGTGCTTATGTGACTTAGTAATTGTCTGATTTAAGATAATGTAAGTGACTGTAATAGTGTAAGTGATGGTGCTTATGGGAGGCTTCAGTGATGGTGTAAGTTACCTTGAATATGTGAGTTTCAGTGATGGTGATCTACCTTGAATATATGAGTTATAGAGATGGTGTGAGTTACCTTGAATATTGTGACATTATGGCTCGTTTGCTTTTTTGTGATTTCCTCTCATCGCCTTTATTATCTATTATTTCGGCATATTTGACGCACATAATTTCGTGACTATCCTCTACTCAGAATTGTTACCCTTTTTTTCCTACTGTCACTGTTCACGTTTCACGCTTCGCATGACAGGGCCAGACAATCGCCCATCCATGAGAGATTAATTGAATCACTAAACGTGATAATACCACATTGACTCCAGGTAGATGCGAGCATGAAGTGTTTGCTTAAGATTGCATAATCACTTCCGACTCGACAGCAGAATGAACTGGCAATACGGGTTTAATTGTATAGACCCCGATTTGTATAGACAGGCAGTTGGATTTGCTTCACGTCTGAAGAGATCGGCAGAGTCTGATAAACTAAGTAATCAGACTTCCAAATTACTTGGGATAGGTGATTATAGTCATAGAAAATATTACATGAGGAAAAGTTGTCATAATATGAACTTTTGAATGTATTAGCTGGCATTTGAGGCGCGAATAAACATTCGCGTTGATTGGAAGTTTGGAAAAAAACGCCAGGTGAAAATGTGGGCCGGGAACCTACGACATAACGTAGAAGAAGTTTGACATACGGCACTGCATTCCAGAAAGTGTCCAGCTCGGACCTTGCCACAGAAAAGAATAAAGCTGGATTCTGAATTTATAGGACCGGACAAAACGTATTAAGAGCATCTCTGTACATCAATAGAAAACTTGCCAATATTAATACGAAACCGGGAATTCTACAGGACCACTCACAAGTCCCAGAAGGATTCTGAAATAGAAATAACACCCCAGACATGTGTTCGAGGCATCTGTGTTAAGTTGCCAAGACTATTCTACTGAGCAAGAAATCTATCTTCCTTATTGGGGTAAGTTGTAAACATAAATTTTACACTGTGAATTTGAAATATTTATACTTGCTAGTAGTGTTAAAGATTCATACTAGGCTGGCAATATCAGCATGGGAAAAGGATACATTCATAAACCACCACAGCAAGCGCTGGTGATTGCTTCAATGCCGGTTCTCACGGAAAAACCAAAAGCAGAGGTAACCCCAGACTCCGAATGGAGCAGGGAGTGAGTGATGATTACATCAACCTGTGCATAGTTGTATATTATCATTTTGTAAATGTATGTAAACTTAATATGTTCCTTCAGGCACAAGCCACTGCCGCTGTCCAGTCACAATTTTTTCCTTAAATTAACTGACATACTGGTGATTTTTCATCATGTGCCCTGAGTGATATGATACATGCTCAGGGAGAGTACAAAATCTGAGAAAACAAATGGCTGGCGGACTGTTGGACCACTACTGTAGAGCAAGAGGAGGCAACCCGTGACAAATATATGAGTTATAGAGATGGTGTGAGTTACATTGGATATGAGTTATAGAGGTGGTGTGAGTTACTAGTAGTATATAATGGCGGACTTAGGTAGTATTCAGGAGGCGCGCAGGAGGCGTGTGACTTTTTATATAAGGAAAATCAGGAGGCACGCAGGAGGCGCGTGACTTTTATATAAGCGCATTCAGGAGGTGCGTCAGGAGGAGCGTGACTTTTTATACAGAGATATATTTTAGTCGGGGTGACGAGTAGCTTGCGTCGTTGTAGTGTATGCGTTACAGCGTGTGTTGTTGTGTGTTGATTATGTATGTTGTACGTACATATTACAACATTTAGTTATACATTACAGACAGTTATACGATATATTTAGAATAGGAAGACGATATATTTAGACAATATATTTACAACAGTTAGACATATATTACAACAGTTATATAAAAGAGAAAACACTAGATACATTTTATATATTTTATTTTTTAAATAATATCAAGCTAAAGCACAAGTCTCAGCCGCTTGGTAGGTTTCTTCTGCTTCTTCGGTGGTAGATTAGAGACATCGGGCAGGGGGTTGTCTGCGGTGGGAGCTGACGTACAAGGGTTGTTGTTAGGAAACCAACTCGGTTCTGGGGATACTGGACAACTGGAGTTGATGTAGTCAACAAACATGTTACTGGGGCAGGTAGTAGCTCTCTGCGTCTTCGGTGGTAGATTAGAGATATCGGCCAGGTGGTTGTCTGTGGTGGGAGCTGACGTACAAGGGTTGGTGTTAGGAAAACAACTCGGTTCTGGGGAAATCGGCTGGTAACAACTGGAGTTGATGTAGTCGTCAAACGTGTTACTGGTACAAGTAGGATAGGTATCCGTGCGTGGAGACTGTAGTCGGTCAAATTCGGCGAGGATTTCACCCTGTAAAGTCAACAAATGTTCAAACTCAGATCGAGTTAACGTAGTGCCGGTTTTGGTAGGAAACTTTAGATATGATTCACCAAAATATTTTCGCACGTGCAGTAAAGGTTAGCCTCGGTAAACACTTACAGACGCGGCCTTCAGCCCACTACCCAAAGGTTTAAGCATTTCATCAGTTTTTGATGTAGACCCAGTTGTTGGGAACAGTGGAAGTCATCTTCAACGAGGTGTAAGTATCTGTCGTTATCACGCCACCGCGTTAGTAAAGTATGAATGTGAGTGTCTTGGTCTTCCAAGTGTCTATATATGCAGGAATACCAGTTCAATCTGGTTTTTGAAACGTATCCAGACTTGTGTTACCCGGGGCGTCATTAGTCGAAAAACTTGTGTGCTGGCCAGGGCGTGATTAGTCGAAAAACCAATCGATGTGACCAAACTTGCTGCGCGCTGGCATTGTAAGTGTATGACTCATGGACGTATTGGCGTGAGGAAAAATCCGATAAAAGGGCGGGCAAAGTCGTATAGAGGGAAAATACACACACGTGTCTATTGGTCTCTTTCTTTGTCTATGAACGAAAAACAGTCTTGTGGTTCGCTAGCCAGGGTCTGACTAGTCGAAAAACTAATCGATCGTTGGCGTGTTGTCTAGCCGAAAAGGGTAGTAGGACGCGCTGCATAGTACCACCGCGAACTTTGGTCAAGATGAAATAAATGGCGTAGAGACCACAAACATTGGTAACTACATCTTGTAAATGTCTAGCGTTGTAGTTAAAAGGTCGGGTAGAGTTTCTGGCTATAAAATTAACCAGGTCCGGGTGTCTAGGCGGTAGTCCGAAAGAATCAAAATATTCAAAAGTGCCAAGTCCATTATAATATAGAGCGACCCAGTGGTCACCGGGTCCATAGCTAGGGTCAGTGTTGATGACGTAAGCAGCCGTCTGGCTAGGATCGATACGTAGAGGTAATTGGTCACGAGCTAAAACTGTAACGAGCCCAGTTCGTTTAACAAAGATATCCGACAGGAGGATCGTCCGTATCTCGTCTGTATTCATCGTCTAAGTGGTGTAGTCTGTCAAAACATGGCGCGATTTCGAGATCTCCAAGATCGAGTCTTGCTCGGCGTAGACGAGGACCTGTAATGGTTCGGGCGTGACCTCGGAGAATTTAAGTTCTACTGAGACAGGGCCCGACTTGGCCATCTCAAACTGGTCACCGTCCAGTAGATGGGGGTGAGATCAAAGGCGTATAAGGCGTATCCATTCTTAAAATGTCTATACTCAAGGTCGTTGCCGGCGTCTTTACCAACCAGTCCCATAGCTAGATTCGTCCCGAAGAAGGCTCTCACGTACTGGTTGTGCTCATAATCCATGGACAAAGGCTTGCCACTGACTGTTCTACCGTCCACGCTGACATTTAAATATATCAGACCAAAGGTAGCGAAATTGAACGGGTTAGACGTATACGACCCGTTAAAAGCGGTCGAAGTGACTAGGCCAATCACGATCCGTGTAGGTGTTTGACTGAGAAATAGATTATCCTGCATGTGCGATAGCATACCTCTAGGAATAGAGAACGTTTTTAGCACAACTCGTTTCAAAGGGTACTTGGCATTACCTCGCAACAAGGCTTTCTCGTGGGCTAGAAAGACGGCGGGGTTTAATTTGGCTTTCCGTACAACCAGGGCCGCATAAGTTATAATAGATTTATAACCACCGGCGGGGTCGTGTCCCAGCACGTTGAACGCATCTTTAGACGGTGTGAGTTTTACTTTAACGGTCACACCATTTAACAGGTAGCGATCTTGGGCGAAGATATCTGAATGCAACCGATCCATCATATCAATGTCCTGAGAACCAGCCGCTATATGTCGACGCAGTCTTAGTCCGTTGTTACTATCACCACTTGTTTCCGTAATAAAGTTTGGGGTGTCTTTGTAAAACAGAGCAGCTGTCATATGGCCTCGTTTGGCTTCCTTCCCGTAATTCAACGTGGCTTCCAGGTAAGCTCTATAAGGGTAGGTGTTCTCGCTGGGTGTAATCAGCGTGTCGTTCAGGGAAACGTCGACTTGGGAGAATAAACTGTGCAGGTAATAGTTGATCGGGGCCACCTCTGCATCAGTGGGTAATGCGCCGCCATTAGCTAACGTAATTTTGGCGCGCACATGCAGAAAAGTATTGAACAAATCTAGATATTCTTCACCGTTTCCCGATATTACAAATTCCACCGGGGCTCCGGGGGCTAAGGCAGCCAACGGTCGTATCTCCACAAATTGTCCATCTTCTACGGCTGTCTGCGTTGGTGGTACGCTAAACAAATCTAGACCACTGTGAAGACATTCGCACGAGTTGGGGTGAATAAGCGCCATCATTCAAATATATCAGAGTACCGTCGCTTCTTCTGGTGGGAATGAGAAGGACGAGTTCGGTTACTTCGTTTTATTCTTTTCGGCTCGCCAGGTGGGGCAGCTCTCGTTTTTCTTTTTCTGCTAAGACCGCTACCCGATTGGTTAGTGGTGAGGTGATCAACCGCTCCCTGTAATAAACGCTGACCCGATTCTTTGGCTCGTTCACGAAATGACTCACCTATATTTCTGCCGGCTAACGCGTCGCTCGCGACCCGTAGACCGGTGCCAACCCCTTCTCTGAGTAAAGCTTTGCCTCCAGTTTTTAACCACGGGAGAACCATACGACCGAGCCCGCTGAAAAAACTACCCAAGCCATGTCCTCTTTGACTTCTGCCTCCAATAAACACTGGCATCCCGTGTCCAGCTTGGTTGCAGTAAAACTCCTCATACATTTTGGGGTTTCGTCGGATGGGTACGTGTCTGACCATTTTTCTATTCAAAATCAAACCGTCTGTGAGTTCGGAAGTGTAGTGTCAACACCGAAGCTCCGCTAGTGAATGGGATAGTCTTACCCTGATCATTAGTTAAAAGGATTTCCACGGCGTCAAACGAAAAACGGCTCAGGGGTACGTAGAGTGGGTTGTCGTAAATCCTAAAAACCGAAGCGGTAGTCCTGTCCAAAATAGGGACAATCCGTAACAAAGGGACAGAGGCATCTCCAACCGGTCTCGCCGCTACGAGGTCGCAGTACACGTATACATTTTTCATGTCGCTATCCATTTGTACTTCAGTCTCTCCTCGTAGTATTGGGTCGATGTCTGTGGCGAGCGAGGCAGGTAAGCCTAACATGTGTTTCAACGTCTCGCTAATTCTAACTTCAACCTCCGGATCATACAGATTCAAGGTGGCCTTATTATTGTTAAAATGGAATCTAACTCGGGCTTTTTCATTCACATCCGTGTCTAAAAGCAAACGATTCAACTCGTCAATCAGCGTGTCGGGTGACGTGTATAGACCGGCGGGCAACGTGAGTAGTATAGACTCATCGTCTTTGTTGGGAAAGTAATGTATCCATACGTCATCCTCTAGCACGTTAAAATAAGTTAGTTGCTTATCCTTTACAGGACGTGGCAATCAACCCCAGCTTTTATTGGCTGTTTGTGATTTTTCTAGGCAATTTTTTCATTCAGTAGTTTGCCATTGCTTTCTGAACGGTACGGCGCTTATACCATTGTTAAAAATCCACACAAAGCGATCTGCTACCAAACCGCCTGCAGCAGGTTTCGAACCTGGTATATCTGGATTATGAAACTGCGTTCATATCCATTAGGCCACAGACGCCGACACGTTAAAATAACTTTTGGGAAATTGAATCTCAACCAACCCAACCTCGTAACGTGAAGTCAAGTCTATAGTCTGTGGCAATTTGACGAAAAAGTGACCGGCGTTATTGTTTGGGTATATTTTCATCGAGGCATTGCTGGGTAAAGTCACGTAAAAACTCATCCTATCTTAGGGTTAGGTAACTCGTAACCCAGACAACTGCTCATTAAGGCGATCCAAAACTTGCCGTCCGGTCCTTCTGCGTTGCTCCGACTCAGATTGAATAACGAGACCCCGATGACGACATATATAACGATCATCTGACAGATGAAAACAATCTCTAGTTGCGGGACTAGTTTCCCAAAAAAAGGCCAGGCCGAGGTTCTCGTGGTCTTGGGTGGGGGTGACCGCAAAACTGGGGTGCTCACTTCTTCTTCTATCTCCATCAGTCTCGATATCTCGCTAGTTGTTTGGCGGAAATCCAGCTGTTGAATGACGAGTTATAACCGAACCATTTGACTAAATACTCTTTAACACCCCTGACACTTCGGCGTTCTTGCAAAATGGACTCGATTCGATAAACTATCTTGTCACCGACACGCTGCAGCTCTTCTTGGTAAAAAGAACCTTTCAGTTCCTCACCCGAATCATCTTTAAGGACGTACGTGACCGGTCTTGTTTGGTTTAGTCGACTGACCGTAAACAGTTCTTCTGTCCACGCTGGCGTATAACCCTTTTTAAAAGTTTGTCTGCCTTGGGCGATCCGCACGCGATCACCGGCTTTAAGATAGACTTTTCTGTCGATGACGTCAGGGGTCGAATACAACGTATGCCACACCTCTTCCTGGTTTCTCGGGGTAACTTCCGCCGGCGCCATCTTAATACTCCGATGATACGAATAGTTGTAGTTGTGGACCAGTTGTTTTATCACGTCGACTTAGCGAAGACTGTGTTGGTTTTGGTAAAGTAACGCCACGTTTTTTCTTTGAGGGTTCGATTAAACCTCTCGACGATAGCTGCCTTGGTATCCTCATTTTCCGTGGTGAAGAAATGGACACCTTTGTCTTTAAGAAACTTATAGAATGTTTTGTTGACGAACTCACTGCCTTTGTCTGTTTGAAAATTTATCGGTTATCGACTGGTAAAAATGGTCTTCGCCGCTGCTACTAAAGCTTTCCCAGTTTTGTTTTTCAACGGAACAGCCCAAGCGAATTTACTAAACACATCGATACACGTCACTAAATAGGAAAACCCATCGTATAATTTTTTTAAACCCCGCAAGTCAATTAAATCAGCCTGGAACTGTTGATCGATACCACCCGAGATGGTGCTGCGTCTTTTAAATTTTCTACGCACCGGTTTGTGTAAGGTGTAGGTGTCCTGATAACCTAATCACTCTTCAATTTTTTTACGAGTAAGTTTGGTGCTACGTTGTAAGGCTCCGACTCCCCCATAAGAACCTGGTCGTTTCGGTTCGTAGTAATGTTGTTTTAAAATCTTATTCACTTCTTGGTCCATGCTTCCCACTTTGGTGTTTTTGTCTTTTTCCTTCTTCTGAGCGAATACGACGATGTTTCTCGCAATTTACTGGCAACCACCTTTTTTCGATTAGTGGGTGTGACTTGTTCGGGTGGGGACTGGAGAGTTTTGTCCACAATCTAATCTTTAAGTACAGTGGATTGATCGATGGGAGGCTTCGAGCTCGACTCGTTAAGTGGAGACTTAATGTCCACGAAACCTAGAGGTACGTGACTGTACTGTTCTAGTCGAGTCAAATAACGCTGCAGTGTTCGTTGATATAGTCTAGCTTTGTCACCCACTGGCAAATCTTCTCGATCCAAGACTAGTTGCATTTGACTGTCCTATTCTCCCAAGTTATCTCTCAGAGCGTCGGGGGCTCTATAAGGTTTTTGAGTCTCTAACAAACGAGGGTCCATCAAAATCATTTTCCTGGCCATCTACAAGACGCCTCTTAGCAGGGTTAGTAGGGGAGTTAACAACGCACTTAAAAAACTGCCAGTATGTAAACATTTTTTCGTCTTTTGAGCGACAAGCTCTTCTTGTTGAGCGCTTTCAGGGTGTTTTTGTAACGACGCATACGCCTCTTCTGAGGGGGTGTCAGTGTAACGTTACCTTTTAAAACGTTGTGACAACACTCAAAGAGTGTTCCTACGAGATCGGGTGACGCTGTTTTCATAACAGCCTTGATGACTGAGGGTTTGGCCGTACCTAGAAACTTTAACATGTCAGCATGTCTTCTCACCTTTTCTCCCATCTCGTTATTTGGGTACGTAGACGACTTGTTGTTCGTGTGGAATTATGTGACTACGAAGTCTTAAAGCGTCGGGTGTTGTCTGACGGAGGTCGCTTAGCAAATAACCGTGTGGGACCGACGTCGCGTCTTTAAAACTTTCTTGGACATAGGCAGTACGACCTGGGCACATCTGCTTGGCTAGGTTAATAATCTGCGATCCATCGCGTGGGTTTTTGAAAAGTACTATATAATGAGAATTCAAGCTAATTGTTCTGTGTTCTTGCCAAATAGATTTTGCACAAGGTACATTACACTTACATCGCGATGATGACTCCCTTTTGTGAATAATTTCGTTACTCTATCATCCGTCTCACTCATCAAATCATCTATAACTAACAGGCGTTTCTTATCACCTGTCCACTGCTCAATGTCGGGTAGCCCTTCAATAAACTAAACTCCACTCATCGAATTATACAGGGATTGCCATTCTGCATAACACCATATAATTTCGTCTGGATCAGGTGTCATCATATCTCGTATATGTTGTAAAAATCTTTGTACAAAAACAGTTTTGCCAGAACCGGTTGGCCCCCGCTATCAACGTCGTAAAGGGATGAGGCCAGCGTGGGTCCATAGCTAACAATGATAAATTACACTCATACGCAGTTATTTTATATCTAAGACCCTACACAACGTGAGACTCCCTGTTTTCAACATCGCGAGAACTACTGCAACATGTTAAAACACATTCACACAATGTTTCAAACCACCCAATATGAGAACCACTGCACAGCTCTAAAAACGTTACTCAGTCACGTGACGTGTTTACCATTCTTATTCTTCGTCAACAATCCATAAATAACAAAAAAACAAGACATGTATGTAGTGTCACCTTTTGTTTTTAAAGATATCGTTTTTGTACCATGTTAAGTTCTGCTTTTTACATACTGTCACATTAACAAACACTATCACACACACACAAAGTTTGACAATATATATTTGTACATACAACATTAACGCCAAACACTCGTACGGACACACAAATTCGCACTGGGGACACTTCTTAACTAAAATAGCGTAGTACTATTTTTACAAACGTGATCAGGTGCTGAGTACACTGTCACAAAAGATCTCTAGTTTAATGTACGATCGTAATACAATGGTACCAAATCAATTATGCATGAACATCTGTGCGTAATTAAACAGTGTTTCTTTGATGTTGAATTAGATAACGGGTGCCCACGTGGAACAAAACCGTGAGCTCTGAATATTTGATTGCACACGTGCGCACATCTGTGATAACAGCATAGTTCTATTGTTATAAATGGGTTCCGTTGTTCGAGCGTAAAAAGCCATTAACTTTTTCCGACCAGAGAATAATTAGTTATTCATAACCGATCTGGGGGCAATTAAAATTCGTGAGATGCTAAATTAGATAGCGGTTTCCAAACGTTCGAACATCTTTTTTATCGATCAAATCACCGCGAAAACCTTGCACGAACTATTTTCTGAAACAGTGTCTCTACACAACAAACCGATCTGTGACCATCACGAAAAATTCATACGCGCGGCCTACTTTGTTACCAAGTCTTTTTGTCTGATATAATCAGGAATTTTTTTAGACATGTCTCATTCCCACATCAAACCTTCGACCAGCAAACATCTCAGACCAGCCGTTTTGAAGCCTTCTGAAAAACCAGTCGTTGAAGACCAGACCACTTCAAACTTACCACCAAAAACGTATGTTTCTTTTATATCTTTATATTCGTCTGTTAAATATCTGTCACGTTCTCTATTTAAAAAATATATGGTTGTGTGTTTGTCTTTGTTGTTTCGATAGGAGTATTTTCTTAACAGTCAGAGACTGGAAGAAAACTCTACGCAAAGTTCTAAATTTAAACTCGGTATATGTGTATATTCGTCTGTTTTTTTCCTAAAATAATATAATAATAATAGGAAGTTAAAAAATATATAACACTTCTTTATGTGTAAAATATATATTTTTATATAGCTGTTTGTTTTCACTAGGTTATATATACCCTAAATATCTTTATGTTTA
The DNA here is from genome assembly GCA_024509875.1 of Oreohelix idahoensis. Classification (NCBI taxonomy): domain Eukaryota; kingdom Metazoa; phylum Mollusca; class Gastropoda; order Stylommatophora; family Oreohelicidae; genus Oreohelix; species Oreohelix idahoensis. The sequence continues at coordinate 712,344 of JAMPIV010022322.1, read as the reverse complement.
AAAATATCTGTTTTGCTTGTATTCGTTTGTTTTCGTGTTTCGTGTTAAGATGTTAAATATAAATATCTCTGTTATTTTTATCTGTGTGTGTTTGTTTTCGATAAGTTAAGACTTAACCGACTTATTTTTTTTATTGTATATGTACTAGGAATAAGTCTTGTTTCTGAAAAATTTCCTTAGTTTAAAACTTATCTGCGTTTCTCGCCTATTGTTAAGCAAGTGCTTTGTTCATTTTCTGCAAACAGGATGATTGTTGGTGAGTCATCATCAATATTACACCACAACTTGTAATACTTTCTGATCTACAAACTAAACTCGTACGAAATCAAATTATATTTGGGTTTTGAAAAAAATTGTCCGTAATACTTACAACTTGCAACGGGTGGGTAGATCGATAAATTGATTTGTTTCCAAGTCGCTACAACATGCGCGCGTGAGGGGTATTTCTGTGTGTTAACATAGCAAATAATAAAATTTAAAAAATACATAATATAAAATGTTAAAACTTATATCGTCATTATAACAAATAGAAAGGGTACAGTTTTTCTCTACCTCTGTTTTAACAAAGATACAAACTCGGATGTTTGTTTGTTTCTATTCGTGTCTTTGTTTTTTTTTCGGTATTTGTGTTTGTCTTTGTCTACTGTCGTTAGGAAACCTAAATTATTTTATTTATTTTTCTATAAAAATATATATTTGTATATAGCTGTCTATTCTCTTCAGGAATTTACAATATATAATATTTATGTATTAAAACAATGTATATATGCACTAGGCAGTGTTAAAAGACTTGGAGAATGAACGATATGTTCGTTTTTAGTTCTTGTGTAAAGGTAAAACCACACCCTGGCTATAAGTCTTATTTATTCTCTCTCTCTCTTTCGCTTTCTCTCTCTCTCTCTTTCGCTTTCTCTCTCCTCTCTTTCTCTCTCTCTCTGTTTGTTATATGTTTAGTTTATGTGTGACTAACTTCTTTTTGTTCCTGTTCTCTTCAACAGATGGAGTCACCTCAAAGCAAGAGCTGCCGCTATGCTTGTTCTGAATGCAATCGCTCTTTCACTCGTGAACGTGATCTAACCAGACATATGAATACGGTCCATGCAGATCAGAGACACGCCTGCCGTGTCTGTCCTCAAAACTTCACAGGGCCTGATGCGCTACAACACCACATAGAGAGTGAACATGGATCTGTCGCACCCCGTACAGAGACAGTGGTACAAAGCACCCCAGTGGGACAAAACAACCTGTTGTGTGTCCGGTGCAACAAAACTTTCAATCGCCGTGACAATTACTTACGGCACATCAAGACAGCGCATTCTATGACTCTGCTCTCTTGTGAGGTCTGCGGGAAGGACTTTACCCGCCTTGACAATCTAAGAGTCCACAGAAACCAACAACACACCTCTGTCCCAACACCACCCTCAGGTGCCACAGCAACACCACAGAACCCACCAATACCAGCGCACCATAACGAACACGCACTAGCATCAGGTGCCACACCAGGCTCTTCATCAAGATCGGTGCACCCACAGACATCATCTGCTGTCAAAACGTTTATCTCATCTGCTGCAGCAGGCGCCACAGGCTTGTCCAGAACATCTTCAACCTCAGGATCCTCTTCAACAATGCGACCCACTACCTCTTCAACACCCGAACCCAACCCAGCTCATCCATCAAACGCAGGTCAGACTAAGAAACGGCCCATGACAAGTACCCAAACCCATATCAGAAAACCTCGTCTGTCCTCTGACTACGACAGCTTACAAGACTTACCAAATGATGTTAGAGATAAATACACTAATAATTGGCACGCAATCAAGACACATAACAAAATTAATAAATATCTATCCGTCTTCACTTTCTTCCATAGACCAGACAGAACACAACCCATCGAATGGCTCTCTATTTTGCTCCCTGTCTTTGCACAACAGACAAAAAGATTTAAAATTAATTACAGCCATCACGTAGTTTTACGCCACAGAGAAACTCGCGACCTTCGCTTCTATCACGCTTCACACAACAACGCCTGTGTTTTAGAACAACCTCATCTAGTCAACAACATTACAGATTTCAAATCTTTTGTCTCAAACTTACACGACAGCGACATTCTTACAAACGCCCACATAAACAGGCCAAACACAAAATATTTTGTCGAAGCAATCCCAGCGACATCCTTCTATATCTATCATATCCAAGACTTCCCAATCGGTTGCTGCTTACAAGATATTCCCTCCTTCATCACAGATAATAACCACATCAACACATTACAACACGACTCAAACTCAAAACCTTACAGTGATAATGTTTGTTTATTTAGGTGTTTAGCCGTTTTTAGGGGTGCTGCCGTTAGGGATGTTAGAAAAGCCACGCGTCGGTTCATAGATCAGTGGCAGTTACAGCAGGGACTAGCGTCTTTCATCGATTTTCCGGGGGTTAGTTTATTTGATATTCCCGTGTTAGAAAGATGTTTCAACATAAATACTGACGTATTCGAATTTGACGACGCGCAAACCCTGACCCCCAAACTTAGAGGTAGCGATAGCTATAAAGAAACTTTGCGGCTTTTAATGTTTAAAAATCATTCTATGTATATAGATAATATTGATAGGTCCATGTTGCGTGAGAAATTCTCGCAACATCGTTTTGTGTACAATATATATTTTGTAATGAAAGGGAAACAATTGTATGAAATTTTTAGTCACTTTTCATTGTAAGCAGTTGTCTCCTCGCGTTGGTGTCGATGGCAGTTAAGTTTATTATGCGTTCTTGAATCGTGTCCATGTATGGACTTGCTAGGCCGCTTTTCTCAGAAAGCGGTTGGCAACCTGTTGGGTTATCCTTATAAGGTAATCATTCTTAAGCTGGTTCTCAGTAAAGGTCCTAGCGGTTTAGGTTATCTGAGCTGTGGTCGATTCGCGCTGGACTGCGCATGTCTAAGTCTTGGGTCTTTGTCGAACGATTTCCGCCCAGCAGTCAGTGAGCGAAGATTCTGGATAGCGAGCAAGACGTCTTTGTAAGCGTCTGTGCTTTTCTTGTTCTTCAGGAATGTGAAGTCCTCTTATGGATATTTCGTTTATTCGAGATGATACCTCTAGTGTATTTCCACACGCCGGAAGGCGTATTATTTCTGTGGTTATTTCCTGAAGGCAAGGTAAATTACATTTACATTAACTTTATCGATTTCTGTTCGTGAGTGACATTTGATTCGTAGCCTGTCTTTGAAAGTCGTCATCACGAGATGTTTTCTCAGCTCACATATTGCTACATTGTACCGCATCGGGTTGATGCATGTCCCAAGGACCATTACTTGCTACTTCGCTACATGAACTAGGTTTGAAACCTTTTGTTATCTAGAGGATTTTTGAGGACATTATTTATACTTCAGAAGACGTGTCTGTCTTGCTGAAGTCAGATTAAGGAGAGTGAACTGATCTCATACATCTTGTTATCTCCTGGCTGTTATAGAAAAGGATGGAGATTTCCACCTGACTACATTTACAGTACTATGATGTATAACATTCATCTTTATTATGATGCCGTCTACCGTCCATTGCTGTACTGACTATGTTGCTGTGATAATGACTGTCTGATGTACCTACATATTCGCGTATACATTTTTGTCACTGTGGCGTCCACAATAAATGATACAGAAAAACGTCACCAGCTGTTACAAGCATCATTGACTTTATACGTCGTGAGTTAACTGACGTCCTTGTGTGGATTGCCCTGTTTTGTATGATCATTGTGTGACTGTACATCATCTGCACACTACACAAACCAGACCATGGGCACCATCACTCATCCGTATGGTGCACGCATCATTTGGTGGCCATAAGCTGGTTTGCTCTGGTACCAGCAAACACGGGGTCCCTTACCCACTTCATTTTCAACAAACAGCATCCTTCAAGTCAACACTTCAAAATTTTCAAAGTACTCGGCGTTGCCCGGTAAATGTCAAAATTGCAATTTTTTGACTGAAACAGGAATTTGACAGTACCCGGCGTTATTGCATATTGCCGGATAACACGGACTGCTGTTGTCTTTAACGCAAGTCAAGCAAGTTGCTGCTGTCAAGGTTCCAGTGCTGTCGTTTTTTGTGAAGGTCAAGTGCCGGTTGAAACGGGTTGTTTTCTGAAGAAGGCCAAGTACCGATTTCCATCAATTTACTATTGGATTAGAAGGACAAGTGCCGTAACAACGCTACCTGTATATCAGAAGCTCTAGTATCATCGTCGTGGCAGTTGAGCAGTGCAGATGCATCATCGTTGGAGCTTCGCTCTTTAGGACGTTGATGGACATCTGTTTTTTCTGCTGTTCTACGATTGGAAGCCTATAAGTTAAGTGGCCTGTTTGTTCGTAAACTGTGCCCTTATACTTCTGCTGAGTCTTCTGTGTATCATCTCATTCTTTTGTCATATTATTATATGTTATATGTTTATATGTTATTTGTATATTTATATCTTTATATTTCTGCGGGTTTTCGGTTGGGTGGTGTCTCCCTTAGATCATACCACGTCATAGAGGTCGTCTATCGTGAGCGTTTTCTGTAGGGTTTGCAAATTTCCGATACTGGAATTTGCTAAGCGACTTCTGTTGCTATTTATGTTAGCTGTGATGACATGTTTTAATATTGTTTTCGTTATTACTTCGCATTCTTTAGTTTTGTTTTGATTTGTTTGTATTTGTTAGCCTACTCTTGTCTATAATTTAGTTTCATACAACATTTTTGTTTATACACTGTAGTGTCATGTATTTTGTTTAATTCTATCGCAGATATCGTCACATTTTTTTGTGATATTTCTTTAATTTCCGCTTTATTTTTAGTTGATTTCTGCGAATGTTTTTTGTATTGTTGTTGATCTTTGTTATTGTTTACATTGTTATTGTTTACATTGTTTGCATTGTTTACATTTTCAATGTTTACATTCTGCTTGTGTTTACATAGTCATTGTTTACAGTTATAGTAATTAGTTAATGGGCTATGCTAATGCACTGTTACTACTACACTGATGATAAATGAATGATGAATAGTGTCGTGCACTATTGAATGAGAAGTGCACTTATGATCAAGAATTGATTGTTGACATTTCATATACAAGTTCTTTGATTGGAGACTTGTTTTCCCACAGAGACTGGGATAATATAATGTGATGTGAATATACAAGTGCTTAATTTAAGACTTGTTACACTTAGGTTTGGAATAAGATAAGTTAATTATTTCAGGTTTTTGGACTCATATGTTAGACAACATGTCTACACTTGAGTACTTTATTGAACAGGGTAAATCCCTGGGTAAGACTGGTGATAAGTTGGAAGAGTATGCTACTGATCTATATAACAAAGCGCTGAAGTCTGGAGAATAAAAGACTGGAGAAAGAAGCTGAAAATAAAAGACTTGAAAAAGAGGCTGAGAATAAAAGACTGGAGAACGAAGCTGAGAATAAAAGACTAGAGGCTCAGGCTCAGGCTGAGGAAAGAAGATTACAGAGAGAGTCTGATGACAGGAAAGCAAAAATGGAACATGAAGAAAAACTCTTAGCTTTAGAGTTGGAAAAGTTGAAATTGATGAACACGAGTAATGGTAATGATTCAAACAAGGGTTCATCTTCTGATAAGGCTAATAATGATGCTTTTAAGATTAAGTTACCAACATTTAGTCCTTCCAGTGATGACATAATGTTCTATCTGGACAGATTTGAACAAGCATGTAAAGCTCATAACATAGACAAAGCAAAATATGTTTATCAGTTGTCAGGGATACTGACAGGTAAAGCTCTAAGTATATTAAATATGGTGGATGAACCTGACAAGAACAATTATGAGGTTGTCAGGGCCGCTTTGTTAAAGAAATATCAGCTTAACGAAGACGGCTATCGTCTACAATTTAAAAACATGTTGCCTGAAAATGGAGTTGAATTCTCCGAGTTTATTGCAAGAATACGCATTACTTTCTCACGATGGGTTGAACTATCTAAGACGGAAAAAACTTATGAAGCACTTATGGACTTAATACTTAGAGACAAAGTCATGTCTTCTGTCAATGAGTCTTTCCTTGCTTTCCTTCATGAACGTAAACCTAAAACAATAAAAGAAATGGAAGATTTCTGTTGCCAGTATGTAACTGCGCACCCACACATAACCATTAGTAACTCTAAGGTGAAAGAAGGTTTACCAGTTGCTTCGGCAGCACCGTATGGTCAAAACTTTGCTCGTAGAGCCCAACAAAATTTTGATAGAAAGAGTAACGGTAATTACTTTCAAAATCATGGAAATCAATTTCATGGTGATTCTTCTTCGAAGAATTGGAGACAACCTGATAGTGCTCGTTACTATCACCCTAATAATTATAGGCATTTCAAAAGAGGATATGGTAATAGAGGTTATTCCTCCCGAAGACCTCAAATTCAAACAAATAGATGTTCGCATCAATGTGGACATTATAGTAATCGTGGAAACTGGAATTCGAACCAGGATAACAATTACAATAGAGACAACAATAATTTCAGAGATAATAATAACTCTGATAACTTCAGAGGTAATAATAGTCGCGGTAGATCTCAACACCAAAAAAAGAGATATCAGCAGGCTAATTCTGTACAACAGGAAACTCAGGGAGCCTGTAATCATGTTGTTGATAATAAAAACTTTGACGCTGTCACTGGTTCTGCTTTTGACTTTGAGAGAGCAAACAAATGCCCCCAATGCAGTACTTTATTCGAACCGGGTACCATAACTACTTTGAGTTGTGGTCACCCACTTCCCGCTCTTCCTGCGGCTGTTGCGCATGACGGGAGGGGTTCTTTAATTCTACATAAGGGTCTTGTTAATGATACTCCGGTCGCACTACTTTTCGATTCCGGATGCACCACTATTGGTGTTAGACAATCGCTTGTAGATCCATCTTGTGCTACAGGAAGGGTTATTAAATGTGTCACATTTGGCGGCACTCTAGAAAAATATCCTACTGCTGTAATACGCATTGCCACTCCTTTCTTTATTGGAGATGTGCATGCTTGTCTCTTACCTAATCCTATTGCGGACCTTATTATTGGTCGTATTCACGGAGTTAGGGAGTGTACCCCACAGCAGATTGCTGCTTGGGAAGATCATAACATGCAAACTACAAATGCAGTGGTTACAAGAGCACAAGCTCTACAAACACCCGAAACTTCACTGAATGGTGATAATGAAGTTGATAGCCAAGATAGTCACTTAGTCATCACTCGTGACTCTTTCATAAAATTGCAAGAAGAAGATCCTTCTTTAAAAAAATTCTTCATTCTTGCGAAGAAAGGTGATCCGAATCAGGATACAAATAGAAAATCTTGGATTGCAATGAGAAACGGCGTACTTGTACGTATGGTACAAGATTCGACTACGTCGGCACATTCGCAAATTCTTGTTCCCAAGAGCATGAGAGTGCAAATATTGCAACATGCTCATGACTCGCAATGTGCTGGACATATGGGTTTTTCCCGTACGAAGTCGAGAGTCCTTGCGGCTTTCTTTTGGCCTTTTGTCAACAAGGACATTCGTATTTACTGCCGATCATGCAAGGTATGTCAGGAGGTTAAATCTAGAGGACCACGACATGCTGCGCCTATCCAGGCTGCTGACATCCCTATTCGGCCGTTTCAGAAAATGGCCATAGATATTATTGGCCCTTTTAAGGTCAAGTCGGCCAGAGGACATCAGTTTATCCTTACATGTGTCGATATGTGCACACGTTGGCCAGAGGCTATTCCTCTTAAGAGCATATCTACTACAGATATCGCAGATGCTCTTTGGCTGATATTTTCTCGCTTGGGGTTCCCCAGAGAAATATTGTCAGACCATGGCACTCAACTCATATCTGACACTATGTCGCAGGTAATGTCTACCTTACATATTGAACGATCTCTCAGTAGTATCTATCATCCTATGTCTAATGGGTTAGTTGAGCGTCTGAATAGAACGCTCAAGACTTTGCTTGGTAAGATAACTGAAGATCATCCTCAAGATTGGGACAGGGTTTTACCCGCGGCTCTCTTTGCCTATAGAGAAGTCCAAAATGAACACACAGGGTTTTCTCCCTTCGAACTTGTCTTTGGCGCGCGTCCGCGCGGCCCTATGTCTTTATTACACGATCTCATCACCGCCGATGATATTAGCGATGAAACTCAATCCTCATATGAGTATGTCATTGCTCTTAGACAAAAGATCATTGAGGCATGCAAACTAGCGACTGCTTCATCAGAAATTGTTAAAGAGAAGGCAAGGCAGTTTGCTAACAAGAATAGATGTCTACGACAACTTTGTCCAGGTGACAAAGCATTCGTCCTATTCCCCAGTAGGGAAAATAGACTTCTTATTGCATGGAAAGGTCCGTATGCAATAGTTTCTCGGATTTCCGATGTTGACTATGTGGTCGATGTTGATGGAAAGTATAAAACTTTCCACATAAACATGCTTTCGGAATTTCACGAACGTCCGGACTATTTGCTGCCTATTTTCCAGGCAACGGATGATTCTCCTGCACCTCATGGTCATTACTCATCCCTGTCTGTCATACAGGATGAGGAATCTACTTTCTCTGATGTCAATCTTCCCCTTCCAGTGGTTCCACTACATTCCACGGAATCTTGGAAAAACGTTTCAGTTTCTCCTAATCTTTCTGGTGACGAACATCGACAAGTCTCGTCGATGTTACAAACATTTCAGGATGTTCTCACTGACATTCCTGGACACACAGATGTCATAGAACATGACATAATTCTTACCGACAGTAATCCTATTAGGGTTAGGCCTTATCCTATCCCTATACACTTTCAATCGCAAGTGGAAAAGGAATTGGATGAAATGATTCAATTAAATATAATTGAACCATCGACTTCACCATATTCTTCTTCCATGGTTATTGTCCGGAAGAAAGATAAGAACATACGAATTTGCGTTGATTATCGCAAATTGAATCAAGTCACAAAGTTCGATGCTGAACCGATGCCTTTGTTAGAAGATCTACTGATTAAACTTTCTAATTCTAGATTCTTCACTAAACTTGACTTGTCTAAAGGTTATTGGCAAGTGCCTTTAGCAGAGCATGCCAAACCTCTTACTGCTTTTTCTACACCTAGGGGTCTATTTCAATGGAATGTTATGCCTTTCGGTCTTATGAACGCCCCTGCTACTTTCGTTCGCATGATGCGTCGAATTCTTTCACATCGTTCGGATGTCATCGCATACTTAGATGATATCTGTCTCTTCAGTGATACCTGGGAAGATCACTATTTAGGGTTATATGACTTACTGTCCACTCTACGTGAGAATAATTTGACAGCAAAACCTTCTAAAGCTTTTGTTGGTTTTGGTGAAATCTCTTTCCTGGGTCATCGTGTTGGTCATGGTCTCTTGAAGACAGAGGACCACAATACTTCCAAAATACTGAACATCTCTGTTCCTAAAACGAAGAAACAAGTTAGGAGTCTCTTAGGTTTAATTCAATTTTATGGGAGATTTATTCCAAATTTATCTTCGATCATGGCACCTCTCTCAACATTGTTGAAGAAAGGTTCGCCTAACCTGGTCCGTTGGTCTGAAGAATGCCAATCTTCCCTAGACCAAATCAAGAATATATTTTCATCTCCTCCCATCCTAAGATTACCTACTCTTGATAGGACTTTTGTTCTTCGGAGTGATGCTTCATCCACTGGGATTGGAGCAGCACTTATGCAAGAATATGCAAATACTCTGCATCCTGTTATGTACATTTCTAGAAAACTAAATGCGGCAGAGAGGAACTACTCGGTTTTAGACCGTGAGTTGTTAGCTATGGTTTGGTCAATTCTCAAACTACAAAGATTCCTCCTGGGCGCACATTTCATTCTAGAGACTGATCAAAAAGCTCTTACAGCTATTCAGACTAAGGATTTGAAGAGTTCGAGATCCACTCGATATGCTATTGCTCTTCAACCTTTTCACTTCACGGTACGAGCTATCCGTGGTGCGGATAATGTGATGGCTGACATTTTGTCTAGATGCCCACATGATTCCAACTAATAATTCTGTCCTATATTTCTATATATTACAGAGTCATAACACACCTATATTACTACAATAGATTAGCACATCTGTACTCACTTTATATGTACACACTATCGTGCTTTGTTATCATCTTCTTCTGTTTCGTTTTTTAAGATGATAGAGGAAGACTGAGTAGTTAATATAAGGGCCGTAAGTTTACTAAACAGCCACAATTATTAATAATGTATTGTACCTTATGAAGCATATTAGTTGTTAATTAGCGTTATATTGCTTGTACTTTCTCAGAATGTCATTGATGAGCTGAGGACTTACCTTACTATTATCAAGCATGACGAGCTCTAGATTGTGTACTTACCCTCGGAATGCCAGAGGATGTGTCCTGGATCGTCATATACTTTAATTTCATTATGTACTATTTAAATTTTTCTATCAGATTTGTACATCCATTTTTTAAGACAATATTAGAGTATGCTATTTAATGATGACTATAGTAACTTGCATACGTATATTGTGTTTACATGTTAGCGTGATGTGTGTTGGTGACACCTCCCCGATATGAATATTTTTTGAGACATATTTATTTTTCTGTTGAGGTATATTCTCACCAGACACTCTATATTTAGCCTCATGTTAGGCAATTTAATTAATTATCCGCGCATAATTCGTGCGTTTTGAGCCGCTTATCGCATGCTCTTGGATATTAAAAAAAAAAATATGTTCCACATTTTTTTTTTATCGGGAGGTGGTGGTGATATGTTGCGTGAGAAATTCTCGCAACATCGTTTTGTGTACAATATATATTTTGTAATGAAAGGGAAACAATTGTATGAAATTTTTAGTCACTTTTCATTGTAAGCAGTTGTCTCCTCGCGTTGGTGTCGATGGCAGTTAAGTTTATTATGCGTTCTTGAATCGTGTCCATGTATGGACTTGCTAGGCCGCTTTTCTCAGAAAGCGGTTGGCAACCTGTTGGGTTATCCTTATAAGGTAATCATTCTTAAGCTGGTTCTCAGTAAAGGTCCTAGCGGTTTAGGTTATCTGAGCTGTGGTCGATTCGCGCTGGACTGCGCATGTCTAAGTCTTGGGTCTTTGTCGAACGATTTCCGCCCAGCAGTCAGTGAGCGAAGATTCTGGATAGCGAGCAAGACGTCTTTGTAAGCGTCTGTGCTTTTCTTGTTCTTCAGGAATGTGAAGTCCTCTTATGGATATTTCGTTTATTCGTGATGATACCTCTAGTGTATTTCCACACGCCGGAAGGCGTATTATTTCTGTGGTTATTTCCTGAAGGCAAGGTAAATTACATTTACATTAACTTTATCGATTTCTGTTCGTGAGTGACATTTGATTCGTAGCCTGTCTTTGAAAGTCGTCATCACGAGATGTTTTCTCAGCTCACATATTGCTACATTGTACCGCATTGGGTTGATGCATGTCCCAAGGACCATTACTTGCTACTTCGCTACATGAACTAGGTTTGAAACCTTTTGTTATCTAGAGGATTTTTTGAGGACATTATTTATACTTCAGAAGACGTGTCTGTCTTGCTGAAGTCAGATTAAGGAGAGTGAACTGATCTCATACATCTTGTTATCTCCTGGCTGTTATAGAAAAGGATGGAGATTTCCACCTGACTACATTTACAGTACTATGATGTATAACATTCATCTTTATTATGATGCTGTCTACCGTCCATTGCTGTACTGACTAGGTTGCTGTGATAATGACTGTCTGATGTACCTACATATTCGCGTATACATTTTTGTCACTGTGGCGTCCACAATAAATGATACAGAAAAACGTCACCAGCTGTTACAAGCATCATTGACTTTATACGTCGTGAGTTAACTGACGTCCTTGTGTGGATTGCCCTGTTTTGTATGATCATTGTTTGACTGTACATCATCTGCACACTACACAAACCAGACCACGGGCACCATCACTCATCCGTATGGTGCACGCATCAGTCCAGCCATTCCTTTTCGTGTCCGAAATGCGGTAAATTATGGCAGGAATATTATCGACTGGCGCGCCATGAGCATACCTGTACCGTCGATAAGAGAAATGAAATATTTAAGGGTGGGGTGTATACCCCGCCAGAGACCATTTGGGAAGCGATCGATGTGCAGGGAATAGATGTAGACAAAACATTCGTCTTTCCCTATCGAGCCACATTTGATTACAAGTGCTATTTCGAGAACTCTGTAGAGCCCAGTGGTAGCGCAACTACCTACACAGCTAGATACGTGTCCCTGTCTTGCTCGGTGGCTTCTAACGTCCCCGGTTTTGAGGAGCCCGTGTGTTTTATCACAACGAGGGATCCACAAGACCTGGTGAACAGGATGGCTGATCATCTGACCCAAATTGCCGAGACCTTTTATGAGATTTTGCGTGAGCGTTTTGATGAGGTGTACACCCAACTCGGTGATTTAGAGAGGCTCGGTAATTCAGAGGGGCTCCTTGATAGACTCGATGAGTATTTGCAGGAGCTGCCTGTGTTAGGTTTCAATTCGGGAAAGTACGATGTCAATGTGATCAAGCCGTACCTCATCAAATATTTCTTTGGTCAAGATTTCAAATATTTAGTCAAGAGAAATAATAGTTTTATGTGTATTGCCACTCCCGAGTTAAAGTTTTTAGATATCATCAACTACTTGGCCCCCGGTTTTAGCTATAGTAAATACCTAGCCGCGTATAAAGTAACAGACCAAAGGGTTTTTCGGTTATGAGTATATTACAGGTTTAGAAAAGTTAGACGAAACGGCGCTTCCACCACAGTCGGCTTTTTTTCCGCCCTTAAAAATTCTAATATTTCTAGTGACGAGTACGCCGAGTGTCAGCGAGTTTGGAGCGATAACCGTATGACCACGTTGCGCGATTTCCTGATATGGTACAACAACAAAGACGTAGTCCCCTTCCTAGCGGCGTTAGAGCAACAGGTTAGTTTTTACGCGGGGTTAGGTGTAGATATGTTTAAAGATGCGATCTCCGTACCCGGTATCACTTTAAAATATCTTTTCAAAACCCTCCCGTCGAATGTCTCGTTTACGTTATGCTCGGAGCGGGAGGCAGATTTGCACAATACGTTGCGCCAAAATATAGTCGGGGGACCCTTCATTATTTTTCATAGGTTCCACGAGCAAGGTCAAACGTGCATTAGAGGTGGAAAAACGGTACAATGCATTAAAGGCTTTGATGCCAATGCCCTTTATTTGTTGGCGATAATGCAGAAAATGTCCACTGACTTTCCCGTTAGACGAAACAGGGAGGATGGTTTCAGGTACCACAAACTCCATAAATATACCGTGCAGTGCCGCGACTGGTTGAGTTGGGTCTCGCACACGAATAATGTGATTTTAAAAACCAAGTTTAACGGCCGTGAGATGTCGTTGGGTTATAGGCACATTAGGGTAGACGGTTGGGACAAAGATTCTCGCTCCGCCTACCAGTTCCATGGTTGCCTTTTCCACGGCCACCCCGACTGCCCACTAACCACCGGTCGTGTCGGGCCACTAACCACCGGTCGTGATATTAACCCAGTCAACAAAAAACCTTTGGCTGAATTGTACGCGCAGACGCTGAAGATTGGTGCCTATTTGAAGAATGACTGCGACGTCACCTTGGTCGAAATGTGGGAATGCGAGTGGCAGCAATTGAAGGAAACCGATCGATCAATCGGTCGCTTTCTGAGCGCCACCTTTCCTACCCGGAAACCATCGTATACCAAATGTCGGTACCCGTTAACAGAAGAAAATATTGTCACCTCTGTGCTAGACGAAACCTTGTTTGGCCTAGTCGAGTGTGACATTCATGTCCCCGACTCCCTAAAAGAACATTTCTCGGAAATGACGCCCATTTTCAAAAATGTCGACGTCACGAGAGACGATATTGGACCTTTCATGCGGGAATACGCCGAAAAACATAAACTCCTGACTACCCCCAGAAGGACGTTGATCGGGAGTTATGTGGGTAAAAAAAATTCTGTTGGCAATACCTCTGCTTCGATGGTACCTGACCAAAGGTTTAAAAGTCACCTGTATTTACCAGGTAATTGAATATACACCTGTGACGTGTTTTAAACAGTTTGGGGATACTGTTTCGAACGCGCGTCGACAAGGTGATAGAGATGTTGTCTACGCGATAACCAGCGAGACCATGAAATTGTTAGGTAACGCCGCCTATGGTAAAACGTTGACCAATAAGGCGAAGCATGTAGAGGTTTCGTACACGATGGGAGAGGGCACGTCTAAACTAATAAACTCCACCCGGTTTTAAAAAATGACTTTAGTGACGGACGACATATTCGAAGTAGAAAGACTTAAAACGAAAATTAGTTGGGACCTGTCCGCGCAGATAGATTTTTTCGTTTATCAGTACGCCAAATTACGCATGTTAGAATTTTATTACGACTGTTTAGATAAATTTGTAGATAGGTCAGACTTTCAGTTGTGCGAGACAGACACAGACAGTCTTTACTTAGCCCTTAGTTCAGACAACCTAGCGGACGTTGTTAAGCCCGCTATGCGACAGGAGTTTTATAGCTCCTACCACCAGTGGTTCCCCGCCGAAGTATGTCCCGAACATAGATCCGTTTTCGTCGCTAGCGAGGGTAAGACGCGCGCCGTTTGTCAGAAATGCCGCGAACAAAAATTATACGACAAACGGACCCCAGGCCTTTTTAAATTAGAGTACGAAGGCAGAGGGATGATTTCCCTCTGTAGCAAAACGTATCACTGTTTTGGCGATTACGACAAAACCACCACAAAAGGCTTGAACAAACACCACAACACCATCGACAAAAACACATTTTTAGAAGTCCTCAATACA